>CM055406.1:46919849-46964381 GCA_029228625.1 Pseudolycoriella hygida
GACGGGTACGTTGAGTTTGCTGAAGATGTTTTCAGCCTGGAAAATAACACATTGTTGTGTTGCTTTTAGGACACGGTAATGAAAACTTTGCAGAACATGTTAGTTAGCTTAGTGTGTGAGTGTGTGTGAATGACGTCACAAAAATAAAATTATTCAATTGTTACGATATTGTTAATTCAGCAAACAATATTGTTATTTCGATAAACTTCATTGTTTTTTCAATAACAATATTGTTACTTTAGTGTCATGTGTATATTCACGATTTTTAGATTCAAAATTGATTTTGTTTATATAAATATTTAATGTAAAATTTGTTACAAAATGTTGTCAGTTCGATTTGGTGGTTTCAACGACCCGTCTCCAACATGACAAAATAGCATTCATGCTTACTAAGAAAACTCGTTCATTACCTTGTTACGAATTGCATCGACTCGCCTGGCGGCTCGTCGTGCAACTATTCGTAACAAGGTAATGACTCGTTTTCTTAGCAAGCATGAAATCTACTATTTCGAAATTAACACTCAAGCTTCGAACGAAAAAAAAAACATTTGCAAAGACCAGTACGTTTCAGAAAAGTTTTAAAATACCCTTCACTGTTAAGAACAGTATCACAATTTGAACGGCCCACAGTCATTTCTCATGGTGATGTCGAAGATCCCAGAGTAGACCCAAGTACAACTTATTTTTATTTTTTATCCACAGTGGGGAAAACGGTTACCTTCGTCCTCATTAACCTAGTACTGTTGAAACATTCTTGACATAATTTCTGAATTTTCGCTGTAATTACTCTATAGTAATGACAGATTACTGGAAAAATATAAAAAAAATTACATTTTGAAAATTCAAGAATCTCACTCCAGTTTTGACGGATCTGATCGTATGGGGCATTCGCCCCAATCACCATACTGTAGTCGGCGCGCCTGCACCACCCCCATCTGTTTTTCCGAAACCCCCCAAAACAGACGTAATATTTTTATTATCAGAAAACAAAATCATTAAAAACCTCAATAGTTTAATTTATGACGTAGAAATTGAAGACCCAAATGGGTGGAACTATTGAGTAACCATTGTATTTTCAAACTGAGAAGATTTTGTTTCAGAACGGAGGTGGTTGTGATTGTTTGAAAAGATATAAAGTGAAAGAAGTAGGGGATGAAGAAAATTGTAGGCAAGACTTAGGTACTGCATGTCGGCAACTGTAACAGACTTCTGAGTTTAAATACTTAGGAACAATTTTCGCATCCTAGGGTGGCAGCATGAGGACCCCACATCAAAAGATACACAGAACAATCTGA
This sequence comes from Pseudolycoriella hygida, assembly GCA_029228625.1. NCBI lineage: Eukaryota > Metazoa > Arthropoda > Insecta > Diptera > Sciaridae > Pseudolycoriella > Pseudolycoriella hygida. The sequence goes on from CM055406.1 coordinate 46,921,145, forward strand.
TACTGTATCATCCCCTGTCATATTATGGACGGTCCTTGACATATGCATACGTTGGAGTTAATAAGAGTATATGAAAAACCATACCCGAAAGAGCCGTGCGTGGCAAACCGAGCTGATTTTGCAAATAGGTGCGAACGTATCGGAATTGCAAATTGGTGCATTTTTTCGCTGATTCTTTACCTCTAGGTGATACTAAATGCATCCCAGTCACTCCCGCCTCGATCTATCTCATGTTACAATAAAATGTTTAGCAGTAAATGTATGGGACCTTTGTACTTCATAGGGGTTCAATAAAGAAAACTATGGACATTGTTAAAATAAGCATCTAAAGCGACTTTTTCACCGGCGGCTGTACTGAATGCTCCCAGCCTTTTTTTACGGCTTAGCCTATGTAGCCGCCGCGCCGGTGTCGTTTCTTAAGCTGGACGCCGCTGACGATTTTTTTTCGGCTTTTGAGTCTGGTCGCCAGTGCTTCATGAATAATGATTTTTGTTCGAACCCGAGTCCGCTTCCTTGATATCTGGGAGAAAAATCTTTTTAAGAAAAATTGGAAGAACTACCGAATGATTCGATATTTATTCAAGTTGACGGCAGCCTGGTATACCAAATTGAAAAAAACTGTAATATTAAGCATCAGCAGCTCCATCTCAGCCTAAAGAGAGTTTGGGGTTCAAATAATAAAAACCATTTTGGCGCACTTTTATTTTCAGATTCGGGTTGCTTTCTAAATGACCATTAGAGCGAAGGAACCTTGACACTTTTTACAATAATAGTTTTCCGTTTCTATAAAATTTTTCCACAGGCTTTTCCGTGCAAAAGTTTCCCATTCCATACAGGTTTTCCATTGAATAGCAATGAGCCACGGCAATATATCCTTCACACAATATTTTAGTATATATACCATACCCTACAAAATCATTGAAATTGTTCGAGCAGATCAGAACACAACTCCAACCACAATATGTTTATTTTCATTTAATTCACCACATTCTCCTTATTCCTTTGCAACTTGGTTTGTGCCCTTGCTTACACGATAATGAACAATTGCGAATTATCTATCTTCGAATTACCCCTGTTTTTCAAATGTTGATTTCGTTCGCTGATGTTGGTAAACTGAACTGTCATTGGAGTAAAAGCCCACTGAAGAAAATGAATGAATTTCAGGAGCAACAAAACAAATCTTCCGATTGAAGTTAATTAACGATTGACTGAAATCTACTATGGGCAATTAACTACGTTACAGGGAGATGCTTTACTGTAAACAAATTTCAGAGCTTCGGCTCAAACAGCATGTGCTCGAGCTTTTAATATGAGAACAATTAGGAAAATTATATTGCAAATTAAAGTGATAGTCGGATTTTCTATCTATCAGAAAGTATTTCTTAATGAGTTTTGCATCCCAAGTGGTTGAATCTTGAAGTGGTGTGTAAGTACCGACTCATGTAGTTTCTCACTAAGGAGGAACAGTTGAAATTCATGTATTTTTTCTGAGGTTAATATGTTAGTTATGGAATTTGAGGGATGTTGTTCGCCATTCACAGGTCAATCTTTTGTCGCCCAACAATTCTCATTGGGCTGACTGCCGGTATCGCTTGTAGGCTTCTGACATGAGGGAAGAAGCATAGAAAATGTAAATTGTAGTGTCTTCGGATGATGGGGATTGAAAGTGGCATTTCTTTATGAATGAAAGTTATTAATTGCTGCAACGAAGTGATAATTTCAATGAAACGGTTGCGCGACCGTGCATATCGGTTGCAATGGCAAACTAAGCTGAGTGAGGAACCGTTTTCTACATGTAAAATAACCAAAAAGTTGTCGATGGTAAAGCATAACGGTTACAGACTGCTTAAGAAATGATTATCTGCAAACGTTCCGGTTGTTAGGCTTTGGGGAACTTGTAATAAAATTAGTTCTATAGAAATACGTCTTATTCATACAAAATGTTTAATGATCGAATTACTCGCACTCGATAAAATTAATTTCAATCGCAGGTCGTGGCTCTTTACTCGTAAGCTACTCTCTATGACTGTACACGCCCCTCTTGCACCAACTTTCTTCCCACTTGTTATGAAAATAACGATTACACCAGACCAGTGAGTTAAATGAAAACTTGTGAAGTTTAGAAACGAAAACTTATTTTGAAAATCAACTTTTTTTCATAAAAATATGTTCTGTAGCTCGGTTTTATTTTCTTTGCAGAAACTTTCAACGAAGGCGGTTGAGTTCCACTTATTTTAAAGTTCTTCTTTATTCATAAAGACAGTTAACTTTTTTCCATACGTCAGCATCCGCCGCAAAGTATGAGTTTAAATAAGTGTGTAAATGCTTTATAATGTTTACTATCTCAGAACGCCTCAAAACAAATTTGTTTATTCACTTGAGACCCATATTTGCTTCTCTCAACATTATTAGCGTTACAAATGCCTTACTACACCTTGGTGCAACTTACTACACCTTGATGCAACTTACTACACCTTGGTGCACTTAGTACACCTTAGTCCGAAAATTCACTGCACCTTCAGAATGTACTTGAGATGGATGCTCCATATAGAACTATATTTTATGGTATGGTTTCCTAGGATTTCTCTCCTAGCGTTTATGTAAGGTGGACATGCGCAGAGAAGGTGTTCAGCGGTTTCAGGGTCGCCACACTTTTACCAGTCTGTGTACCTTATTGCTTATTGCTTTCTACCGCACCTTGATGCATCTTGCTTCACTTTGATGCGCCTTGCTTCACTTTGATATACCTTGCTTCACTTCGATGCGCCTTGCTAATATAATATATGGGTAGTTCGACGGTGTAGTTGGATAAAATTCAACGTAGGAACGCTCATATCACTGTTTTCGGAATGAGATACAGCCTTACAATCTCCTAGAAAGTTGTTGGCCATATGCAATTTAGTGAGAAAAAATGTTAGTGATAAAAATCGCTGTGTGTACTTAATGAGGTTCCACTGTTCCCTACGTTACATTCCCCAATGGAAGTACCCATAAATAATATAAATAGATTAAAGCAAACTATGATTGACCATTAATTACCACTGAGCTTCACGAGCGTATTGTTAAATTGTTATAACGACCCGGGCTATCGTTACCGCCAAACTACTCCTTACTATTAGAGTCGTCCGGATACTGCACAAGCTTCTTAGTTTACGGATAATGGATGAATCCTTTTCCCAAATTTAATTAAATTGATCTGAATATAAAACAAAATAAATAAATAAAAAAATTCATTTTACCTTTAACAAAACTAATGCAAATATTCTACAAGAACCAACATCCTCGTCAAACGGATCATGTTCCAATCATCCATTTAAATATTTATTTCCTGCTACACATTTTCGTGGTGAAATTGACTATTTAGAACTTGTACCCGCAAATTTCACTGTGTGATATTAATCGATACGTTCCTGAATAAAACCATTACGTTTGTTTTGAAAAACTGCATGGTTGGTTATTATATTATGCTATGTAGATTTAGCACGTTTACTGTACACAAAGCAAAATAAAACAAAATAGATTTATTTTAGCTTGACAGCACAAATTTGTACAATCGCCTGCATATAAACAGGAAGTTTTAGATTATGGTCTCCTTTTTGGAATTAAAAACTTATTCTCTATTTTAGTCCCGTACAATTTCACTTTCCGTGGTTGTCTTTATATATGAGAAACAAAAGATAATCGATTGTGCTAAACTTTATCCGAAGTTTATGCTTTTTTCGTAGAATAGGAGTGAGTGTAGCTGTAGATAGATTGGGTATCCGATGGTTTAACAGGTTGCGGACGTTTTTTCTTCAATTTTTCGTTCATCAACTATTCGCACTCGATTCAATATTGTGGGAACATAAAAACTTTGTAGCTGCTGTTGTTGATGAGATACATGTAGAGCGTGACGAGGGTAACCCTGGAATGTCACTGTACTTTAAAATTTTATTAAGAGCACGTTGTAAAAATGTAAACTGTCAAATTTGCGATGTTTTTCTCGAACTTACTATTCAAAATTAAATCTGATGTACTATGAGAAAATTACTATTACACGAATAATAGATAAGTCAGAATTCAAAAACTTTGAGTATGAAGATCGCAAGCTGCTCTAAAAAATCATCGTATTCCAAGTTCGTTGGCGATGTTTTTCAGAGCAAATTTGTACCTTCATACATAAACTTTTTGAATTCTAATTCGTCTATTATTTGTGTAAGAATCATACTCAATACTGGGACATAGTTAATTTGTTATTTACGAAGGATTCTGTTCGAAAAAAAACATCGCAATTTTGACAGTTCACATTTTTGCGATGTGCTCTTAAGAGATGAATCGGAATTCAAAAAGTTTGAGTACGAAGATCGAAAGTTGCTCTGAAAAATCATCGCATCCTAAGTTTTTTTTGCGATGTTATTTCAGAGCAAATTTGTACCTTCACACTCAAGCTTTTTGCATTCTGACTCATCTATTATTCATGTAAGAGTCATCCTCTCACAATACATGCGCTATAACTTTGAATGATTTGTTATTTACGTCGGGTTTTGTTCTTTAAAAAACATCGCAAATGTGACAGCCAACATTTTTGCGACGAGTTCTTAAACTCATCTCGAGTCTGATGTAAACGAACGTTTCTTGACAAACCGCACGGGTCTGCGAAACATTAGGTTCCGAATCATGCGACTGTAACAGTGTTAGAAAATATTTTATTCATAGTTTCACGAGATGGCAGAAGCGAGTTCTTTGTAGCGAAGTTTTACTTCAGTTTTTAACACTTTAAAGAGTTCAGTCTAGAACGATATTTTGTTTATTTGTGAGTTATTTATGACAATAATTTTTGGATGAAACGACAAAAACTGGGTCGTATACACAAAGCAAACTCATAATCCTCAATTAAGCAGCAAAAATATTACTATTGGTCTTTATTACTGTAAATCTCTAAGTATTTCGTTGTGTGAACGTGGTGGAAAAAATAAAATATGTGGATATCCACACTTTTCATATGTAGTCAAAGTATACAAAATTTCATGGCGAATTTAATGGCTCGATAATCGTCGAATAATAGTGTGCCTTATACACTTCATCATAAGATTTCGCATACACTGACATAAGCCTTGAACACACAAAAAGCGTGGATTTTCACACGAGCCGCAGGCGAGTTAGAAAACTTAGCGTGTACGCAATTAACCATTTTAAGAAATGCCACATTAAAGCACTAAATCCGTTATGACACTTGTTACTACATCTTGAAGTTTGTTGCCTCTTCACCTCTATCGCCATGACCTGATCAGTATAGTAAAATATCTCTCAAATCGACACAGTAGCAGAAATTGTTAGTTTACTTTAATAAAACTGCTTCGCTCTACTTTCTACGTAAGTGTTCAACTACCAGTGGGTTATTCACCCCAGCTCGCAAGCGCTAGCAATGAAACACATGTCTACAATGAAATGATTCATTCGCGATGTTGTCCCCTTGAACTCCTCGTTCTGAATGACTTTATTTCATATATTTCATTGTATTTATAGGCTTACAGTCGGTAAATGGTTCAATTCAATATAAAACATTTTTCGATTGTTCGTTCATCATTTGACCGAGTTATGTCCAGTCGGGAGTATAATCTAATAAAATATATTTTTTTTTCTTTGTGTAGATATTGAACTTTGTATGCATATATATACGTATATACATATACGTATACACCAATAGTAAACACTTCGTTTAATAATATTATTATTTTCGATTGATTGTAAACAAAGTACGTGTGTCACTGTTCCATTTAAAATAGAGATGTAAATACAATTTCGATTTCTTTAATTTTTGAGAAAATCAAATACTAAAGCGCTGTAAATGTTACACGTATTTCGTCGACAATTTTCAACTACGCAATAATGAGAGATTTTCGTTTTCGGTGGTGGTGAGCAGCAAAAAAAAATGTCGCATGCCACTGCATTGACAAACAGTTTTGTAAATGTAGAGCTGTTAACATTTACTTCGTAAATCGGTTCCGGGCTCTTTGTGTGTGCATTTTCCGAATTGAGGCAGCGAATCGATGTCCTGTACGTGCACCGTAACTGACCTAGACAAAGTGAGGAGAAATCTGAAACGGCAGGTCAAAGACCCTCGTTTTCATATAACCAAAACACCTTCTTTTCATGAACATTGTGGCGGTGCATTGCACAGGTGTAAAAAAAGAACGTGTGGAGCATCGATGCAATACAATTTGTGAAATGTGTTCTTATATCGAAAACAGTCGTTCATTGCTTGCATTTAACATAAGCATAGTTGGAGTGGAATTCATTTTTCCGACAGAAGTGTTAAGCACACAATAATATGCGAGTAAATAAATTGTAAAAATTGTGGAACTGTTGTACGTTTTGTTGTAAAAATTAATCGAGAAACAGGGACGGAGAGATCGGCAATGCGGGTTACCGTGTACAGGGCGCTGGAAAATGGATCAAAAGATGCTGGTGTAATTGACAGTTTTAGATAGTATTTAAGTGCTAGGGGTCGTTCATAATGACATCAATAATCATGCGTTTTGGGAGGCAGGAGGTTTCATGTAGAACAAATACAATTAAAAAAGATTTCATAGCATACCTTTGCTTGAATTTTGTTTTAGTCTAAGGTCCGTGAAGAATGCAGACGTCGGGCCTTGAAATAATTTTTGTTTCGAAGAAATTTTGGTTGTGAGTTTCGAAAAACTTGAGTGTCTGGTTCGGTCCGGGTCGGGTTTCGAAAAATTTTATCGGGTCGAGTTCGGTCCGGGTCGGGTTTTGAAACAGTTCGTGTTTCGGGTTTCGAAAATTTTAATCGGGTCGGGTTCAGTCCGGGTCGGGTTTAGAAACAATTCGGGTTTCGGGTTTCGAAAAATTTTATCGGGTCGGGTTCGGTCCGGGTCGGGTTTCGAAAAATGGTCGACCCGCTCATCTCTAACGTCATCGCCGATATGTTAGTCTAACTTTCAACTACTACACGTCTGTACTTTTAATTGGCTTATAAAGTAAGTGTTAATCGTTTCACTAATGTGCAAATGCACCCTCAGTTCAACGGTGCGCCGTGGGGCTAAATCCAACTGTTTTCTCATAATTCGCCACTGTTCGGAGGAATGGAAAACTTTTTCGAATGTTTTTCTGTCGTTTAACGTATAGTTTTTGTTTATAGCCTTAATCATAGAAAAATCTTTAAGACTTTTTTTGGCATTGCAGCATATTTCTCTTCGATACTTTTTTCTTAAAAAACGAGAATTTTGATACCCAAAGTTTATTTGACTTTACTATACGCGCAAAGCGACTACTCAAAGCTAATCAGTTTGCGTAGAAAAAACAGTTGAATTAACTGGTCATTTGAAGGCAATGTCAAAATTTTGATACAAAAGCTTTACAACAAACTCAGTTTAGGATGGGAGTCGCTCTCATAACTGATCCGGTTAACAGTCAAACAGTTTTTCCACCTTCACCTCTCCTAAACAAATATCCACAAGCAGAATAGCAGAAACAAATAGCAGAATTTTTTCAATCGCTCTACTCGTTCACCTCACTATTTGGCTATTTTAGATGGTGGCTGGCATGAAAAATTAGTCAAAAATAGTCACCGACAAACGGTGTCGCCATCTCTTAATTTTCTATAGCTGATTACGGTTCGATTTATAAAGAGTGTCACAGTAGCGACATCAATTAATTTCATCGTTAGATGTAGTTCAACAAGTAACTGATTCCATCAACTATTTTTCAAAAAATTATTCGCGTTACAAGTGACCCCGAGAAAGGACTTTCGTAGAATAAAAATCTAACTAAGAATCTAAATTTCTTTTCGATCGCAGGCCCGTAGCCAGAGTCGATTTTCAGAAGGGGCGTTGACCCAAGTCCTAATATCGTTTTTATATGAAGATTTACGTGGGGAATTTCTCAGTTACACAACCACACTCAATAATTGTGCTTGCCAGGACGCTAGTCCATTCTCCCCTTAGCTTGACATATTTTATGAGCAGCCAGATATTCAGATGTATACGTGAAATGTTTTTTAACTAGAACGTTTTTGCATTGACAGTATTGGTCTACTAAAAGACTTTTTTGAGCTACCATTCGCGCAAAAAACAGATTTTTCTCGATGAAACTCAAATCTCCACCATCTTGTCCTTCATCTGACCTAAAGGTTCCCATAATGGCCACCGCATTTCCGCTTCACACAGCCATACGGGCCATCCATAAAGTAGGTACTCAAAAAATTGAGAAATGCCCTCGATCGCGGCTCGCTTGTCTTGTCTGTAATCAAGGCCAGCTCGCTTAAAATATGTAGTGCCTCCAGTGGTGGACCCATTGCCAGGGGCATTGAGATGTCCAGCAGATGCTTTGCCCTCCCCCCTTCCCCTAGCTACGGGCCTGTTTGATCGTATGACTTGTGTCTTTACTTACGCTTTATTGAAGAGATCAGTCAATCACATCTTTGAAAGCAACGTTGCTTAAAATTCATACCACGGCGCATAAATCTCATGACGTAATGTAATCTAATGGCTCAATTACTTACTTGACTGTGTAAGCTTCGCGACGTAAAACTCACCTTACTTTGATATGCGCCGTTGCCGCACTCCTTCACGCGTATCTGGACAAAAGCTATCTGCCACGGGTAAAATGTTAAAATATTTCATAACTTTCGGGGCTATAAAATCATATAGCCCTCAAACTGAAGTTTGAAGCCCTCGTGTTATAAAATATCGTATAAAACTCGGGCTGACACCCTCGAATTTTCAACACCTCCCAGATACGAGATCTCAACTTACAGCACTTGTGTTATAATATACTATTACTTGTGTACCTAAATGACGATTTTATTGCCCGTCAGATGATATTACACCCTAGAAGATAATAGTCTCGGGTGATTGCTTCTGTTTGATAAAAATTAAACTTCAGAACAGTTACTGTGTCATATTGGCTGTACATAAAGATCGTTCAGCGTTGATATGTTCCTACAAATGGATTGTTGGAGAAACGTGTAGGTAAGTTAGAGTAGGGGAGTTTAAAATTGTGCCAAAATCAAGGACTTCAGAAATTAAAGAAACTTCATTACTTTTAATTCTGTACGACGTTTACATATTCTTACTAATTAATCATAAAGGATTTACTATTTTACTGTAGAAAAAAGACATCTAACTAATGTACTGACGTATTGACTCGCTTTTCTCTGAAAGTTTTCGTCAAGAAAAAACAAACTTTTTGCGATTAACTTATTAAAAACAACTGTCGCTAAGGTTCAATGGAGGTGCCATTTTTCAAGTTATATTCCCTAGTCCAGTTATCGAATTTCTCAATTAGTTCCGGTGTCATCTCTTCTTTGTGTGATCCAATAATGCCCTTCCTGATAAAGCTGCAACAGACGAAAAATGCAAATATAAGCCAAACGGCCGATTTGAACTAATTGAACAGTTTTACCTGAATTTGTTTTTAGCATCAAAGCTATTGGCATCACAGTTCTCATTGCCAGGTTTCTTGTATGTCATCGTAAAGTTGACGCTTGGATTCGTTTTCATGGTATCGAAAGACAAATGCTCCGCCAGCTTTAATAGTTCTTCGTGCGTATACGATTTTCCCAAAAATTTCGACGTCTTCCTCAGCACTGCCATCAAATCGCTCTTCATTTCTTCGTATGTTAAAAATAAAACATTTTCCTCATGACGCAGCGACCAAAAATCCTTAAAATGTCCGTGGTATGGCGACAATAAAATTTTATTTTCCAAAAATGTCTCTAAAAAGTCCTGCATCGATCCCTTATAGTCTTTAAAATATACAAAATGATGATAATACGAAATGGCGGTGTCTTTGACACCTCTGGCCGTGTAAATGATTTTCGGTTTCACAGTCCAGATGTCCTTCGGTAACAATCCAGCTGGTAAATGCGTTTTCAAATGGCGGGGTGATGGCAAACGACTCATCAATTCGAGAGTGTTTCGCGTGTTGTTTTCATCGTAAATATCTAATTCGACAAATGGGAATCGAGCGAACAATTGCTTTTCTCTAGCTGTTACGTAATCCAAATCATTATTCATGAGCCAAATCATTTCTTGGCTCCAAGTCGATCCAGTTTTGGCGAATGAAACTCCCCATACATCGTCCTTCAGTACTTTGAAATTTTCAATTTGCTCCAAAAATTTTTTACATTTCACTGGTAGAAAGCATTTCTCAAATTTATAATCTGGTCCCAATGGACTCACGGGATTGGGTACGGGATACGCGTACACAAATTTCGTAGCAAATAAATATTCGGATTTTTTCGTAAGTCCAATAACATCTTTGAAACAAACTGGCATTTTGTAATGTAATTTACAGTGCGACAAGACACAATAATTTTTTTTAATTAAATGCAACTACACACTTGTATATAATATGATGCACAAAACAATTTAGCTGATGTGGCAAGTGATATTCAGTGAAATGCAACTGTGACACTAATAATTGATATTTGTTTAACAAGTTGTAGATTCGATTATTGAAAGTTTTCGATTTATTTCGGGCATACAAACAGATAAGACGCAGTATTTATAGTTTTTTTATTTTCATTTTTGTCATGCATTCATACAACACCTTTTAACAATGATAACACACAATTTTAAAGTTCAACTATAATCATATTCGATTTGTATTATACTCATGTAGAGGCAACGTAAACACGTGAGTGACACTACTCCACTGGAGACGAATTCTTTACAGCCCTTTGATTTTTATGAACGTTATAATGGTTTACTAAACTAATTTTTTTATTACATTTTTTATCGTTTTGGAAGGTCATAGCAACTGTGCCTACACATAGCAATGCGAAAATGACAGATGTAAAATTTTTCTAATAAGGCAACACCAAATTTCATTCATAACTTTCTATTATGAATGAAATTCAGGGCTGCGGGTTCGAAAAATTCTGTCACTTTGGCACTGCTATGCAAATCTACAGTAAGGATTTTTATTGAATGGTATCCACCAGGGATGTAGCATCCTTTTCTTTTGATATTTGCAATTTATATTCTACGTGAAGTTAGTTACAATTGCGACCGAAGCTAACTTCATTGCGACAAAATCTGACAGATATATTCATAGAAAAGTTCAAAAATCGGCTGTTTTTCTCACAGTGAAGCTAGGGGCCATTCAAATAGTGCGCACGCAGAAAATTGGCCTTTTTTAACCCCCCCATCCCTCCCCCTGTGCACGCTTTTCGAGAGACCCCCCCCTCCCTAAAGTGCGTACGAAATTTATACTCACAATCCACACCATATACGTTGCAATATGCAAAAAAAAATTCTATAGAAAACGCATTGGGAGAAAATATAAACGCCAGTACCTAAACAAAAGATTTATTTGAAATCGGCTTCGACTGCTCTCTGAAAGCCTGGATTAGATTGGAAATAGTGCACTACAATCAGTTGAAAGTCTTCTGCATCTCCAAACGAACCTATCCGCAGCTAACGTCTCCCACCTACTTACGTCAACCGATTCGGAATTGACATAGTACATGCTGCTTCGCATGTTTCGATGTGTTGCGGTTAACCTTTTAAAATTTCACATAGTCTACGACACGATGGAAAATCTCATTAGTGCCCATTAAAAGTATGGAGATGAGAAAAATGACGAGCGTAAGTATATTATTGACACAATTAAAGAAATGTACAATCTCTATAGGACCATAACTTTCCAAGAACCTCATTTTTGGCTTAGAATTCAATCCGAAGTCGAAGAATGGCTATGTTAATGCTTGTTTCACTTTACTTGTATCATCCCATCTTGTCCCTTTGCTAATTAAAAGGAAAATAAACCTAAACAGATCAAATATCGCAAGAGTGCGTACGTTTTCGGATGATACCCCCTCCCCCCTCGCACGCTTTTCGAAAACCCCCTCCCCCCTTAGATGCGTTCGCACTATTTGAATGGCCCCTTAGCCTCGGTCGCAACTGCAGATAACTTCACGTTGAATACTAATTTGCAAAGACCAAAAGAAAAGACTTTGACGTCCCTAGTATCCCTAATAACGAGGAATTTAAAAAAGAAAATTGTGAAAATGGTATTTTTTTATATATGGTGACTGTGACAAAATTCTGGGTAAGTCTGAAAATGGAAAATTAAAGTCCACCGTTCATGGACTCTACGGTACTCAAATTGTTTACTATTCGACCGGGTTAAATAGTAATTTTTGCTATTCACCGACAAAAACTCGCTTTTTCGTGCGTCATTGGGGTGTCGTATGAGTTCACTTTTCGCACTAGAGCGACAAAACTCTTTTAATCGATGTCCCACCGAAAACTTGTCATTACATGCATATGTGCACCCCCCGGAAATTATTCATTACATGGGGGCCCTAACCCACTGGAAACTTCTCATTACATGTATATCTGCATGTAATGAGGCGTTTTCGGTTGCGACACCGAGGAAAACAGCATACAGTGGGGGATGCTTAATAAGTCATCCATTCTGGATAATTTTGTGACATTCGCAAACTCATTCGGGTATTTTTAAGCAACTCGCTTTAAAAACTGTTTTTTGACTCGTGCAGTTGTATACCTCGACTTCGGCTCGGAATACAACCTCTGCATTTGTCAAAAATCAGTTTTCAAAGCTTTTTGCTTAAAAACACCCTCTTGAGTTTCGCTCATTTCAGAAAATTGATCCCTGATGTAACGACTTACTTCCGCACCCCCACTGTGATCTATCATTGACGCACAGCTGTTTTTAGGCACTAGTGTGAAAAAAATTCGACAAATTTTCGCCATTGTCGGTGAATTACAAAAAACGTTGTTTGACACACGCTACATATGCTGGTAGTTTAACGCTAGGGTTACCATTTTTGAAAATAGAAAAAGAGGACATTTGACATGAAAAAAGGGGACAAAAAGAGGACACTTTTTCAACAAAAAAGAGGACGAAAAGAGGACGAATATGAGTCGTAACTGATCTATTATGACACGTTTTCGTTACTTTCAAAAAAAATTTTTTTTTCCTTTCGTACGAACCATAGTACCAACGATGCATAAATTACGCGAGCCAACTTTGACACAGGGTCCTTTTACGTCTTGACCTGTTTTCTACCGTAATTTGCATAAGAAACTTAGCTCCAAAATTATATTTCGGAGTTTGCATTTAAAATACGCATAGCTCCGCCGGAAGCTAAGTTTCTTATGCAAATTAGGCAGTTCTAAACTGAAATTTTCATTGCTAGAGTCCCCGAAAGTTCATGAAAATCAATGTTCAGAAACAAGAGGTAACTAAACACTTGAAGTTAGGTTTATCTGTAAGAATTATCTATAGAAATTGGGACAACTGGACAGTGGTAAGATTTGCTAAAAAGTTAGAAGTTTTAAGAAAAATGAGGACGTTTTATGAAAAAAGATGTTCTTAGAATTTTTGTAAAAAAGAGTAATTAGACCGAAAATAGAGGACATGCTCTTTTAAAAATGGACGTATGGCAACCCTATTTAACGCACACGATGTGTTGCGTAAAACTAACTTCATACGTAACTTGTATCAAAAAGTACTATTTCGATACTAATGTCGTATGTCGTATGAAGGTATTTTATCACAAGAGATGTCAGACGTCAATCCGATGTGAAGTCGAGGTCGACAGATACTAAGAGCTATAAAATGCCATCATACGACATGTGTATCAAACAAGGTTTTCCGTAACGAATCGATTTCATCATTTACTTTTTGCAACGATGTGTTGAAGTACGACAGATTTCTTAGATAGCATTGCAATGTGGATTTTCTTTTGTCTAGACATAAGTACAATGGAATTTCATATAATTTTTCCATACTGACTGGTGGTAGGCTAGTATTGATCATTTGTACAAATTTCAAGTGTTTATAAAGACGATTCTTCAACTTGTTTGTCTATCTCGATTCATCTTTGCGAAAAGTATAATAGGATTTGTAGCAAACTAAGGACTGATGCCGCAAAAATCCACTTTGTGCAATACGGTATACAATATAATATTCTCGCACTAGTGTAAATCCTTTCTTCCACTGTTTCATACTGACTGAGTTAGGAAGACCCAGCATAGTTTAGGTGAAAATTATTTTAATTGAAAATAACTGAACGGAAATGTAACAAAATTGAGGTGCACACACACATTACCATCGATCATTTAAATTCACAAAATTCGGCAAAAACGAACGAGTTGAGTGTTGAGTGTTTGTTCGAAAACTGGCATTTTGTCCGTCTGCGCGATAATAGTATGCATCAGTTGAAGCTAAAACGGCGCGGCGCTGATTTCGTCCACGTCGTTTTAGCTCCTTGTAATGTAATGTACTATTCTAGACCAAAATATGAAAAATAGTATTTTATTGACATTTGAGGGGAACATCGAGGCTTGCCGAGATTTCCCCTCAAATGTCAATACGATGTTTTATTGCATAAGCGAAAACGAGAAAACAAACATAGGGAATGAAGAATGTCATTGTCACCGATTAATAATTTCTGTTTATAATCACTAGAGTAATAATTTTTAAGGGGAAACAGTGCGCGTATGCAATAAAAGTATATTTCAACATACCCCAGTACACACGAGATGTGAACGTACGCGCGGGCGAAGCCCAAGCGAATAGTACACATCGAGTGTGTGTTGGTGCACATACCGCAACTTTTCGTCCCAAGTGATGGGAAAATATTTTCCATCACAACCAATACACTCTTACGTATACAGAAAATACCATTTTCATCAATTTTCTTTTTTTAATGTCTCTGATAAACTTTTTAATTTCCTATTCTCTGAAAAAATTGTGACCCCGAAATGAAAATCTCACTGAAAGATTGGGATCACTAACTAACATTTGGGATAAATTAAAAAAAAACATTTTTAACTTTTCGCCCCAAAGTGCGGAGCATTTAACCGATAGAAAAGAAAAAAAGCACTACAACGATAAAACAATATATAATTTGTTAAGAATTTTACCAAAGGTATTACAAAAAAAATACAAAAGAGTGGAGCCTGTGTTGGAAAAGTTAGCGCATTTAATAGTGTCAATAATTATTATCACTAGCACACTTGATAATTATTTTAATTATTTTCAATCTGTTGATCAAATGTGATCGATTCGCTTTATGTGTAGCCCACTGAACAAACAAATGTTATATCACCTCTCGCACAAATCACATTAACCACATAGTATATTTGAACGGAGTATACAATTATGATGTAAATTGAAGACAATCGCCTGCAACAACCAACAAACCAACAATCGATCGTTGATACTAACTGAGTGCAGCAATTTTCACGAAACTGTATATGACGTAAAATATTTAAGTCATTCACCTTACGATTATGACAAACGAAAAAAACATATGGTTTGAAAGTATGTAAACAAATCGACGTTGTATAAGTTTTTAATTTTTGCTAATCAAATCACTGATAAATGTATGTAGTCTCACTGCTAAAAACACTACTATGTAAACATGACGAATTGTTCATTTCGTTTAATTAGGTTCCTTTACCCTTGCAATTTCGACCATCGAGCATTCGATGGGACTTTTTTGTATGCCTTCATTGTAATTGTAAATGTGATTTACGGTATATTACATAAATATTTCACATATTTCGTCGATTTAGTAGTTCTTTTGTTTTTCCGCGCGTCTTTCATTTGCAATGTTTACATATTTGTAATACATTGACAATAATTCATTCAAAATGTGAAATGAACGAATAGAAAATGTGTTTCAAATGCATTTGTCAATGAGTTATTTATTTGTAATTCCACTATATAAGAGAGGTATTTTTGTGTGGGTAATTTTGGCGATTTCGAGTCTTTGATTATTGTTATTCCGTTCGAGATTGTGTTGCCTTATATACACGCTCTGTTAGCACTCGATCTTAAACATAATATAAATAATATAAATGTTTCGATTAGGCGAAGGCGCGGCGTTGTAAAAGAATATCTTACAACTGCGACAGATCGCTGATGTCACTGCCAAAAATCTCTAAAGAAATGTGTTAATCGCAATTGCGCTCGCTACCGACAAACAATTTTTTGACATCAACAGAAGTTTACCGTCGTCGGTAGTTTCAGTTGATTTTTTGTTTGAAAGAAGCCTTCACCGCGAATTTTTGACATTTACTCGGGTGTTGAAAATTCCTAAAGAAAATTGGAATAAATTATGTATGAAAGTTTTTATTTGTCTTCGCAACTTCTCACGCCTCTAAATCTATATTGCAAGAAAAATAATTTTTCGCATCATCTTAAATATCGACTGGTTGTGATTATTTTTAGAACACTCAGAATAGAAATGGACAGAATAACAACATAAACTTCACAATAAGTAAACACAGTTTCCTGAAAAAAAAAGTTCCATTGCGTCAGTGGCAACTAGAGATGAGCGGGTCGAACATTTTTCGACACCCGACCCGGACCGAACTCGACCCGATAAAATTTTTCGAAACCCGAAACCCGAATTGTTTCTAAACCCGACCCGATTAAAATTTTCGAAACCCGAAACCCGAACTGTTTCAAAATCCGACCCGGACCAAACCAGACACTCAAGTTTTTCGAAACTCACAACCCAAATTACTTCGAAACAAAAATTATTTCGAGGCCCGACGTCTGCATTCTTCACGGACGTTAGACTAAAACAAAATTCGTGTAATGTAAGATGATAAAATTTAGACGAGTTTTGTAAAATATAAAAAGTCAATAAAGGATCGGGACCCGAATAAAATGATACAACAACCCGACCCGAACCCGACCCGGGTTCGGGTCGGCTTTTTCGAAGTTTCGGGCAATCCGCTCAACTCTAGTGGCAACAATTAAGTAGAAGAAAAGGGATTAGTAGAACGAGGGAAGAATTACCCATTTGTGAATCTGTTGGGATCAAAAGTCGGTCTCTGTCAAATATTTGGAATGATGACTTTAGTTGAAAAAGTCTAATGTTCGAGGAAATTGCCATTTTTGTAAATTAGAAAAATCCCGTAATTCATTGAATGAGCAATGCTTTGTGAAGAGTTTAATTATTTTACATTTACAGACGTTGAGAGTATTTTTTCCCCGGGAAATTCAATTAACTTTCGATGGAAGCCTTTTTCTACGCGAACAATGCCTCCCTACACTCGTATCGCATTGATTGTGAGTGGATTTTCATTCTCGCAATTTGATTAAAATTAAAATACGAAATAAAAACGACGAAATCAAATAATGTGAACAACCGCATTCAGACTCGTTGAATTAGTTATTTAATAAATTACTTTACTCTAATTCGCTTTTCAGCTAATGAAATCAAATAACTAGCATCCAAATCAAAAGAAAAGCCCGATGAAAATTGAATGAACAACTGCAAAACCTCAATCAAAATGTTGCCATTGTAATCCACTATTTCCAGTAGAATAACATAAAATATGCAAACAAGTGAAAACAGAATGTTTGTAAAATTCCACATCATTTTTCGATGCAAATAATGTATTAGAAAAGTAGAAATGCACATTCGCAAAATGTTTAAAAGGAGCAATTTTACAACAAATTATTTGAAAGAAAAAGCTTTCCAAGTTGATTGATTGATTGATTGATTGATATTAATTTTATTGTCTACTTTTTTCAAGCCGACATGGAAAAAGAGTAGTTATGACTGCTGTCATAACCCTCCTTAAAAAACCATGAAAACGTTACAAATCATACAACTTAAAGTAGTATATCTAACACAATCACAGCATAGTAAAAATACAAAGAAAAACACAAAATTCAAATATTCAAATACATAAAGTGAAAAAATCCAAATATAGCGTGAGCATGTCAAAATATTGCATGAATTCAACAATTGAATTCGAGTCAAAAGAAAAACAAAAATAAAACTTAGAGTTAAAATTGTAAATAAAGAAAAAAGCAAAACAATATGTCAAAAAAAAAAAAATAAATAAATAAAAATTTAGCAAAATGCGTCGTCGCAAAAAATAAAATAAATAAATGAGAAGTAAGCAAAGAGCGTCGTCACAAGAAATAAAATAAATAAATGAAAATTAAGCAAAAAGCGTCGTCGAAAGTTTGGTCCAAGGTTAAGCAAAGTCGAGCACTAAAGGTAGCTGTTGTCAACAATTTAAGCGTCCATGCGGGTATTTCAACAAGTTGCAAATGAGTCAAACACTGAATCGTCAAGTTCTTGTACACAGTGGCGAAATTTACGTGAGGGTAGGGTTGGATCAACATGCTCCGCTGCCAAATTGAACAAACGACAGGCGAAATTGAATGGGGAGAAAATCTGGTATTCTCGCCTGCATCCATCAATTCGTATCAGTGATGGATTTCGTTAATTCAAAGTTAGTAAAATGTTAGCTACAGAGATGTGTTGTACCGTGGTCATTGAAAGAACAAAAAAAATTCTCAAGTCGATTCCGTGACCCCACAAAAATTTTTGCAATTCACCACAAAAACTCGCTTTTTCGTGCGTTATTTCGGTGTCGCATGAAGTCATTTTGCAGCAATACTGCGATGACGGTTTTTTACGCAAGGGTGCGATGAAGGTATTTTTACGCACTACTACTAGTGCGATGTAGAGATGAGCGGGTTGCCTGAAACTTCGAAAAACCCGACCCGAACCCGAACCCGAATTGTTTTTTTCTGATTAATGGGTTTCGAAAATTTTAATCGGGTCGCGTTCGGTCCGGGTCGGGTTTGGAAACAGTTCGAATTTCGGGTTTCGGGTTTCGAAAAATTCTATCGGGTCAGGCTAGGTCCGTGTCGGGTTTTTGTATCATTTTATTCGGGTCCCGATCCTTTATTGACTTTTTATATTTTACAAAACTCGTCTAAATTTTATCATCTTACATTGCACGAATTTTGTTTTAGTCTAAGGTCCGTGAAGAATGCAGACGTCGGGCCTCGAAATAATTTTTGTTTCGAAGTAATTTGGGTTGTGAGTTTCGAAAAACTTGAGTGTCTGGTTCGGTCCGGGTCGGATTTTGAAACAGTTCGGGTTTCGGGTTTCGAAAATTTTAATCGGGTCGGGCTCGGTCCGGGTCAGCTTTAGAAACAGTTCGGGTTTCGGGTTTCGAAAATTTTAATCGGGTCGGGCTCGGTCCGGGTCAGGTTTAGAAACAATTCGGGTTTCGGGTTTCGAAAAATTTTATCGGGTCGGGTTGGGTCCGGTTAGGTTTTCGAAAAATGGTCAACCCGCTCATCTCTAGTGCGATGACGGTTTTTTTTACGCACTAGTGCGATGAAGGTTTTTTACGGACTACTTGAATTGAAAAGAAAATCTCGTTTTTGTCGGTGAATTGCAAAAAAACGTTGTTTGATACGCGTTACGTATGCTGGTAGTTTAACGCACACGATGTGTTGCCGAACTCGCCTTCGGCTCGTATCGGCAATATCACATCTGGTGCGTTAAGCTACCTTCATACGTAAGTTGTATCAAAAATTACTAGTTTGGACTCAAAAACGCCAAAAATATATATTTTTTTAAAGAAAATTGTGGGAAAAATCAAAAACTTTTTTTTTGAATTTTTGCACTTTAAAGCGTCGTCAGCGCCACCTATTTTGCCCAACGTTTCCAAATTTATTTTTCGCGTGAAGGCTAATTTATTAGCTTTCCCTAACAATACACCACACGATGAATTCGATGGAACTGTCAAGAACATTATTTTTGTCACTTGACACTATGAATTTCGTTATAAAACGTTCAATACTTTGACATAAGCCGACGTCGCGCTAACAACGGGGGTACCGGTGATATCCACGGCTTATGTTAAGGTATAGTGATTTTAATTACACGATGTAGATGCTGTGAAAGCAATGATATTACTTGATATAGCTTGACCAATCTACACATCTAATCTACATCTACATAGCCAATGGTACCCAATTACCCATCTACACATCCAATCTGCATTCTACATAAAAAATGGACGTTAAATCGGACGAAATTGGACGAGGGGAGAGGGAGGTCAAAAATGACCAAAAAAATGTTGGACGTCTGTTAGGGATGACCCCCAAACAGCTCTTCAAAATTAGACGTATAACGGTTAGAGCAGTTCCCCCGCAATGTGAATATTCAGATTTAATTTATAAGTAAATTCTTTCTCTTATAGTTTTATCTCAAGTTAATGTTCTAATTTCACTTCGGTCGCTGATAACTGATAAAAACAGTTTAATGTAAAGAGAGTAACCTCTTTCTCTATGCGCGCACGTGCGAGCTGTTATTTCGAATAAAAACTAATCGTATTTCACGTAAAATGCAATGTGGAACATTATAGACGAAGTGTTTTGATGAGGTGCGTTAGCTGAGAAGCACAAAGCACACCATATTCATTCGCTGCAAAAATTTTGAATTTCATCATGAAATCCTGCATACTTTGACGTAAGCCGACGCCGCAATAAAGGTGTGAGTTCAGGAAAAGTTTTAAAAGTTCTTATTTAAATTACAGTGATAGTACTGAGTTTGGAAATAAACTTGTAGCTTCCCGAAATGGTTCGGACAAATTTTGAGATTTAAATAGACGCAAACGGCCATAAAATAAACTTCAAGTGGAGAGAAACTGAGAAACAGAGAGACAACTGATGAAAATATTGTTTTTCCTGTGGAAATGTCGGTCCCAGATCACATGGGGTGAAATATACGATTTGTTTTGTATAAGGAATGTCCCAAAACTGTAAATTATTTTTCATTCCTAGGACGGAAAACTGCTGTTTTCCGTGCTATTTTAAAACAGAAAAGCCGTTTTCTGAACCCTCGGAATGAAAAATACTGTACGAAACTCGGAAAAATATATGTTTTTGACTAGTGTGATTGCAGCCCTTGGCTTCGCCGCGGGCTGCAAACCTCACACTCGTGAAAAACATATTTTTCCTAGTTACGTAAATAACTATTATCAAGAGCGAATCCCTCTTCCTATTTTTTACGGTCTGAAAACTTGCAAACCGAAATAGGGAATTAAAAAATATTTTCAACAAACCCTGTTCGAGGAGTTCATTTATTTATTATTTAAACGATTTCATGGTTGAAAGAAAATTCTTTTGAATGTAGAAATGAACACTATACCGAAATCTAATTTACATTTTTAGTTGCTATATTTCGCGTCAGTTTTTCTCTTTGCAATCAAGTGAAGATTTAGCAGTTTTCTATTAACAAGTCGTTCGTCTAATTAACACATGGAAATTGTTTTACAGCAAGAACCCAAGCTATGCCTAAAGATACACTTTGTTTTGTCTGTTGCAACAAACCCATACCGACCAACGCCTCAGGTATTTCCATCAGAAATTAATTTACTAAAATAATACAAAAAAATTGTCTGCATTTTTCACCGTTAGTTATGCGTTGCTGTTTAACGTTAGCAATGTTTGCACAAACGAAACGCCGTACTTTCGGAAACATAAAAATTGTGTAAAGTACTTCCTTCAAAGGAACTACAGTTTACAGAAAATGTCCATTACGTTAAATTAACGGTACACTCATTTATGTTGGATTCCAATTTTATTTTTATTCATTTTAACGAAAGTGAATACAGTGACAAAATTAAGTTATTCAACGGTCGATGACTTACTGTTAGGCAGAATGCACAACGAATGGCAACGCAAGAATTCTTTAAAAAATGTTTAAACTCATTCCTCAAGTTTCAAGCTTACATCATTTCTCCGAAGCAGAAAGGGTCACAAAATGTAATTTGTTTTTGTGATGTGATGTTTGAGAAGTAATATTGAAAAATTCATTATGAAATTGCGTATTGCATCGGACTAAACACCACATTTTATAAATTTGCCTAAAGAGGTCGACTTGTTGTCGATTCGTCGGTTCATGTCTGATTGGTATAGCTTTTGCACATGCAAGAAAAACTGTTATAATAGAAGACATGCCTTTGCTCTTTAATTCCAAATATTGTCGCTAGATGACAAGATGGTTCAGAGATAAGCTTTTGTTTTTGGACAAAAAAGTTGTGAAAATGTTAAGCGTAAGGTGAAATCGAGAGTTCATGTTGATATGATTGCGTGTAAACAATCTCTCATAAGCAATCAAAAAAAAAGTTTTGTATTTATGAAGGTGGAGGAAACCTAAAATCTTATGAGTTGCGTTGCTATGCGTAGGAACGAGAAATCCATTATTTTCACGATGTAAAAATAAACTTTCATTCAAATCATGGAGGAGGTTATTTTTAGATAGAATAGCAGCTGAACTGGCGTAATTCCTTGAATCGAAGTAGTTAGTAACCATTTTTTCAGAGGATAGCAAGTGGGAATGGGAGTAAAGGAAAAAACTGTGGGCAATGATTTAAAGAAGATGAAAGAATTCTGTCACCTATTCAGAGTTACCTGGTGCTGATGTTAGGGCTCATTCTCGCAAGTAGCCATTCGTAAAGTACTCACATTAAAAATATTTATTTTTTGACTTCCCGCTCTTCCTCGCATGCTGTTGAGATTCCTCTACACCACCAAGGCAACAGAAGTGAAATTGGTGTAGTACACTTTTTTCAAGGTTGCCTGAACTTTCTTATTCATATCTCTACAAGTCAGGCATGGAACAAGCACTTTACTGACTAAAAAGTGAGACGTTGATCTCACGAAACAAGGGGAAAAATTTTTTTATTTGTTTAGATTAGTAAAGCGGTTGAGCTACTCAACTGTTTTTAAATGCATTAACCATTCTCATTTCAGAATGATTCCTTTTTTCGTCTTGTGGAGTTGCTTTTGTTGTAGATAATCAAGCCTAGATCAACGTTTACGGAGAGCTTTTTTCGAAAAAGGGGATCTAGCTAGGTGCGGATCACTTTTGTCTTTTTATTCTAAAGCGTTGATTAGACAGAGACCAACTATATCTGTCTCTACCAGAAAAACAACTCCACAAGCCTCGAAACAAAGAAAACAATCTGAAATGAGAAGGTCTAATGTATACTTAGGACAGACATGGAGCCGTAATGTAAGTTTAAAAAAGATTCTAGGCCATCGGCGAATCTTACGAAGAAGCTTTGCATTGCCCTAAGACCTTAAGAGGTGGCATGAGGCCCATACTTCCGTGATCCTATCAGCGCACTCTACAACATTAAAAAATAGGCATTTGAAAGGACAATGGAAGAATGGGCTTCAGGCCACAACCTAAAGTCCTAGGTCGGTGCGCAGTACCTAGATTTTTTTTTGGTCCAAATCACGCAATTTAATTCCAGGGTCCAGGAAAATCTTCAGAAATTTTTGCTATCTATGGGCTCATTCTAACTTTTACATTGAAATTAACAAACAGACTAACCAAATAAGTGTGAATTTACTTCTATTATTTGCAGTTATGTAAAAATCCCTATAGTAAATGCACAACAACTTCGGAAAATTTCAGCGTTTCTGTTTTAACCTTTCCTCCGGGTACCAATACGCCCGGCTGCGTACCAGACTCAGACTGCGCAATCCAAGCGTGAGATATACCCGGAAACAGTCAAGCATTTTTAAAGTATTAGCCCGTACGGTTCCCAAGATTGACCTTGTGTGACGTAGGTACGGAATACTGAGCTATCCAAGATAGTAATGTCCCGAAACCAGTTCGCTCAGAGTTTTCTGTGGCTGTCCAATCCCGATACATAACAGTCAGCGCTGTACCTCTACTTGGGGATGCTGTTACATTCCTGTAACAGTAACTAACAACAACCGATGTCGCTCGAGCATCAGTCGGACTAACTACTAAATCCTGTTTGAAGCATTGACTTCAATATAGTTTTTGCAATTACCTGTGTTGTCCTTACCTACCTTCGTCATATACATACACGTCGACAGTAGGGAAAACTGCCATCCCAACGCTCACAAATCCAGCACCGACCGCCGAAAAACTCTTGACACAAGGTCTCGACAAAACCACTCCACATTGTACTAGTTAATGACTATAAGAATATTCAAGAAAAAGTCCGACCGTCCGAAAAGTCAACAATCCCATCCCATTCTCGACATACTCCTACATACACCATCTATGCGTGAGGATTCAAAAATGCACTAAATCATAACTTCAACACTTCATACATTCCTCCCGTTCTTTAACTACTGAAGTAACGTCTTTATATAGACGAATAAGGTGACAATGACAAAGAGGTAAGGAGGTGATTTAGTGCAATTTCATGAATTTGATTCCCGACTCCTCCTAAAGTCTACTACACTACGTTGCTACACCCTCCTACAATCTTTAGTCAGTATAAAGTAAATCTAGCGAGACTCCAGGACCCACGCCAAAAACGCCTCAACAGTACTAGACCCACCAACACAAATATAGCAGTCATCCCTACTGTGACATGTCGATTGCCTACCGTCGTGTGCTTATAAATTTACTTGTTATCAAGTTTCAGCTGTTTTCAAGGTTTTCCATACAAAAAATACACTGAAAACAGAGATAATGTCGATAATGTTGAAAACAGCATAACAAGTAAATTTAAAAGCACGTGTTTGCATTTTGTTCGATCGAGTATTAGTTACGTAGCAAAAATCCTTTCACCAGAGATGTTGCTCTTCTGGTGCTTTGATGCTTCTTAAGACCTTTCCAAGTCCCCCGTGCAGCTCGCCGCTCCAACGCCCTCGGATGTTCATCATTCTCGACTCCTACTATCAATGTTTTCAACAGCTGCCTTCGCTCCTGTCTGCAATGAGGGAGATGAATCCATTTCCTGAACTCTCGCTCGAAACACACGGACTGGGGTAATATGATGACTACGACTGTGTGCTTTAAAATAAACGTGTTTTTGCTCTTATGAAGATTATCTCTTTTTTCAATGTATTTTTTATTGGCAAAACAGCTGAAATTTGACCGCAAGTAAATTTAAAAGCACACGACCGTATGTGCGGTTTCTACGCCACCTTCACATCAGGCACTCCTCAAAAAACCCAGGCACAAGTCGGGCAACAACATGAAGCTGTTAGGCTTTCGGAGAAAAGATACGCGCACATCCTCGCCACTCATTAAACTTGAATTCTACCGCTTGGTTGGGCAGTTGAACTGTTTACATAATGGAAAACTATACATAGTTGGACTGATATCTCAAGTGCCAGGAAGACTGAGTAATCAGTAATAAGAGAGTTTGATACATTTCCTACACAGAGCAAGAGTCCAAATCACCGTCGCAGTCTGTTCGGCCGTGAGCCCTCCAAGCACCAAACAGATTTCTTCAGTTGTCACCCATTGGCCGTCATCATGTACACTGAATTTCCATTCCATTTCAATATTTTACATATCGTTGTCTGAGATTGCGTGCGGGCCTGTGTATATCCGCAAATCGACGCTGATGAATTTTCTATGAACCTAAGAGAAGAAAAAGGGGAGTCAAGGGAAGGCAGCCTCCGCGAAGGGGTGACAAGTGACGATATACAAATGTGCCAAATGCCTTTGTGAGTTATATAATACCAATCTTATGATTTTCTTAAAAATTCCATTTTCTTTTTTCTTATTTTGAAGAATATTTGTTCTTTAGCCGAGCATATGAGTGGCTAACGTCGCCCGCCAAATTTTAGCCATACAATACAGTCGACAGCGGCAATTTTAGCCGTTAACCACCGAGAGTTGGACATCATTCAGTAATATCTTCACTTAGCCATAAAGAAACCATCGGGCAGATCAATTTACCTGAACGTTTTCTACTTTCACAAACACAACTCAAAGATGTAGACTATTGACCTGAATATTAATTCACTCTCTCTTTATAGGATTTAATTAATTTTTATTAGATTCATGGAATGATACAAGTTCCGTTTTGTTGATTATATTCGTGTGTCCATTCATCAAATTTGTCAATATATTCTTGGGACATTTCTTCTCTGTACGAGCCAACGATTCCTTTCCTGATAAACCTTTGAAATAATTGGAACACAGATTGCATTAAGAAATTAACAATACGCAGAAGAACAGCTTTACCTAAAATCAGTTTTGGTGCCAACCCATTGAGCCAAATCGAAGCTGGAACTCTCTTTCATTGAATCGAATGACAAATGGTCAGCTAACTTGAACAGTTCCTTTTCCGAGTAACTTTTCCCGAGGAATTCTGCCGTTTTTTCAATAACTCCCAACAAGTCCTTCTTCATCTCCTCGTAACGCAAAAACAAAATATTCTTTTCGTTACGCAAGTACCAAAAGTCCTTTTCGTTTGAATGGTACGGACATAAAAACATTTTATTTTCTAAAAATGCATCGAGGAAATCGTCTAAACCACATTTGTAACCTTGAATATGCACCATGTGATGATAAAATGAGATTGCCAAATCCTTAAGGCCGCGTGCGGTGTAAATAATTTTCGGTTTCACAGTCCATAATTGTTTGGGTAACAATCCGGCTGGAAGGTGCGTTTTCAGGTATCGCGGTGATGGCATTGCGTTGGTGTATTCGATAACATTTTTCTCAACTTTTTCGTATATCAGATCGAACTCAACATATGGAAATCGTTCGAATACTGATTTTTTGGCCCTCTTATAGTCTAAGTTGTTTGTCAACAACCAAATCATCTCTTGCGTCCATGTCGAACCAGCTTTAGCGAAAGTTACACTCCATATGTCATCCGGCCGCACTTCATAATTTTCCAACACATCCATGTATTGCCTACTCTTTTCCGGTAAAAAGCACGGACCGAATTGCCAATTTGGACCGAGTGGGGTATGCGAATTCGACTCGGGATAAACGTACACGAATTTGGAAGCCGCACGAAATTCGGACGTTATTGTTGTATCAACATCTTCATACCAAACTGGCATCTTAAACAAAACCTTTCCACTCTAAAACTAATGAAACACAACAACTTGGTCGAAAGAAAGTCAATCAACGACGATGAATAAACTTGGACTGAACGGCGTTTCAATTGAAATTAAATTTAAAATTTGTTTTGTTGTGAACTCGAAAAGATAACAAGTTCAAATAAGCGACTTTTTTTTGTTTTGTACACAATTTGTTGAATGACCCGTTGGTGTGGAATTTGTGCTACTAACGTATATTTTCGCTAGGGCAATATATCGTTTTTTGTGCTATTCAGCAGCTTTTGTGTGTCATAAGTTTGGTTTGTCAATTGGGGATACATACTGTGGGTATGTTGTGTAGGGTAACCTATACTTCGCCTCTGCCAAGCCAAGCCGTCATATGACAAATGTTAAAAATTCGCAGTTCATTACAGCAGTGCAATGTCTGCTTATCTAAGACTATAATATGAAATTTCATAAGTACTTTTTATATATAATGTTTTTTACCATGCTGATAACCCTTGTATCTATACATCGACACCCATACTAACGCTTTTCGACGGCTGGATGTCTCATATGAAGCTTTTATCACATTCGCGTGATGATTTCACCTGAAAATTATTGCTCTATCGTTGGATAGTTTTAAACAACAGATAAGTATCATCCCTTGATTAAGAAGTGTCCTTGTCTTCTTATAGGTTATTGGCGGACATCTAGTTTTACTACACGATAATAAAAAATAACGAAAATTCCGCGATTAAGTTATTAAATCTATAAAATAGATCCGTTCATCCTTTCGCAACTTTCCGACAAGTTCTTTTCAAAAAAAGTATGCCATGCCTACGAACAAGCGCATACCACACAAACGCTGGTGTATGGTATGGGTCTACTGTCAAGTAGAATTCTGTTTCTTGGATAAATTTCTTTTCCAAACTTTCAGTTTCTGGCAAAAGCACGACGACGTTACATTACCTTATTTAGTTTTATAGAAAGAAATTGTGAAGAGTTCATTGACCAACTTATTAGTCGGTGCGCTGAATGAACACATCAAAACAATTTGTTTTCGTTGAACGTTCACAAAACAAATGAAAAAAGTGAAACGCGCGTGTAAAGTCACATATTTTCGCATATCAGAATTTAATGTAAAGGAAAAACGTAAAATTTCCATTGGGACGGTATATTTAAACTGAAGTTATAGGCCTGCACACTGGTACACACTTTTGATTGGCGTTGAAGAATTGATCTCATTGTAAAATATTGCTTTTTTGTCTTCCCCTCCGGAAGTTTCGTATTACATGTATGTTTACCCCCAGCGGAAATCGTTCATTACATGCAGTGTTATTGGACCCGTACGAAGTACAAAGGTCCTGTACGTTTACTACAAGCAATTTTATTGTAAAATGGGGTCGGTCGAGGTGGGAGTGAGGGGGATGTATTTAATATCGTCTAGAGATGTCGAATAAGCTAAAAAAATGTCCGCCTGTCCGTCCCGTCATTTTTTTCTAAATGGCTGTTCTGATCACCCTAAATTTTGATATGGTGAGAACAGGTGAGAACATTTTGGCCATGGTCTCACACATACTTCGGTAGGGACTTTGATATTAAGGTATGGGCCAGAAAAAATCCGGGTAACTTTAAAGATGAATAACTTTTTTTCGTTTACACGAAATTAGCTGAAATTTATAGGTTTTGGAGTGGGATATGTATCATTGCAATTGTTAAAACTTTTATGAAGCAATACTAACAAGACATCATTGCAACATATCCCACTCCAAAACCTATAAATTTCAGCTAATTTCGTGTAAACGAAAAAAAGTTATTCATCTTCAAAGTCACCCGGATTTTTTCTGGCCCATACCTTATCTTGGGTAATTTCAATGGATCTTCGAAATTCTTATAGTTATAAAAGAGCACGAAACGTTGAATTGTTTGCTTATTTCTATTTTTAGATACGTTCGAGTCTTTTGCAACATCTATTCTGTTTGCCATATCTATTCTGTTTTCAACATCTATTCAGTTTGCCGCATCTATTCTGATACGTAGGGGTCTTTGGTTATGTTTTTGGGACATTTTTACACAAATTACCCGTTACGAAAATCACTTGGGGAGGACAAATGTCTTACTTCCGTAGCGAGCGAAAATGTATTACCAAATAAAACGATGACAAAATAGCTATGAAGACGCAATATTACTTAACATTGTCCTTATATTGGAATAACTATTACTATACTAAACTTGCATCAGAATATTTACGACCTTTATTTTGAAAGAATATTGATTCCACACGTTTCACATAGGTGAGCATGTAGATTCGTACAAGGTGCATGCGTTAAAGTGAGACAACCAGATAAAAACACATTAATACAAAGCTACTCTTAACGTGTGGGACAAAATTTTGTTGAATATGTTGAAATGTTCGTAATTATTTTGATGCGAGTTTATTAAGTTGGTTTGTATACAAATGAAAACGTCAATTTCCATTACATTCACACCAAAGCATGCATATACTCATTATATAAAATGCACGTTGCAAACCCTAGAGATGATATGATGCACTTTTTAAACCCTAGAGAATGTAAAATGCGCATCGTATGCACTTCTTTACGACCTTTGGATATTGGATGCCTCGAAATCGTTTATTATTTCGGAATAAACTTTGTGAACTCGCCAACTCACTCGGGTATTTTTAAGCAACTCACTTTAAAAACTGCTATTTTGACGCGTGAAGTTGCATACCTCGCCTTCGGCCCGGATATGTAAACTGTACACTTGTCAAAATAATAGTTTCCAGAGATTGTTGCTTAAAAACACAATTGTGCGCTCAGCTCGTATTACGAAATTGACTCCTCATGTAATGAATGATTGCCGCTGCATCCACTGCAATATACTGATTTTTATTAAAACTCAACTTGTTCATTAAAATTCACTTTCATATTAGCAATGAAGGATGTAATTACGCACAAGAAGAAAAATTGTTTTTTTAATTCGTCGTTTTATGGATAACAAGTAGGAATAAGGGCATCCATCGTACACAACTCATTTAAGGCTCGCAACAGGTGATATCGACCGATTTACCTGATATGAACCGATCAGGTCTCACAATGTTGACAAATCTTCATGCCATCTTCCAATTTGAACTCAGGTTGGGTAAAATCAGATGAGGCGAGGTTACAATCGGAAATGAAAAATCAGCTCAGGTCAGTCGCCTGAAATGATTTTTAATCGATGTCCCAACGAAAACTTGTCATTACATGTATATGTGCACCCCACGGAAATTATTCACTACATGTATGTTAGGGCAACTTCTCATTACATGTATATCTGCATGTAATGACGATGACGCGTTTTCGGATGGGACACCGATTAAAATAGCATACAGTGGGGAGTGCTTAGTAAGTCATCCATTCAGGATCATTTTGTGACACTCGGCTCGGGATACAAACTCTACACTCGTCAAAAAACAGTTTTCAGAGCTTTTTGCTTAAAAACACCCTCTTGAGTTTGGCTCATTTCACAAAATTGATCACTCATGTAATGACTTACTGCCGCACCCCCCACTGTAATCTACTATATTTTGGTGGGAGGTGGGAAATGAATGTTTCAAAATGAATTTGTCGGCGACAAGCTACCAATGGCTATGATTAGCTACGATTTAATCGAATGTGTCAAAAGTTATATCTTTTCGTGATCTGAACGCCCTGAACATTAACGACCACAGAAATGATAAGTTCCCACCGTTTTGCCATATGCATGTGAAATGAGAGTTTTGAAAGAGCGAAAGTATGTCAAAAGTATAAAAGGATTTGTGACGAATTTCATTGTGAAGCGACGAAAATTTTGTTGGTTATGTTAGGCTCTTCATCAAAAAATTTCAAGACAAGACAAGACGACAAGTTAAACTTGCAGCTGTGCAACAAAAACTATCTTGTCTTAGCGTTAATTTGACTTTCACAGTGACATTCATGGGACATATCATATTTTCTAGTCAACATTGAAAAGCGGATATAATAAATGGACTAAAAGTCTCGTTTCCCACCAAACAAAATACTTTTGAAATATTTTCTTAGTGGCTTTGTGAGTTGAGCACTATGAAATGACGTGCATATTGACACTCCTTATGGAATTGTTGTATTGGCAACACACCAAAAAGAACCTTCAGCATCGATGAGAGTATCTTAAAGTTTTATAAGCCCACGAATTTTATTTCCGGTTTTCTTTCTTGTTTGATGAATTTCGAAAAACTTTTTCTTGAGAACGGGTCCAAATAAAGAACTGGTTCTTTCACCCAATATTCGATAAGAATTTAAAGTTACCGTTTTAAAATTGTTCTTATACCAACAATTTAAGGCAAACGGTATGTTATTGAATTAACGAATGTATATTTTGATAGTGACGATCATTTCAGAAGAAGGCAAAGTCTTGAGTTTTTGAAACAATATTGGAGATACTCGCACGTTCATTTGTAGCTATTGAAGTACAAAATCCCATTTTAGGATCACCACATGTGTAAGTAAATACATCCTCTCCAAAGCATTTCCAAACACTCGTGAGTTTCCATTCCGCTAATGTGAAATATTTCATCCGAATATATGAAATGGCAACTATATATTCAAGTAAATATAAAAGGTAGGTGCTACTTGCAAAATGTGCGAATAGCTGTATAAGGACTAAGCGCACATTGTGTGCAAGTAAATATAAGGACTATTTGCGCACATTGCACGGGTAGAAATATGAGCATATTAGCAAGAACCTAGTTTGTTACATTTCGTGAAAGAAAAATGTCTTCAGTTTCGTTAACCACCTAGTTTTGACATTTTGTAAAAGAAAACATCCCTAGTTTTGAATTTTAGATGAAATGTTTTTGAAAGCAAATTGAATCTGAAAATAAAATTTGTTGGTTTCGGAGACGGGAATCGGATACAATTTTACAATCCCTAGGTTTTTATGACATTTTAGATGCACCTAGCTGCAACTCACTACACCTCACTGCACCTAGAGAATCAACTTCTCTCTCTCTCTCTCTCTCTCTCGGTTTATTTTGTCAGATATTCGCTCGAACATAAACGGAGAAATTAATGTTTATATTAAGTCGGTTTAATAAGTTGGCCATATTTAGCGCTTTTAGTTTGGCATATGCTTCCGTAAAAGTACAGCGAAGATCATGAACAGTACACAATCTCCATATCAGTAAATTGTGCACTGCTTTGACAGAAGCCAGTGTGTCATGCTAATTGAAGTATTTAGTGCGACATCGGCTTATGCGAATGTTATGTTGGATATCATGATGATTTTTATTATCCAGAACTAGCCGCATGTTCACCACATTTTTCTACAACTTGGTGCATCTTTTTACATATCACATTATCTTCGTGCGCGCACATGCAACAATATGAATGTTTATAATTGCACTATGGAATTAAATGTATCTGTCACATTGGTGTTTGCAACTTTGAAACGTAAAGGATGAAGTATGTGAAAAAGTATATCAGCAGCTACTTCAGTTAAAACTGCGGTTGATTTCATAGGCATACATTCCTGCCTATTTAAAATCGTTTGTACCAAAAATTGTACAGAAAGATTCTATTTACCTACAATCACAAAAATATGCAGAGTTATACAGAATGATCCACAAAAAAAAATCGTTCACCACAAACAACGTAGTAGTTAAAGTTAAAAGTGCTTGCGTTGCACTTGTTGTACATTGGCCTCAAAATTTTAATTTAGTTAAGAGGTGTTAATAACAAGGGAAAAACGTAAAACCGACACAGTATGCAACGTATACGTTAACGGAACGTATCGATGGACTAGTTAGTTTCACGTTTTGGGTAAGAAATCGGAGAGGCAATGGGAGTTGGAATATTTATCCTGGAACCACGGACAGATAGTTCATCCTTGTAAGGAAGGAAAGTGGCCATGTGACCAGATAGTGAAGAAGGTACAATTAAGTAGTTTATGCCACCGTTTTGACCTCTATACAAGTAAGAGAGCTCAAAACCAGGTCGATTTCAATAATTACATTACAGTGTTTAGGTTCCCTAGACTTCATCCTTAGACCCGGTCGACATATACAGGGCTTAAACGTTCACCAGGACATTTGTAACCGTTTGGACGCCGGCTCAGGTTATGTGTGGGAGAAGATAGGAAGGGTTATTTGGAGGGGATGAAATGGAATGTTGGTAGGAGTTTTGAGAAGGGGATGAGGGATTTTTTCGAAAATCTTTGTTTTATTTTTCATTCCACAATATTTGTTGTCACTCGACGTTGGATTAAGCTGCGTTGGGGGTCTGCGAAGTACATATTCTTGGTGCGTAGTTTGACATTTCACCACAGATCTACTCACCCAAAGCGAGGGCGAGGTCGCTAATGTACAACTACGGATGTAAATGTAAAATCGGTGAGAAGCTCAATGGTTTAGTCAAATGTACATTCTTCGTTTAAAATGTTCATACTTGTAGATAGAATGGTTGAACTTCTGATTCGTATGTTTTAAGGGATCGTTCATAAAGTATGTCACGCGTGCGAACGAGATGCAAGATATGAATAAAAATGCAAAAGAAAGAGATGCAAATAGTTGTCATGCGTGACGTACTTTATGAATGATCCCTAAACCGTTTGTCTGGAGGTGTGCGCCGCCGAAAAAACTGTCGCGCCGATGCCTCGCCGTCGCCGACAAAAATCTGATCACGTCGCCCCGCCACCGACCATTTTTGGCCGGCGCGTATGAAATGAAAAATACATTTTTTCAAATGATTTTTATATCAATAAGCCATCAAACTAAAACTTATTATTCATTTAGAAATTAAAACTTTGGATTAACTTAATAAACTTTTAGCTTTTGAGCGTCTAGGATCAAAAAACTTTTGTTTTTTCCCAAACTTTTCGACATTTTTGTATTTTGGACCTCCTTAGCGTGCAAATTCTCTCGATTTTGCCAAAATGTGTTGTAGCCAAATTTCTTGAAACCGTATTCGGACCGAAAAATGAGATTAAATATGGGACAATTCCCGAACACGTTGAAATACAACGGGATTCTGGCATGTACTGTATGTACTGTATTAGTGATACAGAAATTTTTTGAAAAACTGTTCTACTTGCTTTCAAACTTTCTACTGATATATCCAATAAATTGAAATTTTAATTTCAAATGTCAATTTTAAACAGACACGCCGACGACGGCGCGCCGCCGA
The DNA here is from genome assembly GCA_029228625.1 of Pseudolycoriella hygida. Classification (NCBI taxonomy): domain Eukaryota; kingdom Metazoa; phylum Arthropoda; class Insecta; order Diptera; family Sciaridae; genus Pseudolycoriella; species Pseudolycoriella hygida. The sequence goes on from CM055406.1 coordinate 46,954,930, forward strand.
TGTTTTGTAAACTTCGGGGTGCCGCCGCCGAGTAAAATCGTATCACGGCGCCGCCGCCGATCAACTATATATCGGCGCACACCTCTAGTTCACACCAAGGTCAAGTGGTCGCAGAGATATGGTCGAAAAAATGACCAAAAACATGGTGAAACTTTTTAGCAAATAAGTCAACTCGGAATGATTCACTGGAGCTCTACATGCATAGAATGATGACTAGGGGTGGCAGACCAGTCATCACTCAGCCACTGTCGCCATGGCCCGATGAGATGACAGTGCAACATTTTATTAAATTTTCACATAACAATATCTTTTCGGTTCCCAACAGTGTGCGAACCCTCCTTGTAAGGAAGATGCCGGTTCTCGGCATGTTGATTCGTTATCAAGCTGGTTGGTTTCTTCGAAACCCCATTTGCTTTGACGGTGTAGTGACTTCATCACTCGAAATCAAGTTGCTTGATTAGCCATAGAAATTTATTTCTGTGGTAGAATCGTTTCGATACACGCTTAACGGTGTGTATCATTGCAACTCAACTAGTGTAAATTTGATCTCACAAAACTGTGAATTTTTTTTTATGAAATCGGGTCAGTGAATTGGGTACTGGAACCAATGGATTGGTTGAAATTGGATTTCTTGGCCATACGGATGGTTTTTCTTCTATATTTGCTAAACTATGCAATATGGAGATTTAGCGTCAAAGGCAAAGTTGTAGAGAATAATTTTGTGAGAACACATTTTAAGGAAAAATGGTCCAATCCTGAAATATACCACTTCTAGAATTGGAGGAGCTTACCCATATCTCTAGAACTATGAAAGTTAGAAAGCTGCTTTCGAAGGCAAGGTTATAGAGAATAAAATTTTAGAGAACACGTGTTTCAGGATTTTAGGGAAAAATAGCCCAATCATGGAAAACCACCACTTCTAGAATTGGGACGGATGAATCATATCTCTAGAATTGTGGCAGTTATAAAGTTGCTTCCAAAGGCAAAACTTGTAGAAAATAAAATTTTAGAGAATACGTATTTGAGGGCTTCAGGGGAAAAAAGCCTAGTCCCGGGATTTAGTCACTTCTAGAATTGGGAGGTATGACTAATATCTCACAAACTGTGACAGTTGGAAAGTGACTTCCAAAGGCAAAATTGTAGAGAATAAAATTTTGGAGAACATGTGTTTCAGGGCCTTAGGAATAAATTACCAAATTCAGGGATAAAGCAACTTCTAGAATTGAGAGGGATGACGCATATCTATAAAACTGCGGTCGTTAGCACGGGTGACTCAGTAGTGAATCCTGACATTGTCAGGAATTTTTATCTAAGAAATCCAACGTCTCTAAGTCCATTCACACTTCATAAATTGGGTAGTTACGGTATTCAATGACCGTCCCCCGTAACGAACTCCACACAATCATTAGCTCTGATGACGGCACTCAAAACAGATGCAAGATTGTGTATGAACAAAGAATACCGTTAAATGGAAACACGCGGTTGGAAGCTCTACCGTAGCTAGAACATCATCGATGGCGCCGACAAAAGTACGACGGAGCTCGTGAACGATGACAGCCCAGTAACCAATCGACTTCGGATCACAATGCAACCATCGGCATAAAGATGTTATCACTTGGTCGAAGAACTGTTGGTTTTCACCTTCCTCCCGGCATACTAACACATCTTGCCTTAACTCATCAATGTACCATATAATAGAATGACGTGAATTAAGCGAAACAATATAAAAATAACTGAAATTAATTGTAAAAAACTGAAAAAGATATAAAAATAGACATAACAAATAATAATAGTTAGAAATTTGCTTCTTAAAGCAAAGTTGGTGAGAATTACATTTTAGAGAAAATAGTTTCAAGATTCCTTGGAGAAACTACGTTGGTCCTCTTTTTGATATGGTGCAAGGGAAAACAGTTCAGCCATCAAAATCAATAGTCGCATGCGATTTATATTAACATGAGACAAAATCTTCGTTTCCCAAGTTACAAGACATCTACTTTGTAAACTTTGTGAATTTGCTTGCTATCACCATTGTTTTCAATACAAACTGGTAACTTTTTTATAAAAGTGAACGAAAATACATTCGTATACACTCAGTTTCCATAGCATTTACATTATTTACAACCTTCGAGTGTTTTTACAACATCTATTCTGTTTGCCACATCTATTCACTTTGGTTTCTTCCGTATTCACAATTCGCCAGATATGAAACAAACGTAAGGTCAACATAGTTTATTCAAACAAACTATTCTCAAAAATGGCAGAAAACTATAAGTCAATGGCATTAGTTGATCCAAGTACCACCCTCAGAGATTCTGCATTAACCTTGGCCTGAGCGCAAATTTTTCCTTCCGGTAAAACACCTGGTTCCTTATCGAGTAAACGAATCGCTTCTTCAGCATTGAACAAGGATTCTTCAAATGCTCCGCGGAAACTATTATTCAATTGTTGAGCACCACGTCTTCCCAATTCCGCAAGGCCAGCGTGTAATTCAAAATGTAGAGCTCCCAAATGTCTTGTTTCCGCTGTATAACACAAATCCTTTTGTAAGTTACATTGAGGGAATCTCACAATTTGTGTGAGAAACTTTGTTCTAAGCAAAGGACTATTGAGCGTTGCACAAGTTGTGAGATTTCCATTGTAAGTAAACACTACTTTATGTTTAATAAGAAAGTACCTGAAGCGAGAACTTTGTAGATCTTCAAAAGTTCTTGGCATAACTGGATCTTGAGTAGTAATTTCTCGTTCGAAACACTTTGCAAAGCCGTTTGTCCTCCAGCTCCAATGATTTGAGTTAGAGCAATTTTTACTTCGGAAAGGTAAAAATGATTCGGATGAAGCCATTGGCCGTAGTAGTTTATGTATCTGTCATCAGGTGATTTTAATTTGATATTCAGGCTACATTCGATGAACTCTAAATAGAAACATTTTATTTTCGGAGTGGAAAGAATAAGTTCCACCGTTTCTATTCACAATTCTTCGAAAATTGATATTTGAATTATTTACTTCATGCAATGTTCCTCATTTCCCTTTTCCATTGCATTCAGGTCTTTTCCGGCTCTTTCCACAATGTTAGCAACATATTTATATTCAGCATTGTGACTGCATTTATTGCATCTGTAAAACGTAAAATATTTCTATGAGAATAAATAAAATTCTACTCCCAGTAAAATAACCTCCAGCTATTCTCCCATTTAGTTAAACTCTCAGGAAACAAAAAACCGTCGCATTGTTTATCTTTCGAATTACATTTAATTGCGCTATAGTTTGTACCTAATTCTGTAACGTCCTCACACCTGCTACATTTACAATTGAACAATTTGGTTTGTAACAAATGATGAGCTCGACTTGCTGTTCCCCATAAAACATCCGTGTAACAAATACTCAAATGTTCGCCTTTTTTAATGTTCCCTACTGTCCATAGCGTTATCTCTCCTTTATTGGTAAATGTCTTGGTTAAATTGGCATTACACGCGTGCTCCAGAAATGACGCAAAATAATAAATCGACACATAAGGTGGATCAGTAAGCGGAACCTCATGTCCGTTAATTTGAACGATCCCAGCCACCTTCAGTATTTCTTCTTCCGTCCATTTGTTGCATTTGAAAAATCTTTGAATAAATTTCGCAACACCCTCGCGATCGTTAAGCCACAGAACCGATCCACGCCTTTCGTCACAATGCGATTCCAGTTGAATCAATTTATTCCAAGTGTCCACATTCGTTTCTTTTAACATCAAGCACCTTAATGTTGTTACGCATTGATAGGTGGGATGGGGAGAAAAGAATTGTTTTAACGACACCTTGCTGCCTCGGGACACCGTTAAATCGCATTCATTTTTGTGACTAATATTTTTCTGACAAGGCTTTGAACAAATCGGCCAGCCACAACGCTCACATTCGACGCTTAGCGAGTTGTTGAGACCTTGCAAGCAACCTACACATACAGGTGGCGTTATTTGGGATGGTCCACAAATCAAAGGTGATTCCTTCAACACGATTTCACCGGGTTTGATGTCGCGGCTCGCAACAAGATAACGGCCGAATAAATCGTTGGTTCGAACCTGAAAAAAAAAGTCATAGCAATATTTGCAAATGCTTAATTCGGAGCAACTATCTCTACGATCAGATAGAAACGAAGACATTTTAATCTAAAGTCCAGTATGGTCAGCGCGGTGTAATGAAAACACAGCTAAAGGTAGCATGGAAGCGCTACTAAACAACAAACAGCTAGCGACAATGGCTGTGACATATGGCACAGCGGATAGGTTGGTTCAGAGAGGATTTAAATTACCAGGAAGACTCAATCAAAATAGATCTTTTGATGTCAACAATCAGGATCTATCTGTCCAGGAAACAGAAGTGCTTCATACCTATGGAAAGCTCTTGGAAAGAAGATGCTAGAATCCATACAAGGAAAGTTGAATGAGACGAGGTCTCATTAAAAAAGTTGGTTGTGATTCTGAGAATTTGCTCAAACGGTGAGATTATTGTCCCTCAGGTTTTGATAGATTTATCAGTTCGGGCGATCATATCACTGACCATTCAACATAGGTCTTACGATCCGATGTTCTCAACCCAATCATCGTTTTAGTCACATAAACCTGTTGACTCTAAGAAGCTGTCTAAAATACAAGGCCAAAGGCGAACAAAATCTGATGGTTGCACGACGTAGCCTCCCAGCAGCCTGCGTCTTAATTGAGGCAACTTGGGGCATTCATATTTCACGTGTTCCTCAGATTACAAACAATCTTCTCTTTCGGCAGCTATCGTCATCGCTGAGTTATAGTAACGACTCATGTTTATTAGGCCGTACGAAGCTAGTTCTCTAGGAAGCCAGCTTAGCTGACCTTTTCAGAGATCTTGGAGAGTCTGTGCTGTTATGAGCCTCCGAGAGACTGCATTATGAGCAATTCTTCGTTAAATTCTGTCATATATTTGACGGATTCTTAATATAGAAGTTGGTTCATGTGATTTAAATTATAATGGTGAACAACGAAAGACAAATTTCGTACCGAGTTTCTGTCAAATGACTTTAGGAGTAATAAATTTTTCATTTAAGAAGCACAAATTGTTCTGAAAATAAATCGTTATTCAGTTAAAACCTTACCTGTATGGGATAACAATACTTTTTATGAGCTTTCCAATTATCTTTTTGATGCGCAACGGAGCAGTAAAACACATTCGCACAATTCGAACATTTCAGCTTACTTTCAATCGAACAAACCGCACAATTCTGAGTTGACATTTCCATCTAATTTTATTTCAATCACAAAAGAAGAATTGAAATTCTTTTTCAAGCACGTGTTACAAAGCGGTTCCGTCTCACGCACTTATGATTTCAAAAATAAACTAAAACTATTATGGATCGACAGTCGAGGACACTATGTGAATGTATTATTCTATAGCTGTTTCTCTGCGATTTTTCACCGGTTTTCACTTATATAATTTATTCGCTTCTCAATTTTTAGTATTTTCAACTAAAGCAATCCAACGGTGAATAAAGGTTTTTATTTTGCGATTGTGTATTTGTACAAGAATTGAATTAAAGAACAATATTTCTTCTATATTTATTTGTAAATATGTCGAAAATTTGCTATTGCTCCATGTAACGGAGCCAACTCAACCGAGATGATCGCACTGTGCTGACCGACTGCGATTTATAAATACCATTTTCACGCGTCTGATTTTTGTGTACCAGTAAATTTTGTACATCATTATAGCTATGTATTTATGTACGGAATCACTGAGTAATTTCACAATTAAAATAACTAGAGGGGATAGCCAAATGAAATTATGTAAGGTTTTCCGAGAAAATGTTTGAAATTTTCTGAAGCTTGAGAAAAGCGAGTAAAAAGTCTCTAATTTGATTATAGAATTTGAATTTTTTGGTCAGTAAATACCCCCCGAACACGTTGTTTGTCAGGTTTTGCACATGTCAATTTTCTTAAGCTTAGTACAACGTCAGCGTCATATTTGTCTTTAGAAGTATTTCCTTCACATATCTACTTTCTGAACTCAATCGCTTGATTCCGAAGAGGCAGTCTGGTGTCAAATTCATATTTATGGAAATGCCATTTTACAGTTATACATTTCATTGGTCCAAATCAGAATTTTAGCACAAGCCTGCCTTCTTATAGCTCCAATAGAAAAAATATAGTCTTTGAGTTAGCAACTAAGGAGGCAGTCTGGTGTCAAGTTCATGACTGCGCAAACGTTGTTTTGCACTAATACCATTTATTGGGGACAAAGAGATTTTTGATACCAGTCTGCCTCCTTAGAGCTCCTATACGATACGAATTTTTCATTCCTTGAACTAGAACTCAAGGAGGCAGGCTGGTGTCAAGTTGAGAAAAAGTGAGATGCTACCTTACATTAACACCTATCGTTTGGCTCAAGCAGACTTTTGACACTAGCCTGCCCATCTTACCAAATCCCAAGTATAAGTCGAGGATTCCCAGAGCTAAAACTCAGGGTGGCAGGCAGGTGTCAAGTTGACGATTACGCAAACATGTTTTACACTAATGCCTTTGTTCGGCACAAAAAGAATTTTCAGACCTGCCTGCCTTCTTATACTCCCATACGGATTCTTTATCCTTTGAACTAGACCTCGACTAATAATGACACCTTTCATTTGGGGTAGGCAGAATTTTAACACCAGCCGCCTTTGTTATATCTCCCATACAAATTCTATAATTTTTTTGTGATTACACAGGGAGGCAGGCTGGTCCCAGTAAGTAAGGCTGGTCCCAAGTCGGAAATAAGTGAGCAGCTTTCTCACATTAATGCCTTTCATTCTTTTTAAGCAGAATTTTGGCACCATTATTTTGATTTTTACATGGTCGAAAGAGTCAAATATGGTACATTTAGGTTTAATGAGTTGGTTAAAAATAAATAAAACTGCTTGATAGCTGTTAGGTTTTCTGGTCGAGGCGGCCAACTGGTCTGCCATGTATTCTGTCTTAGTTAGATTCCCACATTACACGTTCCCATTCAGAGCGATATATCTCCTAAACTTTTTTAAACGAGCCGCGTGAAAGTAGTGTATTAGCACACAACCGAGATATTTTTTCCTGGGGCATTCGTATCAGTATCCATTAATCTGTTTGTTGGACCACATGCTTAACGTGAATTCCCAACCACGCCTATGTTGTAGCTACATATAGGATTTCATTTGGCGTTTCTTCTACGCCTTCTGATAAACTAAAACAGAGTTCATCGTGCATGGGTGACTTCATACATTTCATTCTTCTCTAATACATAATCTGTATACGGTTCGTTGTGGACACCAAACAACATGTAACGTAAACTAATATCTAAACTCACAAATAAAAGTACAATTTCCTTTAATAATTTTTAATCCCAAAATTAACATAAATTGGTAAAAATGTTCATGTAATCCAAACTATTTGAAACACTTTTCATCACTAAAAAATATATTCAGTTAACTTATTAACTATGCGCAACCCCTTAAAATTAAATTAATTTCTAACCTGTCTTTTATGTTGGGTGGTAAAACTATCCGTGCCGCATAATCTTGTTTGAAACCAATTCCTGTGTGTAACTACACAGACAATCCAATTCATCAATTTTATTTGAATGCCATAAACTGGCTCTTTTCTTCACAAATCAAATTTGAGGTTGAACAAGATCATCATGTATGTGCCTCCAATCTAAAAGCTTTTAAACGTTTATTAGAAAACGTTTCAAAATGCTCCGCACTTAATTCCGGCCACAAAAATCTTATTTAAATTTACCTTGTTCTCCACAAGCTTAATATTTCAAAAAGTTGTGCACTATCTGTGCAATCAAACACAAGCACTTTGAAACTCAATACTTTAGTTCTCAACTGAGAACTATCTTAAACGAATTTAGTTGGACAACGACAAAAAACGATGTTTCCACTTGAAGTATCAATCCAAAAAGAAATGAATCGTGTCCAAAATTGCAGATTGAATGACAATCCGGTATAATTCTTGTCATATAAATCGGTTCACAATTATACCTTTCGACTGACACCTATATGTCACCACCGGAATTCAAAATCTAATCCACCGGGTTAATTCAAATCTACCTTATTTTAATGTTATGGTCTTACAAAAATTAAAACTCTTACAAACCCAAGTTACATTGCACCCCTTCCCTTTTTAGGAAAAAAGTCCAAGTAGACTTGGGGTTTTTTCCGTCACATTGGAAAACCCTCGAGAACGAAGTCGAACAAATGGTAAATTTAGTCTAAAATTTATTTCAAAGCTTGTGGGAAAATGTCACCACAATCAAGCGGATGAGCAGAGTAACTAAGGTTTTTTTTTTTTTTTTTTAATTATTGACGGCCAGTGGTATATTGCACAAGTCGAAATCGCGTATACAATTTGTGGTTCTCTCTAGCCCTTGTGTGTTAATTTTTGACGTGTGAGGAGTGTTTACCGCAGCTTAAAAAAAAATTCTATGATGACCAAATTAGTCGATCGTTTAAAACTAAATTACGTTGACTAATGTGATTGGAAATAGGCTCATAATAAAGTAAAATAGCCGTTAAATTTCACTGTGAAACTGTTGTTCGCTAGTTTGTTACTATTTGTTACTAACCGAATGTGAAGGTAAACTTCAAAATTTCGGTACTTGCGTCACTAACTCTACGCCACAAAGCAAATAGAGACCGATGTAATACCTGTCCGAAAAAAACTATTTTCCTGTCTCGGTTCCATTAAGAATTGAAAGCTAAACTTTTAAATTCTTGAGACACAAATTTTGAATGAAAAGATATACTTTTAAAATTCAAATTAGCAACATCTAACAAGGGTTGGGAGCTTGTGACCTGACGTGTCACACACAAAGGATGGATAGGTAGGCTATCAAAATTCCTTTCTTCCCATGTTATTCCTTCTGAAAATCCTAAGTACAGTGACAGGATACACCTGTGAATCTGTAAAACTGAAACAACTAATATCACCCACAGTACGGACAGAAACTACTAACCATGAGCCGGAGCTGTCCAAAATGCACTGTGTGGTTCGTCAAAAAACAAAGCGTCCAAAGACACTATCGAGTGAGAAAAAAAAAAAATAAATAAATAAAATAAATCTCCCCTACATTAGACGACATGGGTCAAATACCAGAATGTGTCAAAGATGTTGTTGTACTAAAGAAATCGACTCCCATAAAGTGTGTGGCCGAAGTTAAGCAGTCAATTTGATTTTAAAAAAAGTGGACGTCGATACTTTGGTAAAATCAAAACAAGTACTTAAGGAAATGGGAAAGCAAGAAAAAACAACAACAACCCTCAAATTGACTGACACCATGAGCCCGATATGTTAGACTGACCTAACAATTGTTTTGTGTAACGCCTGATAGTCCAGGATGAAAAGTTATCAATTAGGTAAGAAAATTGACTACATTGCTTATGAAAAAGCATTTAAGAGTAAATGTCCTTTACATGCCACCGTCCCAAATTCG
>CM055406.1:46981208-46999739 GCA_029228625.1 Pseudolycoriella hygida
GTTTGCCGTCACCAAATCGACACCGCCGGCGAAATCGCGTTCAACGCTCACGGAGCTCGACTGTAATGGGAGAAAATCTCTCGCCATACAGCTCAATAATGGAAATTCTGCTGTATTGTTCTTCCAGTACTCCACCGGATCCACATTCGAATGTGTTAGTGGAAGGCTCAAATATGTTTTAAATTCTTCCGGCTCGTTCGACACCTTTGATCGTTTGAACAAATGGTGATGATAGTCGTCTTCGTTTTCGTCTTCCGCGCGTTTGCGTTTGAGATTAGGTTGTTCAGCCGAAGTTGCTGAATAAGCTGACTTAAAATATGCAGAAATGTTTTTGGGGATACCGCGTACCTCTGCCCGGCAATAGTATTCTTGAAAGTAATTCATCTTTAACGCTGGGTTCAGAAACACGCATACGAATGGAAGCGTTGTGTCGTTGATCAACTCCACGTACTTTTTTAATTTTTCGATGCCAGCTTTAGCAGCTGTGGCAAGTACGTCGGAATGTTCGTCGGTGTACTCAGTAAGCGACTCGATCAACCAGTTCAACGTTGGAATATACGAAGAGTTGGTTGAATGGCGCTCCATGCTAATCAACTTGGTCGCACGGTCGAATTTCTGTAAAAGTTTTTGTATCTTGTGCAATTCCGCCCATTCCATTTGCGTTAAATTAAGGTTGTTTAAACGTTTTTCATTTAAACAAAGGGCACGCAAAGGAACCTGTATTTGTTTGGCACGCAGAATCATATGGAACGATGAATTCCATCTCGTTTCCACATCAATTATCGGCACTAAATATTTGATCGCGTACGAGTCGCAAAATTTCTTCAATTTCTGTCGTAATTGATGCGACGCTCTGATTTTTTTGATGAGCAAGCGTAATTTGCCAATCACAGCACCATCGAGCAAATCCGTATCCATATCTTCGTCTTGTTCGATGTCAGTTATTTCTGCGTCTATGTCGATGTCTTCTAACACCTGAAAAAGGTGAATTGATTGAAATCATGATTCTTTAATCTCTTTGACTCAAAGATTAGCTTAGAGGTGAGCGGGTTACCCGAATGTACGAAAAAAAAACCCGACCCGAACACATCATCACACGTCACCACCCATTTTAAGAGAGCTTTGCGGAATGTTTGTTGACAGAAAACCTAAAAAATTTGACTAATTATATCGCTGAAACCTTCCTTTCTGATAGTCAAGTCATACAAAAGGTTCGTTCTGCTTTTCAATTTCCACTCGCAATTGATCAGGGTGATATTTTTTCAAATGACGTCCTAGGTTACCAGTGCCTCCATTACTTTTACCACAGACTTTGTATTTCCTGGACATTTACAAAAATTAGGAAAACGGCGAGACATATTTCTAAGAGTAAAGATCTTACTTAGAGCAATGTTTGCATTGAGCAAATTTTGTTCCAGCTGCATTACGAAGCAGAGTAAAATGTACCCAGAATTTGCTGCGTTTTTTATTAGCTAGCGGATCATTTTCATCTACTTCAAAGTAATGTTCATAGCCATTTTCTTGCGCCATTTTGTTCATCGTCATCTCCTTGCTCTTCATTCAGGTCCACAAATTCCCGGAAATTGTTCAATTGATGCAGATTCGCCGCTTCTTTGTTCTGGTCTTGCATATTTAATTTTTTTTTACTTTTTCACAAATGAATTGAGGACCGACGCCGACGCGGGCTTTTTAGATTATATCAGTGGCTTTAAAATTAAACGGCGAAACAATAGAGACAAGTTCGTGTGTGTACAATTATGTGTGTGACGCATACGTTGGAGGAAGATCCATTGTTACTGCAAGAGTGCAAACAAATACACATTTCATAACGGCAAGAATCAAGTGGTTTGTGGTGGCATGTATTGACATGCGACTTTTAAATCGCTTCAGTAACTGAAATACTGAGGCATATTGATAAATTGTATTGTTGTTTAATAATTACGTGAAAACCCATTGGGTTTCAGTTTGGGTTTCAGGTTGACCTGATTTAATATTTTTGGGTTTGGGGTCAATTTGGGTCGAACCTGAAATTAGAATTTGGGTTCGGGTCATTATTGGGTCAGGTCAAACCTGAACCCAAGGGGTCGACCCAGACCCACTCCGATCCTTATTTTCGGCCCACTTTTACCTTCGATACTCTTTGTCCCTCGATTGCCTTTCAAATAGAAAAAGATATTTATCCGATCGACCATTTTTTAAGGCTCTAGCTAGAGCCAAGTTACCAATCTCAAAAAATATTCTTCCATATAGTCGTTACAGATCGGTATATTTGGATTTAAACACTTTTTAGATACGTTTACGTTTGATATGTCAGAGTTTTAAATGTCATATTACATAAGATGTATCCGCAAGAAAGAGACGCAACTTGCACTTGTACGTGCCAAGTATCTCAATGTTAAAAAAATGTGATTTGACGTTAATGACATTTAAAACTCTGACAAACCTAAAACTGTTTAAATCGAAAAATACCTCACTGTAATTGAATCCATTAAAAAAATATTTACACTAAAAATGTTCATGTATGAATACTACATGATAAAATATCGAAAATGTTGTACAATGATTCCAGTACAGAATTGAGTTTTTGCCGCGCAGCGATATTTATTTTTTTATTTTTTATTAAATAAATTGGAAACTTTGAATTTTCTATAAAACATATGAAGGGAACCCGTCCGAAGTAAAAGTGTAAAAAAATTCTCCAAACGCACAAAATTGACCTCCAAATAGAGAAAAACGTTCTCCTCAATTTTGCCTACAACATTGCAAAAAAACTATTTTTTGGGCTAGGGCCGACCTTAGTACTGACCTAGGGCCTTAAATAGAGGCCTCGGATACATACTTCCATAGACAAAAATGTTTCCCTCAATTTGCTCTGCAACATAGCAAAAAACATTTTTTTATGTTAGGGCCGACCTTACGACCGACATGAGGCCCACTTGAGCCCTCAGCATAGGCAAAAATTCTTTCATAATTTGTTAGCCGTGCCGAGATCTTTCAAACAAAAAAAAAGTTTTTGAAAATCGGAAGAGATTTACTCGAGTTATGTACAAAAAACACGTAGGGCCCTAACAAAGACTCTAGCTAAAGCCAAGGACTCAAATTAAAAAAAGTTTCTTCCGTAAATTGTCGGCCATTCCCAGATCTTTCAAACAAAAAAAAATTTATGAAAATTAGAAAATATTTACTCGAGTTATGTGCAAAAGACCAAAAAAAAAACTTAAACGGCCCTAGATTCAATCCCATAAAAGATTTTTCGACTACCTTTCAGGAAAAAAAAAAGTTTTTGAAAATCGGTCAAGATTTACTCAAGTTATCGTGTTGACGGACAGACAGACCGATAGACGGACATTGTTTTTTTCGCTGATTTGTCAGTAAACGGGTGACGGGAATTAACGCCCGGAGAGGAATTCACACCCGGAGAATTCTCGCCCGGGAATTATCGCCCGAAAAAATTGGAATTATCACCCGGGGAATTATAGCCCGGGAATTATCGCCCGAATGACATTCTCCTTACACAAATTGTGTATTTTCCTTGTACGAATTTACCCGCTTTAAATTACTGTCACATTTGTCCGGGCGATAATTCCACGGGTGTTAATTCCAATTTTTTCGGGCGATAATTCCCGGGCGATAATTCCCCGGGTGTTAATTCCCTAAAATTCTGCTCCGGGCGTTAATTCATGTCGCCGTTTAAATTGAATTAATGGTTGACTGAAAACTTTTGGCTTGGAGGGGTTAGATTGGATATGAATGTCTGTGTCCAAAAAATGGGAAAACTTTTATTTTTCCACGAAATTTGAATTAAAATTGATCTTAGGGACTTGACCCTATGAAAGTGTCCCGACTACGAACCTGTGTACCGATCGATGGTAGTTTTTTTTGCAAAAGGGAACGCGTTAAAAATCATAAACATGTAAAATGTAAATTCGTAAGCGTAAGCAAAAAGCTTAATTTAAAAAAATTTGTTTCGACGACAATATGTGCAAAGTGCAGTTTCATTCGCTTCGATTACTTTAATATTTTTACGACTTGAATATTCTGGAATTTCCAATCGATAGTTGCAACACACTCATGAAATTCGCTCAAGGCAATTTGTTTTCGATTTGATGCTTCGATGCTCCACTAAGTAAATAATATCATCATTTTCCGGTCCAAGCAAACAATTTATCACTTTGATAAATTGAATTTTTTAAACGTTATAATGATTTATAGCAACATTTATTGCGATGATATTTTCTTAAATTTATTTCAATTTTAACCGGAAATTGTAAGCTATGAATAAAAAATAATGAGATTAACGCCAGCAAAGCTTTTTCTAAAGAGCTTAACGTCGTGAAAAAAAAATACAATTATGTAGAGGAAACTTCGACAAAACGTTTCCTGGCTTGACTCATTCTGACCTATTTAAACACATTAACACAGGACGTTGAAGTTTTCGATCGCCTCTAATTCATTGTTTTTGAATCTTCTGCTTTTATTTTCACAAGATCCACAATTATTAATTCTTTAGTCACCGCGGTGCTTCCCTAGGGCGTTAAATAATGCATTAATTGTTGGTGTCAAACTTTGTTTCGTTGATTTGTTGCTTTGGTGAATAAAATAGCATATGCAACTGCGGGATAATTTGTTTATCCACCCCCTCAAAGATAAAAAAATTACCCTGCAGTTGCATAATCTAATATTAATACAGTCATGTATCTTTAACTTTCAGCTTTTTGTGTGATCATAACACAAAATTCGAGTGCGCATGAGCGCCTTCTGCCTATGATATTTTAAATATCGCACATGTGCGATCAAATTCCCAGAAATTTGTCCTGGAAACGAAGAATGAGCCGGGCATCGTTCATGAATGTATTTATGAATCTAAATTTTGTGGAATGAATTAGATTTTTTTCTCTCTAAAAGCTGAAATGTTAGTAACATTTGTGATTAAAGTAGAAAAAATATGCTGCATGCTCGCACGAATCCCAAATTTCCGACATACAGAGAAGTCTCATGTGTATCTCAACTATATCGGTGCTAACTACGGAAGGGGAAACCTTTATAGTTGGAGTAAACATAACATGTTTGCAATAACACTGGTTTCAAACATTTTGGTTGGGTGTATCTAGCAAAAAATTGATAAACAAATCGAACTTCAGCCATTTTAGCATAAACATCTTTTGATTTACTGAGATTTACAAGTGATTTTTCTAAGTGAACATCCTCTTTTACCGGACGCAATTGGAAGAAAGTGAGTGCTATTAAAACTATATTAAAATTGTTAGAAATGTTCAACTTTCATATTTAATCCTTAGATTGTCGCGGGTGTTCGTTATAAGTGTTTTAAAAACATGTGATGAGTCACTACAGCAAGATCGTATAAAGCAGACGGCACAAACCAATCGAAATGCAAATAGTTTCAAAGTTTCGATTAATTTCGAATAACTTTGACCGTTAATAATTAGTTCATGGAGAAAAGCAAATTACACCTCGAACAAGCTGAGTAGAAATTATACATTTTGCTTGACATCAAAGTAGAGAAAGGGTTAAGAGTTATTACAACTTGTAGTCAAAGCAAGTTGAAAGGACATTCGATTAATGGAAACAACAAAGGATTTCTACTAAAACATGGTTTCGGTGGGAGGAACTGCAAAATGAAAAAAAAGAGAGGAATCTCACAAGTAACCCAAATGAATCACGAGAAGAATTTGCCTGAACTAAGATATATGACCACACAGTACTTTCAATGCTAGACAGCATTCCGCTCATGATTGCCAAGCGTCGTCTCACTCAAGATTATTTGATTGAACATTGTGATGCTTATGTTTAGGCATAATTTCTGATGGCGGGGGAAAACGCCCAGTGAATTATCTTCCGGGTAGATATTATCGTCCGCCAATGTGGTGATAATATCGTCCAACGGAAGGTAATATCATCTATCGAACGATAATAAATTAGTTTTCGATACATTTCGTAAAAGGGATAATCCCTGTTTTGTTATCCACTTTGGTCTTAGTGACATTTTGTGAGATTGAAAATTCCTTAGTGTAACTAACATTTCGTTACATACAAAAAATTCATTTTCACAAAAATGAATGATAAGTTTTCGCCCAAATTCACATCAATAATGATTTTCTCTTGACGGTCAGTGGATGTTATTATCGTCCAGTGGATGATATTATCGTCCTGTGTATGATATCATCGTCCGGTGGATGACATTATCGTCCGGTGGATGACATTATCATTCGGTGGATGACATTATCGTCCGGTGTATGATATTATCGTCCGGTGGATGATATTATCGTCCACTGGCATATTATTATCGTTCGTCTGAAGATAATATCTTTCAGTGTAGTGATAATATCGTCCAATGGAATATATTATCACCCACCGTACGGCATTACACTGGACGTATTTTCTCTCTACCTTCTCTGATAGAGGCCGCTTCTCAATTCAATAATATTTCATATTTCATTGCTCAATAGTATGGGGGGTAAAAATCTAAATTAGAAGATACGAAGTCTTCGCAGTGACGGATGACGATTTCACCGCATTTTACTGGTAGAGACAACTGAGACCACACGTTTTTCAATCTTTCTTCCTGAAAAAAATCATTCAATTCGAACTCAATATCGTTTTCTTGCCAGCCCAAAAGGTAAATGTGAAAACGTAGGAATCAAATTTCGATAGCTTCTTCACCCACGACCACCCATGCCAACTAGAAATATTATTAGTCGCGGGAATTGCTTTGACGTACTTTACATGTTCAAGTGATTTAAATTTATTGATTCATGTGGCAGACAAGATATGTGTAATGACAAACCAAGTTTTCTTTTAACCATAACATTGCTTCGCTCTGAAATGTACCATAGAAATTGTGTGTATGTGTGTATCTGTGTATCTGATTTGCATCAATTTACATACATTTCGCAAGAGCATTACACCTTTGATAAATACATAACTTGGGTTAAAATTTTCCCATTCTCTTTGACAATTCCATTGAATATTGATTTAGGCTGAATTAATGCTTTATTCGACATTTTACTACATTTTTTTGAATGGTTTGAGTCTCTTATTCAGACAAATGAAAGAAATGCTCTTATTTTGTGAAATGAAACACAAAGAATATCTACATTTCTGTATAATAGTGATTTCCGACAAAACAGAATAATTGATGGATCTATGTGAATGCTTAGACGATGATTTTCTTTTTCCCTCCTTTTATTTGCCTGTATTTGTAATGGAAAACCGCTACGATATTTTGTATATAAAGCGAATTGATACACGCTCATTAGAGTTTCTATAAGACCGAATGCAAATAATAAAGTACATAGAGATATTCAACAAATTGATTGAACAAAAGGAAACTTATTTGTTCGATTTTTGAAAATCCACTCTAATTGATCGCTTTTAAATTTTCCTATCATTTTGTAAAAGATGATGGGTGAAGTGAATGGATGGTACTGTAATATCTGCACTCCTTAAGAGCAGCAATTTGTATTAGCTAAACATTAAAGTCTCATATTTCTGGCGCCTATTTCATACAAGGCATATTTTAAAGTCTGGTTTTTCTAGTTGTCCCAATTACAGTTCCTTATTTTCTACTCGAGCATCGAGCATACAATACACTCATAGTGTGATAATCTATTGTGGCTTGTGAATCTGTGAATATACACAATTTTATGAATTGTACATACTAGAGTGGTGCGGGCCAAACATGCCAGCTGGCGGTCGATTCTCAATTTGGCCTACAATTTGTTAAGTCATGCCAAGCATCTGATCGTATGATTCAGATGATACAAAAAGCGAATCAATTGTACTTATGTCTTAAAAACAATGTGTACTGAAGAAGTCGTAATCATAGTCGTAGTCATATTTTGAACAATTTGTAAATATTTTTAAAGAGTTTGAATTTTGATTCGAGGTGTAGACTCTAGTCCACAGATAGTGGTATAGTAGGCGCAGATAATGGTTATTTACACAACGAGACGAGAAAGTTGGTTGTTACACAATTCGAGGTGTATTTGTGAGCTGTGTGGTTATTACAAAATTCTCGTTGTATTTGTGAGCCTCGAGAGTATTGTAACATTCGGATGTGTTTATATACCTCGGTAAACCTCGGTATATAAACTCACATCCTTATGTTACAATACTCTCGAGGCTCACAAATACAACGAGAATTTTGTAATAACCAATTTGAGTCGAGTTGTGTAACGAACTTTACATTTTCCACATATCGAAGTACGAAAAAAATGCATGTTTTCAACAAAAAAAAATTCCATAAAATCTATATCGCATTATGATTAAGCGAAGTAACCATTGTATAATACAACGTGTGAACGGTGTGAACATACTGTTTACTTTCCTTATTTTCCCTATTTACGAACGTATGTCACACTATCGCATTTATATAAACGAACATCATCCGATTTATTAATTGGCATCGCCATTATCCGATTATCGTTCATCGGTCGCGTGCTCTGAGAAAATTGAAAGTGATCATTGTTCATCGATCAGCAAGCTGAGTTGTGTGCGTTGTATTTAATTTAAAAATAAAAAAAGTGGAAAGCGAACATCTGGCAAAAAATATCAACCAATTTTTTACATGAAATGGCGTCCGACCTTCCTGAAACCATTTTGAAAAAAAGTGAAACAGCAGTGAAAGCAATTGGGCCTGAAAAATCGAGCAAGCGATATGATGAAACTTACAACAGATTCATCGATTGGCGCAAGCAACAAGGAACAGAGTCTTTCGTGGAGGAAGTATTTTTGGCATATTTCGAAGACAAATCACAGCATTACGCACCATCGACGCTCTGGAGCATTTACTCCATGCTGAAATCGAAAATGATTGCCAATCACAACATCGACATTTCTCGATACTCGCGTCTGTTAACATTTGTGAAAACAAAAAACGTGGGGTTTCAATCCAAACAAGCATCCGTTTTCACACCTGAAGAAATCAAAAAGTTCCTGCTGGGGGCACCGGACTCTGAATTTTTAGTCATTAAGGTAATTACAGTTTTTAGGTTATATGTGAAAAGTTTACAATTAAGAAACACGACTTCTTCTTCAGGCTGTCACTGTATTCGGGATTAGTGGTGGCTGCCGCGGAGAAGAGATTTGTAACGTAATGCTTGGACACGTGAAGGATACTGGATCGTTGTGATCGTTGTGCGAATTCCAGAATCAAAGACATACACAGCGAAATTATTCCCGATATTGAGTAAAACATCGGTTGAAATCATACGACGTTACATTGCATTGCGGCCTCCTAACTCACCAACGGATCGATTTTTCATTTTACAACGTGGGAACAGATGTTTTGGCCAGCCAATCGGCAAGAACACGATTGCCCAAATGCCACGAAAAGTAGCAGCATTTCTCAATTACTGTGAACTGAAAAATTACCTCATTTTCTAATAAATATCTATTGTTACAAATCACAATAATTTGTACATTCATCTCTTTCACCCAACTAAGCGCCCCGTACGAAAACAACGAAGAAGCCAACCCAAACAAAAACATCTCCATTTCCTAAATTTGCAATTTCACCTATAGAACACCAAGTATTCATTTTTCATCTCTAGAGACGAAAGTATTCATTTTTCTTCCTGACAACATTCACTTTTCATCTCTAGAGTAGGAAAAGTTCATTTTTCATTTTATGTGCTACTTCAGTTGTATTAGTGTGCTGCATATCGCTACTTTCGTTTATATACATATCGATGTTTCATCGTACTTTCGATATGTGGGAAATGTAAATTGTATTCTCAGGGTGCAATATTACCAAAACGAGAAAACGAATTTGAAAAAAAAATTAAAAGTTGAAAATTGAAATGATATTTTTTCGAAATCTTCGAAAGAAAATTAACTGTCGAACTTGCAAAAAATCTTTTGAACTTTAAAATACAATCTTTTAACGTGTACACACTCGCTACGTTGAGTATGTTGCAGGCTCATTGCTATGTAGATGGAAATCATGCTAGGCAGTAATGATGCGACCTACCTAATGAGCCATTATGTTTGACAAATTGTACTAATGCTGAGAATTAAATAGCGCTAAGGCTCATACAGAATGCACTCTTCTAGGGTAATATTGGTCCTCCTTTTTATAAAGAAAAAAACTATGTCCACACCGCGATTTGAATCTGGCATCCTACGCATTCATGTAACTGCCTACGATTAGAAATCCAACGCTTAGTTGTAAGTGTATGACGGAGATACTCGATTTAAATAGTTATTTGGATTACAAGGGATGAAAGCATAAAAATTTAACACTGTGCGAAGCCGCGCCGAAAGCAAGGGCTGCAATCGCACATGTTGAATTTGTATACGTTATCCCTTATATATGTGGATTTTTCATTAGGGAGCGTCAGATTTTCAAAACGCTAAATCCAACAAAAACTCTTAACACTAACGATAAAGATAAAGGCAAAATGCCAAAATTTGAGAGAAATGAATGCGTTCAGGTCAGAAATGATGCGTTCGTATAAATGAGATGGTTTTGTTTGAGGATGTTTATTTTAAAATACATTTTCGTAATTTCTCGAAGTTAAAACATAAAACAAACAATAAGCGATCAAAGTACACTAATTGACTTCAGCATCGTGTACCACTTTCAGTCAATTATCAGTTTCGTATTTTGCTATATCCCAATGAAGGAAAGTTCCCGTCAGCACAAAGAGCAACTACTCAAAATGAGCTAAACTGAGTAGACCTCCGATCGCAATTTGATCTGATTGGTCTGAAATCGAAGTGGTAAGCTACCAGACTTTTAGCTCTCATTGTCAGATATAGGAATTGGATGTTTTCAAGTTCAGTATAAGTTCAGTATAATGATCTGTTTCGGGCTTCATAATGTTAAAGATATTCTGGATTTTCTAGAATTTTCTCTCTTATAACGTTCAACGAATGCATCTGTAATGCAGATACGCTTGCAACCGAAGTAAATTATTATCATCGATTTATCAAATAATGTAACAAGTAGATTAAAATTTCTGATACAAAATTGAGTTGTGACAGTAAATTGAAATTAGATATCTAAAGCAATAACTTGATAATAATGAACTGCTCATATAACCCGATATTAATTCACATTTGTGTGTAAACCACATCAGATAAATGAAATTATATTTGTCTGCATCCCATAATATAATATGGGTATTAATGCTGTATGTGTAGTGTATGTACTTACGGTACATAATGTGTACATATTTCTCATACTTGTTACACCTTTTGCACCTAGATTGACCAAGAAAATTACTCAATGTGCCGTAAAGGCAGCAATGTCCATAATGAGGTTTTATGCACGTTGCTGTACAACATATTCCTTCTATTGAGGTGTGATGGTAGCACAGTTTGATGAGATTAATTTAACGTACGTGCCATGGGTATGTCACTTCAATAAACGAAATGGATAAATTCAACCAGAAGTTCATTTTTGCCGAACAATATTTCATCGACTCGTCACGAATAGTTCGGTATTGCCCATTAAAATTCGGTAATAAAGTACACAAATTTGAAAGGCACCAAAAATGGCATAGACTTCGGAGTAAGGAGTAAGTACATTTTTTAGACATTAGTAACACGCCCACGGTTCCTAGTACGACGACGTAAAATTAATAGTTTCGGTTTTCGTTTAGGGATATTTTGATGTTATGTTTAACGTGGGGTTTACCTTATATGGATTTATATGTAAAAATACGAAATTAGTACTTAGTTGCTCAATAAAAAAAAAGCTCATGACTCCGTTACGAACGTCCATTAAATTGTGAAAATTTCTTACGTTAATCTGACAAAATGGTCAATATGTTAACAATTTGTTCCCTATCGTCATTAAGAGACGTAAACTGTTGTGTTTATTACAACCACACCTGATTAATATAGAGACATTGACGGTTCCAGCTATCAAAGATATTTGTTGGAAAAGTGACTGTGCACAAATTGCCTAGTAACGAGACCACTTAATTAAATTAACGTGCTCGCAGCAATATTGTTCAGTGCAAACAAAAAAAACTGAGAACCAATGTTAATGTGCATAAAGCAGGGAAACGAACACAATACTGACAAATTTTCCCGTATATTTTGCAGACTTCTTGACTAAAATAGAACGTCTAGCAATGAAAGTTCTTATTACACAACGTGAGACTTGTACATTGTCGCCTAACCCATTGGTTTTGGTAGAGGTACATTATACAACCCAATAGTAAATTGTACAATGTACCCCATGTTACAATGAAATTGTTTGTAGTAAACGTATAGGACCTTTGTACTTCGTACTGGTTCAATAATCTTCCTTACGAGGTCGTCGCAAGACCGCTGCCACAGGATTACAATTCTTCATGTAGCATGAGCTATTTCAGTTTACTGTCTATTCGAAATATTGTATCCTAAAAGAAGTCACAAATGCCGAACAAGAATTATCATGATGCACCATAGAAGTTCAATTGAATTTCGAAACAATATCAATGTTATACGTGGCCACATCCCACATGTTAATACGTTCGGCGTATGCATCACTACACTTCTACAGTTAGTGTCTCTGAAAATCCGAAGGCTACAAAATCCGAACGCTACACTGGGATTTGATGGCTCCGGATTTTTCGTCCGGATTTTGTCGCCTCCGGATGATGTGCCTCCGGATTATGTAGGGACTCTATGCAACTGTTTGCAGATGAGTACCGAGAGATACCGCTAATAATTAGTGCCAGATACCACTGATTGCCGCAAGATTCTTTTGAGTACCGCTAATTACCGCTAGTGTTTCTGGTAATGACCAGTTGCTGGTGATACTCTAGAAGTAGATATTCCTGCGGAAGCCTATGATTCTCCGACTCAGACTTTCAGACTTCATTTGACAGACTCAGGGCATCTCGCCGACTCCAGTCAGAGACATTCTTAGAGAAGTCAACGTTCCCTTCAATGGTCGCGTTTATTTGACATTCGCTGTTGGTTATCGTGGACTCCTTAGTCCTTCCTAGGCACTTATATCTCACTGTAATATACAGTGTGAACTAGCAACAACTGCCGCCTAACAGTCTAACTTTTATTTTATTTAATTTATTTATTTTAAAATGAATAGGATAAAAAATTTCGTCCAATCTCACGCATTTCTGCAAATTAAATTATCTTAAATTAAATTAAACTAAATGTCCACGCTTAAATTGGCCAGACACAGCAGTGCAACAGCTGAAACATCGTGTATTTCTTGCACGTTCCCGTGGAACCGGTGGATGCTACATTCTTCCACCAAATGTTTCATCGTTTCCGCTTCCCCACATTGGCAGATGACTCGATGATGTTCCATCTGTGTAGTAGAAACGCGCAACATCCTTGTCCCGTACGAATTCGATTTAAACGAAGCCAAATGCGCCGGGGCAATTCAAAACCGTTCACTTTCGCTGTCGGATCGGCTATCAGATTTTTGTCGTCTACAGATGCTGCGTTCCACCAATTTTTCCACCGCGACTTCTGATCGTTCAAATCGTCAATAATGCGGTAGAAGTCCCAGAATGGCGATCGTGATTTTAGCCTCGGGATTGTTGGTTGTTGGGGCATCTTACAGGTCGTAGTATGAACGCTGGCGCAATGTTGCTAGTATGTTTAGCCACTCTACTTCGGTTGACTGGACGGCACCGCAAAACAACCTCAATGCGACGTTAATCTGTGTATCGATGCGCTTTGTGTGGCAACTTCCCATCCATATCTGCGAGCAATAATCAGCTATTGATAGTATCAACGATTGGGTGGTGATGCGTAGCGTTTTCGCTGAACATACCCAAGTTGTTCCGGTTAATCTTTGCTCGATATTGATTCTTGATTTCAGTTTCTTTTGGGTACTTTCCAAATGTGGTCTATACGTTAAACTGCGGTCCAGAATTACACCCAAATACTTCGGGAATTCGTCGTGCCTTATTTTTTTGCCATTTAGTTTCAGTCTCAGTTTCCGGTTCGTTTGTCTATTGTTCAAATAGAACGTGATTGATACTGTTTTAGCTGCAAAAACTGCCTGGTCCTTCGGAATAGTGGTTTTGATGGTTTCGCCGATACGGCCCAAAATTGTTCTTTCGAAGAGCTTTAGGCCACAGCTTAAGAGGGAAATCGGACGATAGCTAGCCGGATCGGTTTGCGGTTTGTTCAGCTTCAAGAATGCTATAACTTTCACCCTTTTCCATACTCGTGGTAACTGACCGCTTGTGTAAATGTGGGTGAAAAACTTACTCAACCACCTGATGGCGTCGAGATGTTTCAGGAAATCGGGAAATATGCTATCCGCTCCCGGTGCTTTCCCAAACTTGATTTCCGCAATGTCCTTACATATTTCTTCCGGAGTAAAAGGGGCTGCAAACGTTGAAACGTTGTACGCTGTCCCCGTAACGGGTTGTGGCTGTTGAAATCGCCGCCCACAAACGAAGGTATATCAAAAATCGACATCAATTCCGGACCGAAATCATTAGACGGCGGCTTATATACATTGACGATTGTTTGTTCATCGACTTTGATGATCGTATAAAAATCATTTTCAGGTATCATTACTTGCACGCTCGGCAGCAAATCATCTTTGATGTAGGTTGCAATACCGAATTGTTTTAATTTAATTACCTGGTACCTGGTGTTGCTTTATGCCATCTTATCTTACCATTTTTGAGCCTACTAGGACTTTCCGTGTTCCTTCAACATTTAGCATGTCCTTTACCTATGTGTCCATGCGCTTGTTGTTCCAGAGGGATGCATGGTTATTAAATGTGGTATTTAATTTGAATTTCGAATCGTGAATCGAATTGTGCACGGCGAACAGTTGTTAAACGGTGCCATCCGCGACTGACTCCACTAGTGGTGTCATAAGCACCGTTATTGCTGAGCTCGTCGGGAAGAAAAACAGCATCAAGAGGAGATAGACATGAACCTAAGAGGAACGTATCCGGCTCAAAGCAAACAGTACGTCCCAACAACGTCGTCCCATCATTCATCCATCCACAACAACCTGACGAAACCAGTCCCTGAGCTGATCAAACAACCTATGGTTCTGATAGTACTTTCACTAAAATCTTCACCAACTTCTTGGACAGGGCGGGCCATGAGATCTATTAATACTGAATCGTAGGCTAGATAGTACACTTTGTGAAGATTTTAGTGGCCTGCACTGTCCATGGAATTCCGAACTCTTCAAAAAAGGGTCGTTGTTGGACAGAAATTCCGTCGCCACCTCCACAATCAATTGTCTTAGCACTCATTTTGTGCACCATTTATGCCACCATGTTGCACCATAAGATCAAAAGATTAGATCAGTCTTTACGGAAGTTATTCAACTTTTTTTATATTTGCTTGCTCTGTGGTATGCACATACATCTACGGTCACGCAGCAGAAGCCAACGTCTTTTGAGCAAAAAGTTGTTTCACGAATTTTTAGCGGTGACCCAACGATTCCAACGAGCCATCACTCATCAAAATCGGAGATGGTTTCAATTTCAATTGGTCGAACATTTCGCAAATTCAATTAAATAAAGCGAAAACCACGAGATTATTTCAAATAAAACGGAACAATGCGAAAATGCGTTCGACCATTTTCGCATCGCCTGCCGAGCCCTCACTAATAATAGGAAGAATGTCCCAATGTCCCTGCGGTAGCACGTGATTCTCCGCGAAATTAAATATTTGTGTGATATAATTTTGGATTGGGTAGTTAGATAGGGTAGCGCCTGATTGCATATGAGCGGAGTGTCTAACTGTCAAGTGCTCTTTTTACGTCCACGTCGTAGTCCCCGGGACCTCAATTCTCTTCGGAGTTTTGTGCTAAACTTAAGAGTGCTACCTGATGACTTGCCTACGGGTCATCGGGGAAACGGAAGTAGGTTGGGTTTCCAAACACCGGAAAAAAATGGCCGGTTACGAACTCAACAACACAGCCTCGGATAGGACAGGATAAACGGCAACGACTCAAGCAACGGAAAAAGGACAATGATTTAAAAAATTGACATCACGGCAGTGCAAGAAACGAGATGGCCTGGAAAGGACACCATGATCAGTGGAGACTATAAGTTCTACTACAGTGGGAAAAGTAATGACGGTCCAAGAGAGTATGGAACAGGTTTCATGGTTTTCGGCACAGCTAGAAACGCAGTGATTGGCTTCAATCCTGTTGACGAGCGATTGTGCTCTCTACGGATAAGAGGAAAATTTTTCAACTATACTCTTATTAACGCCTACGCATCCACGGAGGAAAAAGGCAACGAAATAAATAAACACAAATACGTGGATAGTTTGGAGAGAAAAATTATTGAAGAAATGGTCAGCGAACAACACAGTATAGACGATGCGTGGAATCAAATTAGGCGGAATGTAGAGAGCGCCGCAGCAGAGACATTTGGAAGGAGAACGGGAAATAAAAGAAATAACTGGTTCGACGATGAATGTCAGCGAGCTCTGCAGAACAAAAATGCAGCTCGACTAAAAACTCTGAGTCGATACACTCGAGCAGGCCAGGCAGAGTACCGTTCGAAGAGAAATTTCGCTCGAAAACTGTTTCGAAACAAAAAACGGCTGTAGGATAGGAACGTTTTGATCGAAATTGGCAATAGGAAGGAAACTCGAAACTTCTATCTGAAAGCAAACGAATCCAAAAATGGTTACAGTGCTGTGTAAGGACAAGAATGGATTGGTCTTAGCAGATGAGGAAAAGTGCATTGCGAGATGGGCTGAGTACTTCAAAGAACTGCTTAATCCGAACACATCGCTCAACCGAAACGAAGAAAACAGCGAATTGCCATTTCAACTGCGCAACTATATATAGAAGAAACAACGATGCAAGAAGTTGAAGCTGAAATTTCGAGGCCCAGAAATTTCAAAGCCCCGGGGACAGACAATCTACCCGGCGAACTCTTCAAGAACGGCGGCAACGCGCTATATATGAGATGCACGAGCTCATCACGCGTATATGGAATGTCGAGGAGTTACCGGAAGAGTGGAAGACCAGCATACTCTGTCCCATATACAAAAAAGGTGATAAAATGGAGTGTGGCAATTTTCGTGGAATTGCTCTGCTGAATATTACTTACAAGATATTTACCAGCGCCTTCATCCATACATGGAAAACTCTGTAGGTGAATACCAAGGTGGTTTTCGTGTAGGTCGTTGAACATCGGAACAGCTGTTTAATATCAGACAGATATTCGAGAAGTGCAAAGAGTACAACATTGAAACACTACTTGTTCGTTGATTTTAAGGCTGCCTATGACAGTGTTAGAAGAAGTAAGCTATGGAGCGTAATGGAGGAATTTGGAATCCCCAACAAACTGATCTCGCTAACCAAGTTAACACTGAACAGAGCTAATAGCCGAGTAAGGATGCGTAATCAACTGTCAGAGATTTTCGACATAGAGGAAGAGGGAGATCTCTCGCGACGCTGCTTTTTAACCTGACCCTTGAAGCAGCTGTGCGTACCATGGACATAGATTCCAGCGGCGCCATTTTCACCAAGTCCAGTCAGTTGCTAGGTTTCGCAAACGACCTGGACATACTTGGACGAAAAATTGATGTTGTTAAAGACAATTTTATGGCCTTGGAGAGGAAAGGTACCGACCTTTAGTTGAAAGTTAATGACGAAAATCTTAAAGTCCAAGTCAGTAAGCCGAAATTCAAAATGCGCAATATACAAATCTGTGATCAGACCGGTGATAACGTATGGTACGGAGTCGTGGTGCTTGACACAAAGAGACGAACAATCGCTGCATACGATCGAAAGAAAAGTACTGCGGACAATATTTGGACCAGTATTCGATCAAAGGCAGAACCGATGGCGCAGACGATTCAATCATGAGCTTAGTCAGCTTTATGGTGAGCCGGACATAGTCAGAACTACCAAAATAAACCGACTACGTTGGCCCAGTCATGTATAACGAATGGAAGATCATCGTATTCCGAAAAAAATCCTTAAAACCAGACCGGAGGGCAAGAGAGGTGCAGGGCGTCCAAAATCCAGATGATATGACGCAGCTCTTGCCGACTTAAACACTGTGGGAGTATCCAGCTGGGAGACGTTAGCTGCGGATAGGTCCGGTTGGAGAAGCATGTTGCAGAAGGCCAAGACCCTTAATGGGTTGTAGTGCCGGTTAAGTAAGTAAGTAAGTAAAGTGATATAATTTTGCTTCTCATCAAAAAATATCCGTGCAATATCAGTGCGACTTTTGTTGTGAGTAACGTGTTGCTACGTTTCTTTCCTTTATCCTCTAAGAACGGTTTTGGCTAGCAGTTTAAAAGATGGCAGCTCTTCGCCGGGTCGAGTCTGCAAGGATTTCCCGATTGTGCGACTTACTGCGGGCGATTCGTTGCAACAAAATAGATAACCATTTATAAGATCAAGTTATTTATTGAACATATTCTTGGTTTTCAACATTATTTTTGACAAAATATAATCGTAAATAGCTGTGCATAATACATTCAATGTTATTTTTATTATTTTATTATTTTTATTTTTATGATTGACTTCATCATTTTTCCTTGGGGTAATGTTTGTATTGGTTAAGGTATTTTGTTGTTTTTTTTTTTTTT
>CM055406.1:47000239-47019446 GCA_029228625.1 Pseudolycoriella hygida
ATGTCAACGCCTTTATGCACTAACCAACTTTTACCATTGTTCTTCAATGGAAAAAGGTGATTGCTGCATAAGGTCGTAGATTTATGAATTGAATTTTAGTACACGAATTTGAGAAGCAAAATAAACCAATCCGAGCCTTTGGCATGTACGTCAACGGCTTATGTCAAAGTATAGCTGTTGTCATGTCGCGACGACACTTAGACTGTCAAGCAGGTAACATAATCTAATAATTCATGCATGCCGTCATGAAATTCACTATGCTTTGACATATGTCGTCGCTCTAATGACATAAATGTTAAGCCATGGAATACATCAATTTCAATGAGAATAAATCGTAATTTTAGTTATTAAACCTCACAATTTCAAGCCGCGAAATAATAAGCTTTTCGGAGATTCGGCATGCGAGTGACAAACATCCAAAAATACTTTGACATGATGGGAAAGCTTAGTGTTTACGAAGAACATAAAATTTCTCCTTTAATTCACCGATTGCGTCTAACGTTAAAAAAGGAAATCGTTTCATTTCATCGAAAGCTTTCTCAAATGGAATGAACGAGCAACGATATCATGCTTTAACATTTAAAGTGAAAATGTTGACGGTGGATTATCACATCTGATTAAAAACGGTTGTTGTATTTGACATATTCTGTTGCCCATATTATTTATCAATTGCCAATTATGTAACAATTTCGTGTTGTAATCTGTGTATTCGAATTTTCCGTAGAAAAGACGACTTATGCAAGTGAAATGGGGTCTTTCAGAAACGTTCTAATGTATGCAATGACAGACAGTGTAAGTAGAAAGAGCCCTTGTGAAAAAAGAGTCATAAAAACGTTGTGGAATAACTCTTACATGTGAAGGGATGTAAGGGCAGATTTAATTCAAATGTCAATAAATACTTCGAATGTAAACGAAATCATTAAAAGAGTCACACAATTTTCTATCTCCGCAGCGATGGAACAATAATTACAGATTACAACAACATAAACGAACGTAAACAAACATAAATACACAATATATTTTATGGGCATTTCGAAGATAACAAATGTGTGTTCATTAAGAGCTAGGCAATTACACATAATGGAGCGACATTAAAAATATTTATTGTTTTTGCACGGTGTGATCTAACGCATTGTAATGTTCCTTCATTATGTATAACCTTCTATGTTAAGGAACTAACAGAAGACATCCGCCACGTCGAACAGATAAATTTGGAATATAAATGCACCACTTTTTCTTCAAAAAAAAAAAAAAAACGAAACAAAAATATTAAAACATTTAACACCAACCTCGTCATTGTCTTGCTGCGTATGTTCACTACCGTTTGCTTTAATACTACTACATATTTTGGCCGCATATTATCTTAATTTATTTTTTTTTAGTTTTTTTTTCACATATTTTTTAAACTTTTTTTTTCGTTCTACTAATAATTTGCTCAGTAACGGAACAAAAATCTTGAATATTTTTCGAAAAGTTGAGTAGTCAAATAAAAAAATAATACTTTGAGCCATACAGTCCAATGAAATAGTAGCGCTACAAGTTAATTTCATTGCTACTGCATAATGATTTGAAGGCATACGTAAATTCTTCAATCGAATTTTGACTCTTCAGTTAAAGAAATGAAGTAATTTTTGAAAAACGTCCGAAAAATAACAAAATGTTCGCTCCGTTCCGAACTAACCATTCATAAAGTGCATGTCAAATAAATTCGTATTAATGCTTAGGCGACCCAAAAATTGAATTAAAAAAAACGGTAAATGTTCGACATACACTTTGGCATTTTTAACGCAACGAGACAAACTAATTTTTCTATCAATAAAAAATTTCAAGATGGACAAAAGTAGTCGGAAACAGTGCTACAACAATATTTTTAATAACATAAAAACACTCTACAACTATATCTCCGTCTTCAATTTCTGAATGACTTCGTAATTCATTAAAAAAAACTCTAACATTTTTCATTTCTTTTCAATTACTAAGCATATTTTGGAATGCTATATTTTCCCTAATGTCTGTTAAGTTCAATACCTCTGCTGGTACTCATGATGCCATCGATTGAAGTCAATGTGAAAGACAATTATAGAACCAGTCGCTAAGCCAGCCAGAAGGTATCTGAAAAGGAAAATGATTTGTTTTTTCGTTGGTTGTAGAATTTCAGGATAATTTTTCTAATGGAAATTATAACTTACTTCTGATCATGCGTTAGAGCCAATGAACGAATGCCACTATTGCATGCTGGAAATGCATACAATGGAGCTAAGTTAAATGTTCTCCAAACTTCAACGATTCCTCTGTCGCCAGCTGTCATCAAATACTCACCGTCGCGGGACAGAAGCATACACTGGAAGGTATTGATTTATTCATTTAAATATGTCGTGTACTATAGGGAGTTCTTCGTCCAAGAGCATTTTAAAATTCCTTAGAACATTTATGCTCTTTTATAATTATAAGAATTTCAAAGATCCGTAGAAATCACCCAAGGTAATAGAGAGTTTGGGCAAAGCGATTTATAACGTATACATATAGCTCTAAGTAATAAGTTAAACGTTTACGTCAAAAGTTACAAGTTTACGTTACGAGCTATGAGTTATACTTGTAACAACTTATAAGTTTATAGCCGAGATCAGTAATGTAACTGATCCACATCAGTACTTATCAGTTTTAAAACTGATCCGGATCAGTATTGATCAGTTTTAAAACTGATACTGATCAGTTTTAAAACTGATACTGATCAGTTTTAAAACTGATCCTAATCAGTACTGATCAGTTTTAAAACTGATCCGGATTAGTACAGATCAGTTTTAAAACTGATCCGAAACAGCACTGATCAGTTTCGAAACTGATCTGAATCAATACTGATCAGTTTCGAAATTGACCTGAATCAATACTGATCAGTTTCAAACTGATCTATATCAGTACTGATCATTTTTAAAAGTGATTCGGATCAGTACTGATCAGTCTGAGAACTGATATGAATCAATACTGATCAGTTTGAAAACTGATTCTAATAAGTAATGATCAGTACTAATTAGTTTCAGAGCTACTAATCCAAATCAATTTTGAAACTGATCAGTTCTGACGCGGATCAGTTTTGGAACTGATCAATACTGGTCTGGATCAGTTCCGTTTGTCCCAATGCCCAGGTCATTGACCCAATACCCACAAAAAAATCCCAGTTTTGTGTGATCAAAAACTTTCATTTGACACCAAAATGAGCAATTTCCGTGCTTTTATTGCTGAAACATTTGCGAAAAAGTTTCACCGACCTTCGAAAAAGCATGTTTTTGGTCACTTTTTCAACCATATCTCCGGAACCACTTGAACAATTTTGCTCATCTTTGAGCTTGAATCATGAGACATATGTAGGGAAAAAAATTTTAGGGTGATCGGTGTAGCCGTTCAGAAAAAAATGACGGGACGGACAGACGGACATTTTTTTTTTCGTGGATTCGTCATCTCTACACGATAGTACATGCATCCATCTCTCTCCTGCCTCGATATAATTGTTTGTGGTAAACGTAGGTTTTCCATAGTTTTGTACATAGACATAATGTTTCCCTCAATTTGCTTTTCAACATAGCAATGGCCGACCTTAGGACTCACCTGAAGGCCACTTGAGCCCTAAGCACCGGCACCGACCGGGTCCAAATTTGTTTTTGAATATAATTTGGTACTCGGTTACCTCTCAAATAGAAAAAGAATCAACAAAATCGGTTAGGATTTATCCGATCTATGTAAACAAATACGTTGGGCCCTAGTAGAAACTCAGAAACTCAGGCTGAGTCCAAGAGCTTCTAATCGAAAATTTTTTTCCATAAAATGTGAGATATTCCTAGACCTTTCGATCCAAAAAAAATTTGAAAATCGGAAGCGATTTACTCGAGCTATGTACAAAAAACATGTTGAACATTAGCAGAGACTCGTTGTTAGTGCCCTAGCTAAACTCAAGTGCTCAAAATCAAAAAAGTTTCTTCCATAAATTGTCGTACATTTTTAGACCTGAGAATGGAGAACGAAGTTCTTCGAAGAGGGGTCTATTCCGTTTACCACGACGTTTGTAGCCAGTCGAATTTCGATCCGATAGTAGAAGGGAGCATCGATGATAGTCCTCAGACGACGAATCAACAATAAACAAATGTCCGACCGTCCGTCCGTCTTTTGTACATAACTCGATTTTCATAAACCTTTTTTTTGTTTAAAAGGTCTGGGCATGGCCGACAATTAATGTAAAAAAAATTTGTCTAGGGACGTGTCACATTTTATGGAAGAAAATTTTTTGATCAGCCTGAGTTTCTGAGTTTCTACTGGGGCCCAACGTGTTTGTTTATATAAATCGGGCAAATTCTATGTGTCCGAGGCATTTCCTTATGGCCCTAGGTCCATGGCTTTTTGGTATGTTGTAGAGAAAATTGGGGGAAATATTTTAGTCGATGAAATTATTTGTCAGAGGCCTCGCTTGTGGGCCCTAAGGTCGATGCTACTTTTTTTTAAGGTTTTCTGCAATTTTTTTCTGACATTTTTCAGTGAAATTTCATAACTCTTCAGTGAATTTTTTTTTTTTGAAAATCGGTTTGACATTTTTTTGCAGATTTCTCTTATTTGATCACCAAAACGAAAAACCCACCAACTCAAAATCTGATGAACTACAATGGGAGTTACAAAAAGTACAAACCTGTAAATTGTCATTGTGCGATTCATGTCTTAAACGTTTTCCATTGATGGTGTATGCAGCCACATTGCCTTTGTCATAGTTGACAACAATGAAACCTTCTCTTGACATCGTTATTATTTCCGGCGAATAGAAGTCAGCCGGTGCGTCAAGTGATCGAAGTAGATCACCGAATGTCGTGTGAATAAGTACTGGCCCGTCTGGAGAGTAGGATTTGTTTTGTAATCGAATTCCACTTTTTCGGTCGAAATTTGTAAATTTACCTTTAGATCCGGATACAACTAATCCCAATTCGGCACTAATCACTACAGAAGTCACAGCCTGTTCGTGTCCAGTTAGTGTTGCTCTCGGTGTTGGAATTTCACCTTCGCCAACAATACTTTGTGTTCGGGCATTCCAATGCCACAACAGCACGGTACAATCTGATGAACCCGATGCAATGTAGCAATCTGAAGTAATGTTACATTCGGACCGAGATAGACAGGTAACTACACCAAAATGCCCATAAATAATTTGAACGATTTTAGCTGTGTCGGTTGAGAAAACTCGAAAACTGTTGTCCCAGAAGCCGCAAGCTAACAAAAATCGGCTGTCCACTGTCGTCACAAAACAGTTTGATCGAATCTTTAGCTTTTGACTGAAATTATCGCCAAGATGTCGACTAGCAGGATTGTTGTTGTTGTTCGTTTGCACTGAAGTCGAACATAAAACAGTAAATATGTCAAATTCATTCATCCAATTCGTCGAATACTTACGTAATATTGGGTCCATCGTCAGAGGTAAGTTTGAACCAGAATTTTGCGGTGATTCGGCATAACTAGGACTTTGAACATTCGCGGCATAATTGCAATTCCACCTGTTAACAGCAAACTGATGACCAGCGGTAACAGTGACAACGCTCGGCAAAGCCAATGCTAATTGCAGACGCAAAAAAGAATTATTTCCGCTCGGTACAGTCATCTTTGTCTCTACTCTTACCTGGATAAGTATTTGCTGAGATATGAATAATTGGTGAATTCAAATGGAATTTCATTGACATGCACACGTCATCAGGCATTGCATTGAACATCATTGGCGACAAATGCATCGCCGAACTCCGGGGTGGATGTGGCTCCATTAGTAATTGACTAGGCGTTTGACCAAAGTTTCGAATTTGATTTTCAATAGCTTCCTTCATCACGGGATCGGCAATGGAATCCAGTTCACAGCTACCCTCGTACGTCAAATAATAGAATACGTTTGTAGCTCGAACGGCTTCCGGTCCACGCTGTTTATAACCGAAAATCAAATCGATCCACTGATGCAGCTGACACGAAACAAATTCTGATTCTAAGGCCATGCGGTTAATGCGAACGAACTCCTCAGGAGTTTTAGCCCATGCCGGTAACTCAACGTCCGAAACAACAGCGCCATCATCTCTCGTTCCCAATCGGTAAGATGATGAATTGTAGAACATTTCAGGTAGGAAATACCATTCAGGAACTAATTCTTTCACATCGGAAGTATCACGTTGACAATTTTTCCAAGATAATGAAACTGACGAGAACAATCTGTCAGGATGATCAAATTTACCACCTTGCAAAGCTAGAAACATGGTGGTGAATGGTTCGATGCGAATTAACCAGTTTAAGACGAATGTTGACGTCGAATAATGCGTTCCATAATGGAATGGCGGGATGGTGTCGTTTTCCCAACTTTCATATCGTTCTTCGAAATACTCCCGTCTACTCTGATTCAAAGCGCCAATCGGCTTCGAAAGGTCTCGGTAATTGGTTGGTTGGCTCAGGTCCAGTTCCCTAGAATCGTAGTTCGTTAGAACCCATGGGAACACTGGGTACTGATTCAGGTCATTGTATGTTCGGCCGGCGATTGTGTTCAAGAACATCAAATATTCAAAGTTGGATATTTCTCGTCGTTGCCATTTTTGCGTCATGTTCGAATTTCTCATCAATTGTCGTGGTGACATCATTGATGCTCGGCGCGTTTGCGGAATTCCGTATTTTATGCCAACGCCGACTCGTGGGAGAGCTTTGATAACTTTTTTCACGGTGTGTTGATCTGGAAAGGCAAACAGTATGGACGTTCTCGACGCTAAAAAGATCTCGATGGCAACATTTTGCAGCAAATAGCGACGAGAGAAAATAGCTCGAACCTCAGAAAAGTACCACTTTCCGTGCAAGTGATCGCAGTACTTCAAGACTTCAGCATCAATTTTCTGGAAGTCATTGCTATCTTCGTCCACTTCAAAGTACATTTCTGTTGTGGTAATTGAAACAGTACCGGGTGCCACAAGCCCTGGGGCTACTAATTTTGCCTTCGTACTTATATTGACCGGTCCCGTCAAGTCCAAATCCAGCTCTCTGTCTTCGATTAATAATTCTGCGTCATCTAACAAATCCGTTGACTGCTGCGATTGTTGATGAGATCTGCTGACAGCGATCTGAGAATGAAATTCCTCACGAGCTTGTAGAATAGCATCATCGGGTGCTCCATTTTCTAATGCCGCCTTTAGAGCTGCTTGTGGATGAGTCGAACCTCTCGGATTTTGCACCATTCGCTTTCTGCGCCTTGCATCATCCTCCCAAGCATCCAATTTCCAAAATGTCGGTTTAGGTACTGCTCCGCTTATCTCACCCCATGCGCCATGTTTGTTGCACATAATGTTCCTCACTTTCTCCAACAAACGACTGGCTATAACATTGTCTCGTCTACGAGCGGCGGTTATCAAATGATCACACATCCGCTCCTCTTCTCTGCGTTCCATCAATGTCTGGGCGCATTGCGATTCGAAATCAGCATGTTTAAGTACGTCATCGGCTCTCATCCGGTTCAGAATAAATTCAGCCTCATTGGCTACGCGAACAATGTGATCTTTCATTGCGTGGGACAGTAGTCTGCCTTCATTAATCAGTTCGATGAACGCAAGACCAGCATGTTTCTGAAGACTATTCTGCCATTCTTGTGAACACAGCAACATAACTAACTCTACGACTGAGTGACTATTTTTGAATGTTGTTAGACCTTTTCCCTCCATCAATAGTTCTTGACCGTGTGAACCGACCAATGTTTTTGAAAGGAATGGAGCAAAGTCAACCATTATCTCACGAAGCAATGGACAGACTGGCCCCAAAGCAATTTCCAATTTTTGGGTAAGGCTAGCTTCACGAGATGGTGTAGTTAACGGTAACTGACCGACTAGAGGAGCTTTCATTGGTATATCGTCAGGCCGGGATCGGTTACCTGCTTGTTGATAGTTATCTGGTACTCGTACAACCGATATTTCAGAGTCAGGTTTGTCGCCTCGTTCAGATGCTGCAATCGGTAAAGATAAATCTCATTGATTTGTCACACGAATTGATCTGTAAATTAGAACTTGAAACGTACCCATGTGGTGAATGTTTCCTTCGATGTCCCGTATCTTATCGTTACCATCTTCGTTCAAATTAACGTCAGTCCAACTTTCATCATTCGAATTCGTTGGCTTATTATCATCGGCTAAAATTTCACTTGATGTTTCCACGTCGGGTACCTCATTTTCCGTTGAATTAATATTCAATGAACCAGCATCTGAATCAACACTCTGTGGAGCATAATGTTAAATTCAAGGTTTAATTTTGCCCGGCAAATAATTGTGTTCGTTGATTCGTTATTTTATGATACATTCGCGGTCAAACGAAATGCAATTTATGAGATTAATGGTTAGTTTCCTGATAAATTTAAAATAACTATTGACAAATAAATTCTAGCTGTGTAATCTACTCGTGTCGTGTATACAATCCATAAATTATGGTGCTGTGTAAAAAAATACATGTACTGTAGCACTACGGGGGTGTCGAATTATTGTAAAAGCTACACCTACAAACACTTTCAGCAAAAATAAAATAATTTGTGTTACTTTCAAAAATGCAATTGATTATAGGCATCAAGTATAGGCATGCAAACCAATTTGGAACCGTTGCAATACTGTCTTTGCTGAATTTATGTTTCCCAATTTTATTTTATTTATTCCGTTGGTTTATTGAATTTTAAAATTGTCACATCCCATGAATTTAAAACTATCACAAGACTTCTTTTTTGCGCCGTTCCAAAAGCCTTGAAATGGAGATAATATTTTTATTTCTTCAATATTTCATTGAGCAACGGCAATGAAAATAATAGATCATAGCTACAACGGTTTTGCTTTATTTGACAATAGCAAACAAAAGTCACGTCAAGTAGCTTTTGCATTTGTAACATCAAATAGTCCGCATTTGATCATTAAGTGAGTGCGTTTTATGCAAAAGAATTTAAAAAAATGTCGCACGAGAAAGGAGATACGAATCGGACCTCAAACGCGGGGAACGGTCTACAAACGCGGGGAACCGTCTAAACATTTTTGTTATAATTTCTTAAGTTTTGACCCAAATTTAGTTAGTATTTATTCCGTTGGGCTTAGCTAGATCACGACTTGTAATAGGAAATCTGAGACAAATTTTTTTTTGCTTGGTGCTGCAAAAAATCGTAACATTTTCCTCTTCATAGCTTTTCTCATGTGAAATTGTTATGATGCTGAAGAATAACATCAATTCTAAATTAAATTATTTTAAAAAGCGGAACAGATGAAATACAATTTCGAAGCGTTCAGCAAAAAAATTGTCGGTGACTTTCATTTACTCGATTTATCGTATAACGGAAAGACCGGCTAAAGAGATTATGTCGACTCTTAATTTTACAAATGTTAGAGTATAATTCCTTAAAATGAAATAATAATTCGGAAAAGCTAGTGTGTGAGGTTTTGTGCAAATTGCTTGTTTTGCGAAAATTTGGTACAATTCAATAGACTGTTAAGAAAATGTGTCAAATTTTGATTCGAGCCATACAACCAGAATATTTTAGCTCTAAATAATTAATCAATTAAAGCTAGAATATACAGTATCAATGAAAATTATTTTTCACAGCTACAGCGTACATAGGACAGCGTACATTGGACAGTATAGTACCAATGAATCAATAAACTCTATTTTTTTCTTTACAGATATGCACAATAAGAATGACCCGCTATTTGTAACATCATAGTGTTCTCTATTTCTATGATTATCCGACTTCTCCCATTTCGCCATTTGAAATAGCATACGAAATGAGAGAAGTCGGACAATCGTAGATTTAGAGAACACGGTGATATTCCAAATAACGGGTAATTTTATTCTGCACAGCTGTAATTTGTTTTAAGACAAACGTATTTTTTTTACTCTGGAATCAACAAAAATATGAAAAAGTCAATTTGCAAGAATTTATTTTTCATCATTTTCTGCTAAACGTTGAAAATGTGTGGGATGCCAAGTTTCGTCAGTTTTTCCGAAAAGTGCTCGAAAAAAAATTTTGAGCCAAAACAAAATTTGTTTTAGCCCTAAAAATAATTTTGCACACAGAAAGCCCATGTGCCCGAACTTTTCAAAAAAAACTTGTTCAGGCGCACCGTGAGCTAATTAACGCCTAAAAGCTCCCAAGAGCAAAGAAATTAGTACGGTACACTGAGGAAAATATTTACAAGTGACGCAGGAATTGTGTTTATAGTATAAATACGCCGCCGACGTAGTTTATACACCGTGCACGTATTATGAACGCCGTGCACCTATTATGAACGTCGTTCACGTATTATGTGAGCTCATAACACGTTCGTTATTCGTTACGTATGGCATACTACACATTACTTGAATAAGGTTGATAATACGTCGTCAGCGTATATAATACGTAGTCGGCGTATATAATACGTCGTCGACGCATATAATACGTCGTCGACGCATATAATATGTCGTCGAAGCATTTAATACGTCGTCGACGCATATAATACGTCGTCGACGCATATAATACGTCGTCGGCGCATATAATACGTCGTCGACGCATGTAATACGTCGTCGACGTATATAATACGTCGTTGGCGCATATAATACGTCGTCGGCGTATATAATACGATACAAAAGAAAATCGGTTCCACCTCGGTATGTGAGCCAGAGATCACTCTGCTAATAGAAACTTCAGAAGGGAAGACTCTTATCTGTTCTGACAATAAAGTGTTGAGAAAAATGATGAAGCTCTCGTACCACATTAGTATTTTCACACCGCTGAAAGAGTGTAGAGACCACAAAAATTTCAGGTGTGATGAGTTGGCTAAGGAAAGCTCTAGAGCTCTAAAAAATTAGCTAAAACCTTGGCTATGAGATTGGGTAAACCAGAGGGGCACGTGGAACACTAGAAAGATTATGTACATACAATGACATAGAAAAAAAATCCGGAATTTCTCGATGGGATTAATGGTGGAATAGATTTATCAGTTTGAATTGGACTATAGGTCCATGAAACACAGATCTAGCGATCCTTTGTTTCGTTACCTGTCCATCATGTAGATCTCAAAAACCTAGCAGTAACGGTTAGGAACCTATTCAGAGCGGCAGCTCCCATGTTGGTCACTGTTGCGGATTGGACCACATGACGACCATAAGTCCACATGACCACAGAGTCCTAAGCCTCAATGAGGAGAACTTCGGTTATTATTATATCGGTGGGATAACCTTTCGATGATTGATGGGGAGGGAGGTGTGTTTCGGAGATTTTGCGGTAGGTGTGATTGTTCCAAGAGATGCGAACTGAGACACAGTCTACCGGTAAAATTCCCGAAAGTTCCAAAGTTGTACAGAGTACAGTGATATAGAAAATTGTGTGAGACTCAAAATTTGACAATCTGTCCAAAAATTGTACGAAATTTTCACCAAATCACTCTTGAATGTTGTATAGCAAACCTGACTCAAAATGAAACTAAAAGTTTTAAATCAAAAATTTACCTTTGTCAACTTTTTGGGTAGTATTGGTTTCGGTGGTGATAATGGTTGAATTTGAATGTTACCACTTAGTGACGAAACGCTTTTTGTTATACTCGTTGTCTGTTGTAGTGTCATGCAGTTAATATTTAATTTGTTTTGTTAAAAATAAAATTAATAAAAGCAATACGGTTCAAAGAATGCCTTAAATAACACCAGTTTCGAAAATTAGTTTTACATACAAAAATCAAATTCAATTAAGCGCGTAAAGAGAAAGAGATTTTGTTGTTGTTTTATAATTTAGCTACGTAATTGAATAAGTATCTTTTAAATGTTTGAACAGCTCTTAAAAACGTCATACATTCAATAAACATGCTTTGATACCCCTTTTCTCAAGACAACTTTCATATTTGTCGTGTTTAAGCAAATAGAACTTACCTTGATTGAAGGTGGTCCACTGGAATGTGAATCCTGATCAGCTAAAACGGATGAATTATTTTCGTCCACAACAATCACTTCGTAATCCCCATCTTGTATGGCTCGTGAACCTGTTAAGGGAAACAATAGCCGTGAGGTAATACATCTTAAACAAGTCGTTATTTGATTGTAACTATTCTTCCGAAAAGCCATGCACTTTTATATGTCAGCTAAGGATATGCTTTTAAAGTTTGGAAAAGTGTACCTCTTGAAAAGTTGGAATGTTAACGGCAAACCAATTACCCATTTCATCAAACATGCAAATGATAGTAAATTAAGGCACAGCGAAGTATATGCAAGTGATGCGCGTCAACAAGTGCTAGCACACAACAAGTTGTATACTTCGTTGTTTTGTAAAATATTTGATCGCAACAGGTGAGGTGTTAGCGCATGCATCAAGTTATGTTCATTACTCGATATGCATACATGCACTAACAGCGACTGACTTGTTCGATAATTTGTAATGCCAAATATATTTTGACGAAACCAACTCCTGAATGGATTAGATGAAAGTGACGTCTATTTACATTTTCGCAGAACAAAAAAAAAAGACTAAATACAGAAATGAGATGAGATTAAGAGAAACAATTTTTTATTTGGTTCTGTCAAGACGACTGCACCCTACGCGTTGAAAGTTCATCGCCCTTATCCGTCTTTTCAACGAAAAGTTTCAACAATCCACTCGGCTTATGTCAAAGTATACGAAATTTCATGTCGGAATGCATGATTTGACAACCACACCATATTTCACAGCTTGACAGATTATGAAATAAAGTTTACTTTGACATAAGCCGTCGCCGCGCCGTACTAATAGCGTGGATCTACGCATTTGTAGCGTCATCGGCTATTGTCGAAGTATAGCAAAGTAAACACCATACTACCAAAATAAAAATTATGAAAGCCGATGTCACTCTAAAAGCATGGATTGTTAAACGTTGCCGACAATAGAGAAATCTGAATTTAGAAAC
The DNA here is from genome assembly GCA_029228625.1 of Pseudolycoriella hygida. Classification (NCBI taxonomy): domain Eukaryota; kingdom Metazoa; phylum Arthropoda; class Insecta; order Diptera; family Sciaridae; genus Pseudolycoriella; species Pseudolycoriella hygida. The sequence continues at coordinate 47,013,148 of CM055406.1, forward strand.
ATGCAATCAACGTCATTTTTAACGAATGTCCTTATTTTTTCTCACAAATTACTTATTCAAATGAAAAATGGAACTCTGGTGGAGTATCGAACAATGCCAACGTATGTCCGAGCAATCCACATGTTTAGTGCGACGTCGGCTTTTAATCCACGTCGACTTATGTCATAACATACGAAATTTCATGATAAAGTGGATAAGCTGACAAACACACAATTTCACGTTGCTTGAAAAATTATGAATTTCGTCATGAAATTTTGTATACTTTGACATAAGCGAACATAAGCCAAAAACGTGGAAGGAGAAAAGGATGGTAAGGAGTTGGGTCTAGTTTTGAATTCACAGATTTATGTGACATGAAGAGTGTGAGTGAAGAGAACCGAAAAACGGTCGTTGTTGTATGACATAGATTAAACATCTGCCGATGGTACGATCTATACTGAAGCTGTGGCAGGTAATTTGTCTCCAGGTATTTTATTTTTCCAAAATTAGCCGTCACAACAGTCATTTTTGTATGAGGAACTACAGCTGTGATGATTAGTGAAGCACAGTCAAAGGCTGTTACAGTCACAGGAAAGAGTTCAATTCTTTCAAAAAGTCTGAGTAACGTCCTTTGCTCTTTTATTGCGCAATTCTGGAGCCCAGAATGGTGCTGGTATTGATAATAATTGATCCAAATCGAAGACAAATTGTTTATTTTCTCTACAATTTTTGTTTTGTTTGTATATTTTATTTGAGTGCGTCCATTCATACTCAATTCCATATTTTGTATTCGTTATTTGTGTGTTTTTCATATTCATGAAAAAACATAATCCATTGTCTGCTCTTCATTCTTTTGTGAGTAAAAGTAAATTAATTTTCAGGCAGCAGATCAAATTCGTTTGCAGTGTGTCGAATTTTGATTTTTTTTTTAATTTTTACAAAGGAGGAATATATATTTTTTTAATTTGTTTTTGAAACATCAATTCTGGATTAGAAAAAAAAAACGCTCCTGTACACACATTTCAAGCAATTTCATCAGTTTATACAACAACAACATAAGCAACAACGTCGAAAGAAAATGGAATTTAGCATCAAAAAAAGAATATTTTTGAAAGAATTTTAAGCTCCAAGTCTGACATTGAAAAATATAAAGACAAAAAAATAAAAGGAGAAGAACATCAAAAGATTAGTAAAACATAGAAGAAACTTTGCTATTCTTCTGCCATTTCCACCACAGAAGAACTCTTGTAGCGTTAAAAACTTTTTCTCATTTCCGTCAAATAGTTCTAGTCAAAGTGAATTGAAGGGAAATTAAATTGTTTTTCTGACCGTTGCAGCTTTTTTTAATTTGTGGAAAAGGTGAAAAGGTGTATTCAAAAACACATCGATTCACATTTCCTTACAACATTGCCCCCGAGGAAGATTAATTTGGACTTCACAATCTCCCTACTGCGTAAAATGTCTTGTCTTGTCACGTATATTTCGAAGAGTTTTGAGTGCATAGAATGCAATTTCGATGCAACAGCAATTTCGTTCAGTTCGATAACACAATACGACACAATGCAATTTGTAGTTCAATAATTAGTTTGACAATGAAAAGGTGAACGTGTCACTTACTATAAAAAAACGTCGCACGATCTACGCTATTTCGTCTCAAACGATGGATTTTCATTCACTGATATGTCGGACACTCATTTTGCTAAATTGATTATTGGAATGTTTGGTGCGTCATCGGCTTCTGTCAAAGTGTAGCAGATTTCGTGATGAAGCTCCATACCAGAAAAATATGAACTGCTTGGCGGTTTATCATGAAATTTGCTATACTTTTACAGAAGTGGATGTCGCTCTGAACGCCCTCTGTGTTAAGGTTGTTGGCATAAGAAGGGAATGAAAATATCAGCAGATTTGCGGAAGGACAACTTTTTATCAGACCTTGGAACACTTTCCGGACTATGCCAGCTGTGTTTTCAGTGTGGACAGGGTGAGATGGTGGAATTAGGCTATTCAAGTCAGCGGGAATAGAGCGGTATATCCCTGCTTTTCTGAAGAAGGGCGGATAAATCCTGTTGGAACCGCTCTGTGGAGCCCTACGTAGCACTTGGTCACATGCCAATGGCGTGGGAAACGGTTAATGTAGCATTTATACCAAAATCGGGTAAGTCCTCCCACTGTGAGGCAAAGGACTTCAGACCCATTAGTCTTACGTCTTTCGTACAAAAAACGTTAGAAAGATTGATATTCAAGGTACTTTCGGTAGGAAAGTAGGAAAGTACGAAAGATGGTGACGAGGTGGATCACTGGTATGCTCAGGAACAGGGAAGTGGAGGCAACTGTATGTGGCCACATGTCTAGTTTCTGGGCCCTCAGGGGGAGTAATAAAGGCCATCACTAATGAGGCCTTTGACATGCCTAGGGACCGAATAAGACAGGAGACAGACTTTGTGAGGCGTTTTGAGACTGTCGTGCCCAGCAGGTCGGAATGGTTGAAAGGCTGGCCAAGTCACATTTCTGGTGAAGAAGATTTGAGCTTCACTGACGGCTCTAAAACTTCGGAAGACGCGGGAGCAGGGGAATTTTCTCCTGGACAGGTTGTTGAGAGGTGTTATCACCTAGAACCAACGTGACTCAGGCTAAGACAATTGCGGCACTGATGGGAGTACAGGAGGCAATCCCAACAGAGGCATGTGGAAGAAATTTCACAATATGTTCTGACAGTGAGGCTTCGATTATGGCGCTCATGTCGCCTATCGTGACATCCAAGTTGGTGAAAGAGTTAATGGAGACCCTGAACCGGGTTGGACTGAGAAATCAAGTAAAGCTGGTCTTGGTTCCCGGACACTTTGACGTGGAGAGATAAGAGAGAGCAGATGAGCTGGCGAGGAAAGTTTCGGCCACTTTAAGTTGCAGAACAAAACCTCTCATATCAGTTCAGTCGGAATTCGTTAACCATTGGAGCGCCTATGAGGGAGAAATACACACAAAGCGATTCTTCCCGGTGGAAAGTGGGCTAGAGAATTGCTAAACATGAACAGGTGTCGCATCAAGCGCGTGGTGGGTGCGATCACCGGGCCCTGTGGACTAAGCAAGCATCTGGCTAAAATGAAACTCTCCAATGATCCTAATTGCACCTGTGGCCTCGGCGAGGAGACGAGCGTTCACGTAATATGTGAATGTCCGAAGTTTTCCTTACTGAGGCTTAGGACTCTAGGCAGTTATGTGGTCCAACCCGCAACAGTGCCCAGCATAGGACTTGCCGTTCTGGATAGGTTCTCGTTTAGGACTGGGAGGTTTTACATGATGAACGGGCGACGAAACAAAGAATCACTAGATCTGTATTTCATGGACCAGAAATGGACCGCCCCAGCCTCATAAATCTAATCAGACCTTAGCAAGTCAAAATTCTGTATTGGGTTTTGTATCACCATACAAGTTAGTTAAAATTCGCTTCCTGGAAAGTATACGTGTTGGCTTTCTTTAATTGCGTCTAAGAGTATTATGTACAAAATGAAATTATTTGTTTCAAACTCGTGCGTAAAAAGCGTGATGGTAAAGTTAGTTGTGATATTGAATGGGTGATTTTGCCGAAGTTTAAGAAACCGTAAAAATTGTGGGGTAGTTTCTTTGTGGGCGGAGACGGAAGTAGATTGTGTAAGTGTTTCTCTGAAGTTTGAGTTCTGGAATAACACGCTTTTGCTTGTCACACAATCATCGGAATCTACACACAAACCGAATCTACAAAACGGAAACCCAAAACCTCGTTTGCAACTTGTTATCTCGCATTCTCTATCCGAAACAATGGTATATGTTACCCTTCCCAATATTATGATCCCTTTTCCCACATCCTTAAAAGAGGCAAAGCGGAAATTTTTAAAAAAATATCAGTAACCGATAGTACATTCATTCAAACCATGCCAGGATAAGCAATTAAAATTCTGACAGAAAAAGGAAAAGAATAAAACGGCAGCTCGCTTTCAACTGAAAATATTTTTTAAAACTCCAGACAGAGTTATAATCAGTTTATTATTCTTTAGGGCATTTTTGGCTCGTGTATTTGTTTAAAGAGAAAACGTTGTAGAAGAAGGACTACCCACACCACTGACTTCCGTAAAATCATATCGCAATTCATGATGAAATGGAAAAAAAGTCAACTCTTCATGAAATTCGATATAGTTTGACAAACTCCAATATCCACTGAACTCATCTATTAAGAAACTAACACTAAACTTGGTTTGTATGGCTAAGGATGAAATTTTTAAAAATTCTGTTACTTTGAATCAAGACAGTACAGAAAAGTGACATTCAGTAATGAAAATTTAAGGCCTAGTGGAAATTAGTTCTAAGAGCAACAGCGCTAACTAAATTGCATCAATTTTATCGCACGCAGTCGGAACCAGCGTCTAAATTATCTTCATACAATACATGGCGCATATTATATAATCAACTGAAGCGACAGTTCCTGTTACAGTAATTTACAAAACTTTTATACAATCGAAAGATGAAAAACGAAAACGAAAACTTAGCATATAGATCAAGACCATTCAGCGTTACAAGGAAAAGTCTAGTAAACGAAAAATGTAAAATTGTAACAACACAAAAAAGCATCATGTTTATGTACACATCATTGCCCATTGGATCGTTGGAATAACTGAATTTTAAATTAGACAAGTTAAACACACGCCCATATTAATTTTGCTTCGACAAATAAAAATGCTTTTTTTTTGTTTCTGTGTTCAACTTCTGAATGCAAACCATGTAGTCTATAGAAATATTTTTTTTAGTTTTGGCTCGGGTCTTTCTTTGCAATGTTTATCGAATCATTTAATCCTTCCGTAATTGCAGCTTGTATTTGTCGAAGCAAATTTATTTCTTTTTCTATTACAAAAAAATGTTTCAATTCCTAAAATTTGGTTAAACAAAACTTTGTATTAAAAAAAACAGAAACATCCACAACAAACTTGCAAAAGTATACAACGGGTTTCGTTTTTCGTTGATTCAATTAGCTACACTAACCATACATAAACTGTCCAATACCCGGTGTACTCCTAAATCGAAAATTATTATTGATACCATTCTTGATCATACCGCCACCAACTCCGTTGCTACCCCGGTTTCTAATATGAGCGTACGTAGACGACGAATTATTTATCAAATTGTCGCGATGATAATAATTTGTGTTAATTTCATTATTGTAATTGTTTGCGACGGTAGTGGATGTGGTTGTCGATGCATTATTAGTTAAGTTATGATGATTTATATTACTATTGTTAGTGTGATGGTGATTGTGTGACAATTGTGTGTTATTTTGATGATGGTGGATGACATTATTTGAATTTTGTTGTGATTGATGGTTTGGATGTGAACCGGGCAAAAATTGTGGATAAACATGGTGTGACCATTGCGGAAATAGTGGTCGAGAAGACGATTCTATTCAGTTTTCAACAATTTATGTTTAAGAAAATTATATGAAAATCATAAATGAAAATAAATGATATCCAAAAGCAGCGTGTAATAAGAGAAAAAATGGACAAGGTTTAAGGATAAGTTTGCAAATTTACTATAAGGAGCGTTAGCGAATTATATTTTATTTGAAATAAAACGATTTTCTTTGCTAATTTTCTCTTTGTTTAGAGTTGCAAAGATTTGACGAATGCCACCAATCATTTTCATTGGGTTGCTCGAGATAAGTTCAAATCGTTCCGAAATCAGCGCAATTCCATTTTAATTTATCCGAATTTTTCATATGCTTCAGATTTCAACTTTACCTCTTGAATAAACTTGTGACTCAAAAAATGAGCGTGAATTATCCCTAACGGAGGGGCAGATGAACGTAGAAACTCCTTTTGCAATTAAAAAGAAAATCAATTATTTTTAAAAAAATCCTCAAAACAAATCTTTTCAATTGCAAGAAAATCCTTGGAAATCAAAGAAAATCCTTGAAAATCAAAAGGAAATCCCTAAATATTGTGTAAAAATGCTTGAAAATCCTCAGAAATTGACAAAGAAATCCTTGAAAATCAAAGAAAACTATAGAAAATCATTGGAAAATACACGATTATCTGCCCCTCGAAGCTATACATGACAAAATAGGCTCATCCCAGTCTACCAGAAGGACTCCCTCCCGAGGGGGAGATAAAGGTAGAAAATCCTGTTACACTCAAAAGAAAATCCTCAAATTCATTGAAAATCCTCAAAAAATCCTTTGAATTGCAAGAAAATCCTTTGCAATCAAAAGAAATCCTTGTAAATCAAAGAAAATCAAAAGAAAATCCCTAAAAATCTTATCAAAATTCTTGAAAATCCCCAGAATTTGAAAAAGAAAA
>CM055406.1:47030234-47062260 GCA_029228625.1 Pseudolycoriella hygida
CATGCAGCAAGAACAACAATCAAGCAAAATAATAAAACAAATATTTGAACAATGTCCAACAATTCATATGATGGAAGAGCATTCAAAAAAATATTATAAAAAAATCATTCTCAAAATAACGGTTTTCCACACAATTGATATTCTTTTGTGCACAAAATGTGAATTCTAAAATGGACTGAGGGCAATACATTTCGTGAGACAAAAACTCTTTCCGTTCTGTGTTACGACCAATATTTGTTGTTAAACACACAGAAATTTCAAATTCTCTTCTACTTATGAGAAGAAACATCTTTATCGCAAGCAACAAATGAAAGTGGCCTCACAAAATCTTGGATTGATATGTATTGAGGAGGCACATCTGCAATTACTATATAAGGAGAACGGACGGTAAATATAGTAGATTACGCTTCCTGCTGCGAAAATAGTTCATTTTCATCAAGTCAAGTTGAGAGTTCAAATGTGTTTTTGAGCAAAAGATTTGGAATAACAGAGAAGTGTAGAGTTCGCAATCCGAGTCGAAGACGTTGCGTCAAAATAACAGTTTCTACAGCGAGTTTACAACTTAAGAAAATTGTCTCTCCGCATGGGTAGGAGGTAAAATAATATTTTCATCTGTAGAGAGATAAACTCGTTATGAACTTCTGCGCAGGTTTTTGCGGTGTTAATAACCTGCGCAGAAATAAAAATTTCATAAAAATGTTGAAACGAGTTTAGCGATTCAGAGGAAACTCTGTTACAGTGAATGTTGAGCAGCCATTTTAAACAACCACGCGATCCCCTCTTGTGTCTTTGTCTTGTGGCTTTCTACCATAAGAACAAGTCCACGGAATATAATTTTAAGTCAAAGAAATAACCTTTTGCTAGACAAAGAAAATTGTTTTCGAAGAATTATACCCACAATGATACACTGACGTAATTCATGGAGATATTAAAGACGTTGTGGGAATGGTGCCATGCGAAACGTTCATCAAAAATTTGATGATGGCCTGACACTAAAATACGAAATTCCATAATTCGTTTTATTCTGACATTTCTCAGGAGTCTTCCTCTTTTGTGGAGTTAACATAAATGTCTAAGTACATCAAAGGTATGGATGTTAAAGGTCTTCTTCGACATTTCCATGCAATAAAGGCCAAAGAAATGTTAATACAATTTCCATGGATGGAATATTATTTCATTCTAGCTAATTTAGAGAGTATAATTATTATGCAACGAAAGGCTTTTCATAAAATATGTTCTCTAGTCCAATTTAACAATGCGAAACGTTGACAAAGAGTTTGTAATAAATAAATGTTTGCTCTAAATGCCCGAGCATAATTAGATTCCAACATTTACACACTTTCTGCATTTCGTTTCGTTTCATTTTATTGTATCATTTCAACCGGACGACAAGGAAGTTATACAACTTCTACCGGACAAATTTGCTTGAATTCATATGAAATCACAGACAAAAGTAGCTACAGGTTTGTTACAGTCTAGTTAAATCTCGATTTGAACATTGTTTTTGTTTTCTTTATGTCAAGACAAGAGTATGAACTCATTATTGTTTAAATTAAAAGTTAACGAGGTATGGCGCCTCGTATAATCTATTTTGACAAAAAAGAATTTGGCATTAAAGGAGATGTTATATTAACGTAAGGTCTGTTTGAAGGCTCAACTTAGCAAAAATATTTTTATTTCTGTCAAGTTGAGCTTTGACATTGCATGCTTACTCTTAGAGACTCTGATATGAGGAAGGAGTGTATCTAAAAAACGTTAATTATATTGGGCGTGATGCGAAGTTTTTTTAGTTCTGTCAATTTGAGCTTTCACACAATTCTTAAGGGAATCGCATCGCATAAGGTTTGTGTGAAAGCTCAACTTGACAGAACAAAAATTTGTTTTAACAAGTTAAGCTTTCACACAATCTTTACGCGATGCGACAATTGCATTTTCCAAGAATTTCATTATTTGATCATTGGTGGCAGGTTCCAGAAGTGTTTCTGAAACAGTATTTGATCCTGATGAGACTTGTAACTTAGCCTGGCTACGGTCAATATACGTTTTCGAGGGGAGTTTCTGGAATAGTTTTCAAATCACAAAGAAAATATTGTTTTGATGCAAAAACACAAAAAATAAATTTTAGACCCGTACGTTGTAAACGAGGTAACTAGTCGAATTTGGGCTTTAGAGATGGTGCGATTTTCATTTTGGAGTCCAGAAGAATTGGTCCGAATATCAACACCATAATCGAACAAATCTTGACTGATTTTGAACATCTTTTTTTTTTTCTTTGAAAGGTAGTCGAAAAAATGGTTTTAGGATTAGATCGAGAACTTTCGAAAATGCGGATGAAAATGTGGTCAAAAAACATCTGTGGAACTTTTTTACTTATATCTGTGTGAAAACGACTCTTCCAGGTTTTAAATGAAAGCTATTGAACAAGTAAAAAAGCTTTGGCGAAAATCAGTCGGGCCCTAGGATCCGTAGAGTGAGCCTTACTAGCTTTAATCGACTGTACACGATAGTCGGCAGTTTTCGAGGAGCATTTGATGATGAGGTTGTAAAGAAAATTAAGGAGCTCATTTCAAAATTGCATTTTGGACAATTTCCATGCAACTAGCATTTTCTGAAATTTTTCCATTTTTGTCCACACCGAGTTAGGGCCGTTTAAGTGGTTTCTGGTATTTCGTTAGTATTTTCCGATTTTCACAAATTTGTTTTGTTAGAAAGGTCTAGACAGTTGGAGTCTTCGGATTCAGCCAGGACCCTAATGCTGAGTCTCCACCGTGCATGGAAATAATGCGCGAACCTGCGAACGTCATTATTGGGAAATTATTGGTGAAAAATTTTAGTTCGCAGGGAAAAGTGAAAAGGAAATTAGGGAAGTCATCAGAAGTTTTAGGGAAGTTATGAGAAATCGGAAAGTTTCATGTTGGACTTAGGAAATCTTACTAATGGCCTGAAAAAAGGTCATCGCTTTGCTAAAAAACTCAGAAAAAGTGTAATTTAGCAAGATTGTTGGAAAGTGTGTACTACTGGGAATTGGGAAGTGTGCGTTGGGAATCCCAACTAAGGTTTAGGGAAGCTGGTTTCTGGTTCCCGGGAAATTTTGACTCGGTTACCCGGAAAAAAACATTATTTCCAGACACGGTCTCTAGTAGGGCCAAACGTATTTTTCTACATAAAAAATTTTAAACAAATGATTACGCGATTGAATAAGGACCAAAACGGTTAAATACTTTTGAAGTTATATAAAAATATAATAAAAATATATGAAAAAAATATATGAAAAAATATATGAATATGAAGTTACGGTCAAAAAAGTGGTCAAAAACGTGGTTTTTCGATGGGTTATCCACTGGTAAAAAATTTTTACCATCAATCCCAATTCCATAAAAAAATTCCGAAAAATTGTAAAAATTCCATCGAAATTCCGAAAATTCTATCGAATTTCCAAAATTTCCAGAAAATTTCCGAAGTTCAAAAGTTCCGAAAATTCCAAAAATTCCACAGAAATTTCATCGAAATTCCAAAAATTCCATCGAATTTCCAGAAAATTTCCGAAGTTCAAAAGTTCCGAAAATTCCAGAAATTCAAGAAATTCCAAAAATTCCACAGAAATTCCATCGAAATTCCAAAAATTTCATCGAAATTCCGGAAATTCCATCGAAATTCCAAAAATTCCATTTTAATTCCAAAAATTCCACCTTGGGTTGTTTGAAGTCCGGTGAAACTTTTTGACTTATATCTACAGGAAATTAGAACGGAAATCGCTCTTGCAGGTTATAAATAAGTCGGTTCTAAGATCGGCACTAGTACAATTTTATTTTCAATTTGTGTGAATAATTTTTTTTACAAACTTTTTTAAATTTTTGCTTTTTTAGACATTAGGAGAGTTTTTTTGCGCCGATGAGGGTTTTTCAATATTGCCCTTTCGGCCAAACCAAACCAATTTGATGTGCACGTAATTTCATGCACTTAAGAGTTAAGGAAATCTTAGATACGTTGGAGTCTTTTTGCAACATCTATTTTGATGCGTACGAGTCTCTTGCATATGTCTTTCAGGTCTAATTAATAGGGGTCGTGCACATATGACGTCACACTTGCCATAAAACCCAAAAATTCCATAACTGCTACGGCTACCCCCTTAAACACACTCCTTATTTGGGGGGTAGCCAGAATTCTACAAACAAAATTTGCTGTCCTGGCTGAGTTATGACCCTTTTATGGATAGTAAGTTTTATAGCAAGTGTGACGTCATATGTGCACGACCCCATGTATCTTTTTTTAAAAAGTTACAATTTTACGAAAGCTCATGAAATATTGTATGAAAATTAGTTTATACGCCATCTGTTTCTTGATTATACCAGTGTTCCCGTAGAAAAATCTTTGAAAAACACAACTCATCTGTGATAACACGATAACAACTATAAAATCGAGCTAAAATTAAATTCAAATCGTATCAAAATTTACATATTACCACGTCGACTAGTTCTACGAATTGAATATTGAAATGCAATCTGCTTAAAAAAACGCATCGCTATGGAACCTAAATACTGATTTTGAATATCGAATATCGTGAAAAAATACAAAAATATAACATAATGCTAGTGAATCAAGTCTGAATGAAATAAATTCTGGGCAACAATTACAATTGATTATCAAACAATTAGCACCACGTTAAAATTATTATTATAAAAAATGTAACATAAACAATTAAATGTAAAAAACAATTTTCAGCCTCATTAAATTTAATAATTTTAAATTAAATTGCAAGTAAAATTTCATGCATAAAATACAACAATAATCATTGATGCGGAATAATAAACGTTGGAACTGTTTAGAGTTTTACGTAAACGTTAAATGATGTGATTTCGTATTCGAACCGTCCGCAAAACCGAGGAAACTTTAAGTAAACTTTTAAACGTATTACTTGCAATGAATCGCGGTTAAGAATTTGAAGAAAAGTCAATCAATGGAGAAAGGAAGGTGGTAATGACACAACACCTAATTGAAAATTGTCTTGATTGAATTTTCATTATAAAGTTTTCCTTTTAAGGCATATTGAGTTATAGAAAATAGAGAAAACACTTGGTTGCTGGATGGAAGGGCTCTTTCGATATTTTGTATGTTAGCGATAAACGAACAGATCACCGTTTAGAATTGAAGTGTTTTGTGTGCAGAGCTCCTATCATCGTCATCATTGATTTCAAACCACATTGCTTTGAATCAGCCACACCTGATCTACAGAAACAATCGCAAATACCTTGAAAACAAATGCAAGAACTTGGTAGATCCGCTTGGACCTCAACCACTTTTAAATCATTTTTAAGAACCGCTTCTAGTGCATCTTTTCAAGCTGCTTCTTTTCCGGCTTCATCGAAACCTCTTCGAAAAACAACGAAAATAGTGTGTCACCTATTCAACAAAAATCTTTTCATCAATCTCTGAACTTTACCCCGTTCCCTGTCCGGTTCCCCAAACAGATAATGTTAAGTTGTGGGAATGTCACTGTTAACGGTGACAAAGTTACCGACGTCCTTAAACATAATGGTAACACAACCCTCTTTTTTGCAATCACGTCTGGAATTTTTTTCCGTGACCTGTCCCTCCTATTCAGATCAAATGTCCCACTGAGTTGCTTTGAAGAAATTAATTTTCAAAATAAAAATCCTGAGGAAACTCATTACGCCAAGCGTTTGATCAAATTCAACCGGAGAGGTCAATGGCATACCGAAAATGGTCTAACGGTAGAAAGAAGAAAATCTTAGGTTATAAAGAACTGAAGCTAAACGGTATACAGCTGAGGCTAACTGATGAAGTAAAATTCTTGGGGACTATACTTGATAAAAAGCTGAACTTGCATCGAGAAAGGGTAAAGCAACGAAAATTTTCTGGCAATGCAGAGTAGCATTTGGCAAGACTTGGGGCTTAAGACCTAAAGTAGTCCACTGGCTATACACTGCGATAATCAGACCGATACTGTTACCGATACGGAAGTCACCTATGGTACCATAGGTTAAAGGTGATGAAGTATAAATCCGAAATGGAACACATCCAAAGGTTGAACCTGTTCACCTGATCACAGAAACCATGAAATCAACTCCGACAAGAGCACTGGAAATTGTTACAGATATTCTTCCAGTGGATCTATACGGAGAGCAAGAAGCCCTGGCCACGGCTATATGACTGGTATGACTGGGCTTCGTTAACTGTTGGCAAAATTCAAAATATGCACACTCGAAAATTCCGTTCGAGAACTCAAAACTGATCCCTGAACTCCTAATGCATATCATGTGTCATGATATCATGATCAATGTTGATCAATCATGATATCAATGTTATCATACCATATGGAGAAAATCTTCAAAACAGTTGCATCCTCGAGGATGCAGATATTGACATCTACGCAGCTGGTTTGGAAATGAACGATGGGAGTGGAGTGGGGATATACTCCACAAATCCCGACACAAAGATATCGCTATCCCTAGAAATGAGGCAGCTGACCAACTCACTAGATTAGGCAGCACTCAGCCTTAGGGCTTTCCTGCAGCACTCAAAGGAATTTGTAAGAGAAGTCTTCAAGAGCAAACATGATATTCTATGGAGAAACTTGCTAAATTGCAAGCATAGCAGAATCATCATTGATGGCCGTAGTAAATGGAACTCCAATTACCTACTAAGTAGATCAAGACCCTGCCGGAAAAATCACATTTTTGAATTTTAACTCAATCAATTTTCACTCAAAAACTTAAAAAAAAATTTTTGTGTGGCAAGGAGATTAACCTGTGGCGTTGTATTTTCTTGTGGACTACCCCATGCTGGATGTTGCTGGATCACATAAGCATTCGAAACGGACGTCTCATTCTGAGTTCGCAACATACAAATACCTGAGCCCGAAAGTTTTCTTATCGTAAGATGTATATGTGTTTCCAGCTAACTAAGTCAAACAAGTTTCTTAAAATGTGTAGCTGCGAAAGGACTTTTGAGAAAATTATCAAAGAAATCGATGTTAAGTGGGCCGAAAATTTGAAATGATGTATTTTACCGAGAAGCTATTTCGCGACGAAATGCGGCTTTCTTCATGATAAACTATCTTACCTGCTTCAAAAGTAGATCACTATTGGCTGAAAGGCATGTAACCAAGTACTTTGTAAGACTCAAAAACGATCCTAATACTTCGAGTGTTAGATGATCGCGTGACGAACGTTGTAGCATAAATGAAATAACTAAAAATCCACGATTCTGTGAAAACGACAGAATGGATAAAAATTTATTGTAAATATTTACAAACGCCTAACTACCTGGATCATATGTTGCTGTACAGTTTGTGAACTCTCAACTAGTTCGCAAATGAAACCCAGAAGTTTGAAACTATTCAAAAAATAAAATGTAATTTGTACTTTTATTTTCTATCAAACTGTTTAGCTAATAAAAGAAACTTAGAAATGAAACTTACCACAAAGCTGGATCTCGCTTAACGTCATTACATCCGTCGTATGGCATGTCCAATTGGGAAAATAGTGGAAAGAGTACTTGTATTCCACCGATTGAATTTAGCGTACAATGGATTGAATGTGTAACGATAGCTTTCACATCCTGGATATTGTAAAGTAAGAAAAAATAAAAACTTAATGGAATGTTGTGATGAAAATTTCTTTAATGCTTCAAACATTTTCTTCGCGTGTGTAAATGCATTTCGATTGCTAGAAAAACTATTTGACGATATATTTTTAATGCAATCGATAAATGCCTCGATAAATGGCATTCCGAGAGAACGTAAAGAGTTGTATCACATCAAATAAAATGCGAACGTAATTGAGGGAAATGGAATGGATTTTATTCATTCACAATCGCATATAACTTTTGTAGAAGGCTAGTGCACAAAACGAAAGGTTATTTGTGTTCGTCTAGCCGAAATAAACCAAAAAATTAACGAAATGAAATCTAGTCTCCATAGTTTCATAAAGAAGAATACCATTAACTAAATCACTTACACATTAGATATTGATGCAGACTAGGGGAATAAAACGTATTTGCCACATGGAAAACCAATGTATGAATAGCGAACATTCAATATTCAATGAAATCCGATATGAAATCATTCAAATTCTTGATTTATGATAAAGAATGCACGAGCACGTCATTGACAATTAATACTTTGTGCAGTATACCAGTAGTTAAACCAATCAAACATTACTTTGCTGCAAAACAACTACAAATCGACACGAAATAAGGGAAAAGTTTCGTTTCAATGTGTTTTACGGTCGTGTGCTTATAAATTTACTTGTTATCAAGTTTCAGCTGTTTTCAAGGTCTGCCATAGAAAAAATACATTGAAAAAAGAGATAATGTCGATAATGTTGAAAACAGCATTGGAATTGGAAGAAGCAGGTCAAGGAAGGGGTAAAAAATTCTGGTCGAAGATTAAGGATATTAGGCGTCGTGGTGAAAAAGAGGGCGAACATTTTGGGTAAAGATGACCAGTTGATTACAGATAAGGGTGAAGTCCTGGAAACTTGGAGGGATTACTTTGTTGATCTATTTGTCTCTGCTAATCCGGTAGTACAATAGGGAAGCATGTCCTACGTCGGAGGGTGAAGAGGAAAACCCATTAGAGGAGGTGTCACGAAAGGTCGGCAAACTGAAGGCACTAACATCCGTAGGTGTAGAAGAAATTAGGACATAATTTATTAAGCATAGCGGGCTAGGTGAGATTCAATGTCTCTGTAGGATTTTTAATTTAGCTATTAAGTCCTCTGTCGTGCCTGCTGACAGTGTTATTGCTCCGATCTTTAAGAAGGGCAACCGTAAAGTTTGTAGCAACTACAGGGGGATTTCGCTTTTGAGCGTAGTAGGAAAGGTTGATGTTCTAGTAGATCGGGTTAGGGTTATAGTGGAAGAGGTTCTTGACGAGGCTCAGAGTGGTTTCAGACCTCTGAGAAGTTGTCAGGATCAGATCTTTTGTGTCAGGCAAGCTAGAGAAAAGCTCTTTGAGAGGAATATTGATCTATATTTGTGCATCATTGACTTAGAAAAGGCATTTGATCTGGTACCGAGGCATCGGCTGTTCGATGTGCTTAGCGAGTATGGAATTAATGGAAGTTTATTGGGCACTATTAAAAGCATTTATTCAGGGAGCAGGGCTGCGGTAAGGATATATGGTGAAATTAGTGAGGCCTTCGAGGTTAATGAGGGCGTTAGTCAGGGTTGTTGCCTCTCTCCTCTTCTGTTCATAATTTTCATGGATAAAATCATCATGCAGGCCAATTTTCAGGGGAAAGTGTAAGTGGAGGAAGTAATCATGAGAATTCTGGCCTATGCGGGTAACTAATTTTCTGTGGCAAAATATATTCGACCGATAAATTAAATCAATACTACCGATAAAAAGTAATAAATGACCGATAACTTTTGACCGATACCTTCTTTTCACCCATTTATCTAGGTAATTTTTCCTTTTACAAAATGTCATGAGGTCTCTTAGGCATTACCCCAAATATTCGCGCTTTAATTCTACTTTAAAAATGTGTTTCGGTAAGTAGTTATCGGTAATTTATTATTTCTTATCGGTAAAGTTGAATTATTTTATCGGTCGTTTATTACCATCCATTTTCTGTTAGCGGATGATGCCAATGATTTGCAGAAAGGGATTGACTGCCTGAATGTCGCAAGTGAGGAGTACGGGAAGAAGATAAGTTAAGCATAACCAGCATAAGAGGTACCATGTAATGTAAATGGGGAGCAGTTGGAACAGGTTTCGGAGTTTAAATATTTAAGATGCATTTTCTTAGAGGATGACAAGTTAGTTATGGAATTTGAGGAAAACGGGAAACGCAGTGGCTAGTCAGTTGAAGTCGCATGTGTTCAATAAGAAGGAATTAAGTAGCGGCACAAAGCTGGCTATTCACAGCTCAATCTTCAGGCCAGCGATTTTATATGGTAGTGAAGCGATTAACTTGTTCACAACCTGGAGGTTCTTGATATGATAGTTCTTAGGAGAATAGCAAAGGTGAATCGGAAGGAACAGTGGGACAATCATATCAGGAACGACGACATCAGGGAAAATTTAGGGGTTACGTTAGTGGAAGAGACGGCAAGGGTTAGCCGTCTGCGATGATACGGGCACGTTCAGAGGATGGGTAGTAACAGGCTGCCAAAGAGGATATTGAATGCTCAGGTCCCAGTTGTGCTCCCTAGGGATAGGCCAAGGAGAAGGCTTACAGACTCAACTAAATCAGACTTAGAAGTTAGGGGGCTTTCTCTGGGCGAACAAACCATCTCATTGGCCCAGGATAGGAGGGTATGAGGTTGGAGAGAAGTACAATTACATGTTAGTGAAGAATACCATCTCAAGTATTAGGGGTTACGCCAAAATGGCAACTTTTTCATATTTGGTGGTGACTGCGGTCAATTCAAGTTTCAAAGCGATGGTGGTGGCTCACAGATAATATTTTTATGAGCTTCGAAAGGCATGCTTCTAAAAATTTCCCAAATTGTCGCATAATGAGAATGAAAACTCTAGTTTTGTAGGTACAAAGAATGAACATGGCTACAATTAAAGACTCCAAATTGGAACAAACTTTGTTCTTTAATATTTAATGAGTCGGTGCAGAAACATTTTAAAAACCGTCAACGTGATGTATAATCCTCCACACATTATTTAATTTATTCGCATGCATAAGTAATTGTGCCTTCTCTTTAGATTTCTGAAAGTTTATAGTTCACGAGAAAATTTATACGGAACGCTAAAATTTATGCGAGAAAATGTGATGACGAAAATTTATTTAAGCACCAATGACTATAATGCATACTTAAAGAGAATTATTAATAATTTTACCTGCAACATAAGTGCATGTGGCGTATGTACAAAATAGGATACATTTCCCTTTGGTGCCGACTGCAAACAAAGTTGGCCATCTGTTGCAACGGAATTATACATAAACACGATAGCGCTGGATAGTTTTCCGTCGTATAGAACCTATAATTTTTACGAGAAAATATAAATAAAAATGTTTATGTTAAAAATGTGCAATTTTTTGTTTGTCGTTCAGATTGCGGGGGAGTGTGCTTTGTTGCACTGTCTGCTTATTTAATTTTTATTTTCGACTCGAATGGAATTTTATGATGACAGTAAATGGGTTGTGTGCAGACTTGTTTAACATTTTCAAAGAAATAAAAACAGATATACTTAATGGTTCTACGGAGAATTATATAAACAAACACATGGAAATTTATGCAACGATCTAACTACAATTTTTATTTCGTTTTTATTTCAGTGGCTTTTAAAGGTGTATCTCTTTAAACCTAGGGGAGTGGTCTACAAAATATTTAGATGTAAAGCAGGTCGTACCGTTATTTAGTTTGAATGAACTGAACATCTAGCTTGTACGTACATGTACATTCAAAATTGATAAAAGTAAAATTTTTAGTTGGGTATAGATACTTCCCTCCTATTTGGAAATATTTTTTTACAAAAATGAAGTCCTAACACGTCTGAATTCATTTTAAGATTAACTGTGAGCTTTAAGTAAATAACAATTGGTATTTTCGTCTCAAGGACAAAAGACGAAGGTAATTTTCCAAGTGTCGTACATGCTTTCCAGCATTTTTTCGCAACATATTTCGCAGCCTTTCTCGCACAGCATTGAATTTTATATACTGGTGTCTTTTTGTTATCCAAGTTTATTCTCCAGTTTCCATATAAAAGGTATTTTTTGCAATTCACCGACGAAAAACTCACTTTTTCGTGTGTCATTTCGGTGTCGCATGAGGTCACTTTTCGCACTCGTGCGACAATAGTAATTTATGCAACAAGTTGCGAAAAGAAAAATTTTGTCAAGAGATGTGTGACAAAAATTTTCAGTTTCGCAACGTGTTTCACATAACGTTTTATGTAAAAAGTACTTGGAAGTGACAAAAAGTATATACTGGACCTATTCATATGAAACTGGACAACCTTCTATGTCTGTCATTTTCACACTAACATTGAATGACTGAGAGAATCATATAAGGTGTCCAGTTTCTTATGAATAGTTATTTATGCAACTAGTTGCGAAATGTATTTGTTTTTGTCACTAGATGTGAAGTTATTGAACGAGCGAAGCGAGTTGGATAACCACATCGTGTGACAAAAACAACCAATTTCGCAACGTGTTTCATACTAGACTTTATGCAACAACTTGTGAAACGTGAACTTTTGAATGAGTGATAAAAAGTTACATTTTATCACCCAAATGAGTGATAAAGTTACTTTTTGTCACTAGTGATAAAAAGAAAAACCAGTTATAAAACAACCTCTCTAACGTCACCAAAACGATGCATGAAAAAGTTCACTTTTCACAACAGCGTTGCATAAATTCCTTTTTTTGTCGGTGAATTGAAAAAAATGTTGTTTGATACACGTTTCGTTTGCTGGTAGCTTAGCACTCACGATGTGTTGCCAAACTCGCCTTTGACTCGTGACGACAATCTCACGAAAGTTCACGAAATCTATCTCATGTTCTCGAAAAAATCAATCTTAATTCAAACTTTCCGAAATTTATACTGCCAAGGCAAACTGTTTGTGTGTTATTTTGATTGAAGTACTATCTACGCCTAAACTTTCATAGAGAACATTTTTCGATCTTTTTCGGCATAGGTCCATGAATCTGGACAGTATGAATTCTCTTTGAAACAGCATTGTAACTTCCGAAGACCGAAACAAACGTTTTCTTTGGATCATTTTGAGCCGGTTTGATCTAACCTGCTTTAACATAACTCTTGATATTTCACGTATTTCATGCAAATTTCGGCAAACCTGATTTTCCATAGTTTTCGCGATTTTTACGGTTTTTTTTACATTAAGCACCGCCTAAACTCAATTACATTCGGTAGCAGCCATACACACTATTCGTCAGCTTCCAGAAACACAACGATTTCCGAATGGGGAGCCCAAATTTTCGAAAAGTTTGTTTTTGAACACCCCTAACGTGCACAAACAAATCCACCTGTGCATTGGCTAAATTTTCCATACAGATACTCTAATGCGCTGAGTTCTCAGACCGAAGAAATTCGCTGTGAAAGTGCTTGTTTCACCGATAAGGCGAATTCTGAGCCACAATTGGCAAAGGTCGGTCCAAGGTTTTCTGCTAATTAACTGAGTGTCCAGGAACTCTACAAAAATAATCTTACTTTAAATATCGCAAAGATCTGGTCAGTAATTACTTTCATGTAGTTTTAAAATTGGGCTTTTTCATGGTAGCGACATGAGACTAGCTTAGCCCGAATGTTGCTGTCTTTTGGCGATTCTATCGCTAAAGTACAAAAATATCAAAAGCAGCCGCTAAAATGAAATCGATAAACATGAAAATTGTAAATATTTGAGCGATAAGCGCTATGTTACTCTGCGCTACCATCTATAGGCAACATTCCATCAGCATGTACAGCAGTAGAATCTTCATTTTTTACCAATGCTAATCGTACTGCAGTATCTACATCACATTTTTTTGGCGAAAACTTATTTTCAATTTCAAAGCACGTTTCGATTGTTATAATGCGCGAAATAGCATTAAGAAAAAACTCTGTACACCTAGCCGCATACGTTAAAAACTGTACATGACTTACGTAATTGAGGTCTACACGTATCGAAAAAATTCTCTCCTTCTATACTTTCGTGTTTGCAAATAAATTGACGCAATAACACAAAATGTAATTAACGTTCATTATAAATATTTTGATAAAGTGTTCGACACACCAACATCAATTTCGGTTCAGAGAGGATTCAACATTCACCAATTCGTAATAAAATTTACTCGTAAATTGTATAACTGGATATAGCACGATACAGCACTTGAACAGAATAAACAAAAATCCAATAATTCCATTTGAAATTACGAAAATGCAAATGAAGACGCATAGCGCCTAAAATTAAATTATTTAAATCAAAGCGCAATATGCTGCTACAAATGGAAATGATAAAAAAAATCATAAAAAATTGGGGATGCTGAAACATTAATGAATATCAAAAAAACATTTATAAATTCAGTTGAAAATCAACTTTGAATCATCCTAAATGATATTAAAGTACACGTAAAAAAGAAGAAACAAATTGAAAAACTAACGATGCGAAAAATACAGACATTTTTCTCTTGTTTGATTTCATAATGTTTAAAAAACACATAGTTTTCCATAAAAACGGATAAGGCCTAAGGCGCTCTTGCAAAAACAAATTTGCATTTTAATATTGAGGCGTAGAATGCTGAAAAAATAAAATATACGTTTTCGTTCGACAATGCTGTGAACGAACTATAATTTAAACTGTTTGTATTTTGCATATACAAGTATATTATTTCAAACAATATTGTAAAGAGACTGTTTGTTGAATTAGTAAACTTTATTTTTTTCAATTTACGGTCGCTATGAAAAAGACTGCTGCAATTTGTTGATACGTCCTAGGTCTGGCACAAAGTTCGAATTTTTCATTCACGAATTTACATTTTGGATTCCAAATTGCAGAGATAATTCAAAGATGACTCATGACGAAGCAGTAATGATTCTCAGCTTCCGTCTTAAGTTCAATAATATGAGATCCACCGGTTCGGCTTCAAGGCGGCTGTGCAAATGGATTTTGCTAAACACAATTTGGAAAATGTTCGCATGGTCAACAATTTGCACGACGGTCTGGGAATTATTTACTCTGACATCTACGGAGGATCTATCAACAATGTAAGGAACTCGGAAGGAAGGTCTGGAGAAAATCGATCGATTCCCAGATCAAGATCATTAGCTCTAGTTGTAATTTCGTCTAGTAATCTCGATGTGTATCGAAACATATTGGAAAATTTAGACTCCAAATATGAAGTAGGATCATAGGATCGGTTCAAAGTCAAGTGATTAACGTCAACATAAATTATCTCGGACACACCGACGAACAGCAAATCTTCAACAGATTGCTCCATCGCAAAGATCGATATGACTTGGCCAGAATAGAATACCTTCCGTTTCTACTCCTAACTCGAATCCAGGCTCAATGACCATCGTGAAATTATCAACGTTTGTTCCGAAATTCTATACCGAAGGCTATGTCGGTGGTGAAATCGATGGCCAAGTACCTTCTGGGGTCTCCACCGTCGAACGAGATATTAACAATCGCCCTGGTGGAAAACTTATACTTCAACAAGGTGTTGTTCTAAATTTCGCTCCATCTGTTGGTATGATGGTTGCCGGTAAGAGGCCAGATGATATTTTCTTTATACTCAAACGAGCGGCTGTAATGACATTTGACAACGAAACGCGTGGATGGTGAAGTGGAAAATCAGGATAGTGAAACGGAGATGATAACTGAAGTTCGAGAAAAAAGTCATACTGTTCCTGTTAGTTTGCTGGGTGGTGCATCGGTACATGAAGGACGGTTACAGGTGTATCTGAATGGAAAATGAGGTACGGCTTGTGATTATGGATGGACCCAAATGGATGCTGCATTGGTGTGTAATCAACTTGGACTCGCCTTGAATCCAATGGATTGGCGACTACTCAGTTCCGAAGTGCCGAATGCGGGCACTACAGAAGATCTTTTACTATCGAATATAAGGTGTACGGAACATGACATTGATATTACTAAATGCAGAGCGGGAAGATTTGTGCACGGTGAATTTCTTAATTCTTGCACGCATGATTATGACGTAGGCATTAAATGTTACGAAGGAGAATGGGCTGTACTGAGGTTCGTTGTATTAGCTTGCAATACGTTACCATTGAAAAGGCTGGTTTGTTTGATTATGCGACCAATAAAGCCTAGTTGTTAGCCTTGTTCGGATTGAGCCAAGCGCAACCTTAAAGTGCCACTAAGGGACTTGAAATTGTAAGTTTCAAAGGTAATTCGTGAAATTTGGGTGTGCATTGGGTGTGACGTTACAAGGTGTCTGTTCGTTCGCCCGGTTGGAAAAAATGAAGTCGGCGCCTTTAGTTGTAAACAAGATGGCGTTGTGGAATCCAAATGGAAAAATTAAAATTAGAAAAATATCTAAGACGTTTTTGCGATTGATTTCTTTGACTGAGTGAGTCGACTGAACTAAAATTTTAATTAAAAGCTGTATAAGTAGAACATTATGTACGTAGCCTGTATTTTGATATGTGGCAAGGTTCGGCCTTACTCGAAGGAAGGTCAACATAAAAATTTGGAAGCATTTGCATATACTATATTTTACGTGTTGCACATAAAAATATTTAAGACCTTCACCAAACTAAACGGGCGAGGCTCAAATGCTCTCACATTTTTATCAAATACTTAACAAGAAATAACGTGGCATTATAACTTGCATACGATGAGAGAAACCACAAATACTGCTTTTATGCTGCTGTTAAGGTAGTCGTAATAATTTTAATAGAAAAGCGCCATCTTGTCATCTTTATGACTGAAACGTTTTATTATTATTGTATGCTATTTTATGAGTTTTGCAAAAAAAATCTCAAATTACATTATGATTGACTCGACAGAAATGCATTTTCGTTGTTTATTTACTTTAGAACCAATTTTGAATGTAAATTGAAAATAAATGTTGTTTATGTAATATTTTGTTTTCAATAACAAAATATTTTTTTTGCATTTCATAAATGTTTCTGGCTCCATGCCTCACATCTGTCGTTCCCAGAACAAAATCTCTTTGAATACATTTTTCACAGGCGGGAACTTTCTCGAGCTGCCGTCTGGGAAAGAAGGCTTGAACTCAATGGTGACTTGAATCAAAGACAGTACTGGCCATAAGCTTTCTAGCCACTATACTCACTACCGGGTCCAGGTTACACATCTGTCATTCCCAGAACAAAATATCTTTGAATACATCTTTCACGGGCGGGAACTTTCTTAAGCTGCCATCTTGGAAAGACGGCTTAGACTCATTGGTAACTTCTACCAGAGATAGTCCTGGCCATAAGCTTTCCAACGACTATACTCGCTATTGGGTCCAGACCTCAGATCTCGCATCCCCTGGACAACGTTTTTTAAGACATATTTCAATGGAGGGAACTTTGTGTAATGTGCTAGCTCGTATACTAAGATCATGTAGGAGGTGCTTCCCGAAGTAGAGAAAAAAGTAAAATTAAAAGTGTAAGTTATTAACATTTTATTGAAAAAATAATTCTGAACCGAACCGGGGACCCCTCACACGTGAAGGCCAGATGAACCCATCATAATGCTAAAGGGGAGCTTGCGAGTGAACATTGAAAGACACAATGTAACGATTTGGCTGAGTATAATATAATTGTGAGAGAGTCGCGATTACTCTTCAACGTTACCTTCAACAATACTAGGCGTGCGGAAGATAGCAATAAACAATGGCATCATTGAACAATGAAATCAATTGAATGCTTTGCTGTCAGTCGGTGATACTCTTTATATCAAACCGTAATCAACTATAGAAAATGTAGAGATGGCGACACCGTTTGTCGGTGACTATTTTTGACTTTGCCCGATGCAAGCCATCATGTATTCGTTTAAAAAAATGTATTGATTGAACAGAGTGATAACGGCGGCTCAGCGAGATAGAACTGGCATGTGAATGACAGCTGGACTGTATTGTCTTAATCCACGCGTTTAGTGCGACATCGGCTTAAGTCAAAATATAGGAAATTTCATGCAAACAAGCGCATTATTTTTCGTCATGAAATTTTGAATACTTTGATATAAACTAACACCGTACTAAAAGCGTGGATTTTGCAGGTAATTTTCTAAGTTAAGTGTCATTCTCACTGAGCCGTCGTTGACGCGTCTCAACCTATTGCAACTTTCTTTTATTCGGAAACCCTAACTTGCTCAGAAATTGTTGCTTTTTAAAGCTCCAAATTTTGTTAATGTCAAAATAAACAATGCACAGCATCCGAGTGAGTGAGTAACATATGATGATTCAATATTCAAGAAGAACTTCAAAACTATAATGAACTTTATCAACCTTCTGTTCCGTAAAATTTCACGATACATAGCTTGGCATAAAATTACTTAACCTAACGAAACAGAAAAGCTAGAACATAAGATGAAAATTAAAAAATGAAATGAAACTTTTATTCAGCACACTAACTCGTTTCTAATGAGGTTTTGTAACTTATATTGAAAAATAAACGCTAAGAACCATTAAGTTTACTTGTATTGTTCCTTAATTGAAAATTACACTTAAAATTAATATACTTTAGCGACTTAAACATGCAATAATCATAAAAAATAAATAAAAAAACATAAAAAACATGCTTACTGATGCAAAATTATATTCGTCGCTAGCAATAGAATTGGTGACGGCTTTTGATTGAGCACCGGCCGACTGAAGTACAACAACTGATGAATTAGTTGCCAATGTACTGTCATTTGTCGGTGCTGCACTAGCATCATCCGCCTCACCACCAGCAATAGCCATTAAAGATGCATTGTCGATACCAGTGTTACCGGTTAAACTCACCCGCTTATGGTTGTCCGGTAAATTCAAATAGCATTCGTTGTCGAACCGAAACTGTGACTAAAGATTTTTTGGGGTTTTGTTTTTAGGCGAATTTTGTTTTTATTATTTTTAACAAAAAAAAAAACGAATTCAAAAACATAGTTTCAAACAAATTAAAAAGAAATGAAAATATTCAAAATTTTTGGTGCAGCATGAAAAAAAGTGAAATAAATTTCAATTACTAAAATTATTTGTTTTTCTTTTTTAATTCTAAAATCTAAATCAATGAAAATTTGTTTGAAAGTAAATCAAAATTTGTTGGAAACATCAAAGCCATAGTTGAATTTATAATATGAATTTTGACTGAACTATGACCCTCATTTCATTGAAACATAAAAAAACATACCTTATAACCGGGGCCCAAACGATGCATTGCACAAATTTGTTGGGTTGTCAAAGCTTCACTGAACAAATATATTGCAGCCATTTGCCCGCAAAATACACGTTCTTCATCCAATTCTGGCGTCGCGCCAATATAACATTTGTCAAATGGCTGAAAATGGAATTGTATACATGAACAAAAAAATGATGGAAAATTCAGTTTTAATATTAAAAGTCGAATAATGATTTAATGCGGCTATTGAGGCTGATTTTTTGAACGGTTCTTTTTATTGTTTGAAAATGGAATGCGACGGGATTACATAATGTAATCTCATAAAACAATGAGACTGCATTACACTTTTATTGATTTAAGGGCCATAATACGTTCAACGCTTTTAGTTTACAGTTAATTGATGTGGCAATAATGTGGTAAGTAAAATTGCCAGACAAATTGTTCACTTAAAGTAAAACCACTGGAGAAAAACAAACTTTATCTACAAGATATTCGTTGTCCAACTCGACTTATAGTTTCGTATTATGGAAACATTTAGTTGGAGCCTTAATTGATAGAAGTTTACTATAACTTTCTATTCAATTATCTGGCAATCTCTATACTCGTATTTAGAACTGGGATGTAAATCAGAATGAGACTCAAACAAGTTGGAAGTTGGTTTTGTAAGTAATTATCGAAATAAGTGCATTCGAGGTAAGGGGCTGTTCACTGTTCACTACTTCAATTTCTAGGAATGATGGGATTATTCAGGAAAAAGTGCCGAAATTAATGTTCTTGATGTTGGTGGGAAAAGGAAACTTCAAGACTCCATTAAGTGTGGAGCCGTACGCCGGCATTTCGTCGGCTGGGTCTTCAAGACAGTCTCTAGCCTTTGAACTAAATTCTAGACTTGTCCAATGTTCAACAGAAATGTAGAGGAGGGATGTACCTAATCGGCTCTCAAAGACAATTTTTCTCGTAAATGTCACTGGAACAAATTATTTGAGTTGCGCCGACTTAAAATTGTCAACCGAATGCGGCCGAATGTTCGATTTTAAGTCAGCGCAACTCAAATCACTTGTTGCAGTGACATTTACGAACAAAATTGTCTTTGAGAGCCGATTAGATACAGCTCTCCTCTACATTTTTACTGAACATTGGACGAGTGTAGGATGTAGGCCTAAGGCTAGAGATTATCTTGAAAACCCAGTCGACGAAACGCCGGCGCACGGCTCCAATTAAGTGGGACCTGGGATTAGGATTAGTGGGTGAGACAACGATGCCTCCAATGGCTCTGTTGTGAGGCTCACGATTTATTTATTAGAGATAGCTACTTTATGTTTTCACCCTTCCTGTCCCTCCGTCCGTCTTTGTTCGCTTCACCGGGGAATTACCGATGATTCCCCGTTGAGTCATCGGTGATTCCCCGCTGAATCATCGGTGATTCCACGATGAATCATCGGTGATTCCACGGTGAATCATCGGTGATTCCACGGTGAATCATCGGTGATTCCACGGTGAATCATTGATGATTCGCCGGTGAATCATTGATAATTTCCTAGTGAGTCATCGATGATTTCCCGGTGAATCATCGCTGATTCCCCGGTGAATCATCGATGATTCTTTGGTAAATCATCGGTGATTCCTTGGTGAATCATCGGTGATTCCTTTTTGAATCATCGGTGATTCCTTTGTGAATCATCGGTGATTCCTTGGTAAATCATCGGCAATTTCTTGGTGAATCATCGGTGATTCCTTGGTGAATCATCAGTGATTCATTGGTGAATCATCGGTGATTCCTTGGTGAATAATTGGTGTTATTTGGTGAATCATTGGTGGTTCCCCTGTGAATCATCGGTGATTCACCAATGAATCAGAGATGATTCAGGTCCAAAACTAATTTCTTTGACTACACTTCATTACCACTTTCCTATACCCATGACAATGATTTATTTAGTATCTTCCTTTACCATGTTTTTAGATTTTCTGGTCGAGGCGGCCAACTGGCCTTGAAACACAGATCCTATGATCCTTTGTTCCTTCCCCGTTACTCTTCTATCATTCCACCTAGTCATGTATTCTGTCTTAGTTAGACTCCGGCACAAGCCGTACACGCCAAATGAGTCTCGCTGTTTTGGGCCCGGACATTACGATACATCTTCAAGCCTCCGACTTAACTATGCTTATTCTAAACGAGCCCGTAAATGCAGTGTATCACACACAACTGAAATACCTTTTTCTAGGGCATTTGTGTGAGCAACCATTAATTTGTTTGTTGGACCACATGCTTAACGTGAATTCCGAACCACGCTTATATATTGTAGCTACATATAGGATTTCATCTGGTGATCATTATATCTCCGCCTTAAGATAGACTCAGATATCTGTACACCATTTACCATTTAGGTATTTAAGGATTTACTTTGGGTGGATACTCCATATGGAGCTGTATTATACTGTGTAATTTCCTAAGGTCTTTCTTTTGGTGTTCAGCACAGAGAAAATGTTCAGCGGTTTCTGTCTTTCCACAATTGTCACAATTTGGGAACGTTTGATGTGAAATGTTTGATATGAAAATGATCGACGAAGAATAGAGCGTTGAAAAATGAAATTAGACAGAAAATATCAGCAGAGAGACAGCGTAAAGTAGAATGTTTCAAATGAAAATTTAGATATGCTAGAGCAGGAGAGGAACGTGGTTTTGAAATTTAGAATTAGAATAGTTATGGGAATGAATCCGAGAACCGCTAAGGTCAACAACCTTTCATCCGTCAGAACTGGCAGATAAGGAAAGGTTGAAAGTTAGACTGAGCACCACAGTCATTAACACCGACTGCCGACCAGGCAGATGAAATAAACCAAATAAAAATAACGTATGGCAAAGCCATCGACCGAAAATTGAAATATTTGTAGAGAGAATTTCATTTGAAATTACGGGATATGAAAAATTTGCCATCCATCAATTTAAAGGAAACTATTGATCTATAATATATTTAATAAGAAAACCTCGTAGTAAGCACATACACACACACGCGCTATGCACTGCTGTTCATCGATATATTATAAAGTACATTTTTCATTGCTATTTTTGCATTTCTTTGCTAAGTTGAATGTGTTTTTTTTGCCTATTGTATTTGTTGCAAACAATGCGTTCAAACAATGCAACCTAAAATATATGGAAAACAGAAGTCCTTTTAATAATGTTTTCACAATGTCACAATATAAACTCACACTTTTGGATGATAGCATCAACAAAATTGTTTGTCATGAACAGCTTTGTTTCCTTTGTTATTAAATGGAAATTTACATTTTTTCTGCAAACGTAGCATCAACATCTTAAAGTCTTATGTTTGTTTCATAATGCATTTGATGTCAAAGAACTATTAATATGGATAACAAAAAGCAAAGTTTTAGGACAGTATTTTACAACGCATCAACAACTAGCTGCTTAGAGAACATATTTTTATGTACTCTGCGATGAATGATATACGCAGCTACAAAGGTTCTGTTGACTAGTGACTTATGCATACATAGAAAAAGGACTAGTGTGTTGTCTCGAGTATTATGCATTTCTGTATTTATGTATTTAAGTGTGGAACGGGTTAGCTCAGTGGTAACGTACTGGCCTGCCGCCAAGAATATCCAGATTCAATCCTGGTTGGGACAAATCCTGCCGGTAAAACACATTGATCAGGCGATCTGGCATTCTAAGTCCTACTAGTTTCCGCCCTAGTACATCATAGATGGCACTAGGTTTGTGTGCAATTTACCACTGACACAATAAAAACATCGGTAACGAAAGGATCTCTAAGAAGAATCTATGTGAACAAAAAAGCTCACTTATTATTATTATTATGTTCTTCTGGATGTATAATTGTTTTAATAGTTGAAATAATGTTACATGAGATGGTAAAAGCGTTGTGAGCCTTACGTTGAAAGAAGACTTTGTAGGTTAAATGCACCAGCAATCGGCCATGTAGTAGTCTCCGGCCAAACCATAGTTTCACTAATAATCGGCAACTTTTTGCATTGAAATATGGCCGGTTACTGGTGATGACCGGAGACTAGTACTTGGCCAATAACTGTTGCATTTACCCTACAAGTATTGCAACATTGCCTTTGCTAAATTCCTAAGAATTGTCTAACCCGAATCCAATTTTTCCTTGGGAAATGTGAAAGGGTAAAAAAAGTACCGCCTTGTAGAGAGTCTGGTATTTTTGATGCAGTGGAATAAAAATATATTTTTTACGTTTATAGTTGTTTTGGAAGGAGATTTATGGATTTTTTGTCACATTGTGCATTGTGCACTGGTATCTGTTCCAGAACTTAAGGGCTTCTTAGATGAGAACAGCCCGTTGCAGAGAAAAATTGGAAAACTAAATTAAGAACGATAATATGATTACTATTAGTCGGTGGAAAAGTAGACAAGGGATTATAGAGTCGTTATAAGTTCGTGTCTTAGTGGCTGCAAAATGAAAGTCTCATCCTGAAATGAACAAGGAGTGAAAAAATAGTAGATTACAGTGGGGGATGCGGAAATAAGTCATTACATGAGGGATTAATTTTGTGAAATGAGCCAAACTCAAGAGAGTGTTTTTAAGCAAAAAGCTTTGAACACTGTTTTTTGACGAGTGTAGAGTTTGTATCCCGAGCGGAAGGCGAGGTGTACAACTACAAGAGTCAAAAAACAGTTTTTAAAGCAAATTGCTTAAAAATACACGAATGAGTTTGCGATTATTAAGCATTCCTCACTGTATGCTGTTTTACTCGGTATCCCAACCGAAAACGCGTCATTACATGCAGATATACATGTAATGAGAAGTTTCCGGTGGGGGCTAAATGTAATGAATAGCATGACATGTAATGAATAATTTCCGTGGGGTGCACATATATATGTAATGACAAGTTTTCGGTTATACAATAAGATCGATTTGATATAAAAGTACGATGCCTTGAAGCCTGAGCAGCCGCACTGCTAAACAATGAAACGCAAAAAATGTATCTACTTGGAAAATCAGCCTTAGAAGAAAACATAAATTGCAACGCAAAAACGGACAATGCGATGAAGTGGTCAATTATGCGTTATATTTTAAATTTGAAGCGGATTTAGGTGTGAATTTTACTTTCTCAGAAAACTACATGTGCTGGTTTATCGAATGTGTGTCTCGTTCGGGCTAGTCCATTATATAATTCTGTAATTACTTCTAACTGAATCAAAGAACAAACTGTACGATTCACAACAATCATAAAAGTTTACAAATTGAAATATGCTCCCAAAGTTCATTCGAAGACATAAAGTAATTAAATTTAAATGCTTTTGAAGAGAGGTGTAATATTAATAATAGTTGAAAAACTTGGTGTAGATGGCAAATCTTTCGACGTTGCAGAGCACAATAATTTTCATTTGTTTAATTAAATTTTTGGTTTCACTCATAAATTTTGTCGTTTCTATTCCGTTATACACAAAACACACTTTATGCCGCAAAATCCATTTGTCAAAATTGTCAAGGTAAAATTTTTGAAGAGCTATCAACATCTAAATTCCATTATTTTCAATTAAATTAATCAAAAGCTTTAAAATACCGGTACGTTACCACTTATACTATCCTTCATGTAATGTAGATATTATTTTCTGCGGAAGTACGTGTGTGTGTGTGTGCTGTGAGTACCTCAATTATGTTCTAAGATATTTATCTCAACCATTCAGAAAGAGACGTTAAGCACAAAAGTATTTCCGTTCTACATAATGTACACATAGCTAGTTGTAAAATTCTTAACAAATTATTGTTTTAGTGACCAATCTAAGGTGTCATTCATAAATGACGTACGACAGATTGGACCACTCTATCTACCACTCTATAGTCCAATTACATCCCATTTCTCTAACCTCTAAACGTCAACCTTCATCCCACTTTCCAACAGAAATTTCCAAACTTGGATGTACATTTTTATCGAGTGATTCATAATACTCATAGTGAAATCAGAAACATTCAATATCATCGGTTTTTGCTGTACTTGTTATTCACTCCCCCTTTTCCCCGTCGAAATGCGTCCTCGGATGTTGTTATTACGTAAATTGATGTTGTTATTACGTAAAGCGAATTCTTCAACCAGGTTGAATGAAGCTCAAATACATCATCTCTTCGATTCTCCCAAATTTGTTGTCAATGGAATCTCTGTGCTATCCTGAGAAAATCGTAGGAGAAAATTTTTTTTTAATTTTGTTCGGCCGGTAAAGGTGGTCAAAAGTGCACCGGGGTCGCTGAAAACGTGTTTCTTCTATATCTTTCCGAAGACTGATTGCACTTGGCTGAAATTCACACAGTGGTAAGATATGTGAGAGTAGATATAATAATATAATAACTTAAACATATCACGTGGTATGGGGCGCTAGAGCGGTCAAAAGGTAAAGAACGCACTGTTTTTGGGGGGCTCCAGAAGCCGCTAACAGTGGCGACCAATAAAATCTTATATACGATGAGAAGCGCAATGATTACAAGTTTTAGAAACACCATAGAAATCTTTTTGTTCGAACTGTTTGTGGTCTTGGTAGCCATTTTTGTGAAAAAGTTGAAATTCGGGATCGTTTCTCTAAGTCTACCTCTCACATAACCAACTAGATTTTTCTGAAGTTGTTTTTGTCGAAAAGCCACTTTAAATACCTTTCTAATGATACCCCATTCGAAGAAATCGGCTCAAAGTTTCTGCGGACTATTTGAAGGAGAGGAATCACAGTAGCTCACCGCTAAGAATAGTCGAAATTACCTTCAACTCAAAATGGAGCCAAAGATTCAATTTTTCACAAATTTTTTCGAACAGCGTCCCGTTTAAAAGGTATTTTAAATAGCTTTTCGAAAAAAAATATTTTCAGGATATTTCGGTCAAGCATGGGAAACACTGTCACCAGAATGTGATGTTTTTGCGATTCTAATTCTCCCACGCTTGACCGAAATATCCTGAAAACATTTTTTGAAGGTATTTGAAGTGACTTTTTGACAAAAATAATTTCAGAAAAATCTAGTTGGTTATGTGAGAGGTGGACTTAGAGAAACGCTCCCGAATTTCAAGTTTTTCACAAAAATGACTACCAAGCCCACAAACCGTTCGAACCAAAAGGTCTCTATGATGTTTCTGAAACTTGGAATCATTGCGCTTCTCATTGGTCGCTGCTGTTAACGACCTCTAGAGCCCTCCAAAAACTGTATTTTTTACCTTTTCATCGGTCTAGCGCCCAGCCAGTGCCGGCCTGACTCTATGGGTGCTTGGGCGGCGCCCGCAGGGCTTTTTGCCCGACCCGGGCGGTAGCCCGGCCGGGCCTTTTGGATTCTTTTGTCTATGCAAAGATTATATATTTCAAAAACATAGCAAAGGCGATTCGATAAGCAAAGAGACCTGTGAGTGTCAGAACAACTATTACTAACTCTTACTGCACATTGAAACAAACGCTAAACTTCCATAGAGTATCATGGGCGCGCGGTAGCAATGCGCCCGTGACGCAAGTCCCCACGACCAAAAAATTCAGAAAATTTTTTTTCGTAGACTTCGGAACCATATATACAGCTAAGTTTTGACTTCCCCCCCTTGCGACGTACCCCCCGGAAAATATTTTTCCTGGATTCTACGGAAAATTCTAAGGCGAAATGTCTTTTCACTCATTAAAATCGGTCCAGTGGATCCGGAGATATGACCTTTAGAAAATCGTCATTTTCCATACAAAATGTGCACTTTCATAGAAACCAAAGTTAATGGAAACATCCTACGTTAGTTAGTTACGTAGTTAGGTAGTTAGTTACTTAGTTAGTTCCAGAGCCATTTGTATGAAAACCCACTTTTTTGGAGTTTTCTCGAAAACGGCTCGATATCTTTTCTTGAAATTTTGCAGGGACCTTCGGCTGGGCATTCTACGCCATAAAAAAGGGGGGATGCCGGTCTCGTTTGGGCGCCAGGACTCTTAGAAGGCGCCATATAAAGACCATATGTATGTTTTTGTGTGTGTGTGTGTACGGAAGCATATTTTGTATAAGACATGGTTGGGTGTTCGAGATACAGGTTTGGTGTCAAAGGGAAAGATGTTGGGTTGGGTGTGTAGTGTATAGGGGTGACCGCCAAAATGGCGGAAAATGGGCCGGGGGCTCAAAAAAAAAACTTTTGATATGTTGTAGAGGAAGTTGAGGGGATCATTTTCGCCCATGAAAATAGTAGCCGCCGCGGCTCGGTTTGGCGGCGGCGGCGGCTCAAAAAAAACTTTTGATATGTTGTAGAGGAAGTTGAGGTGATCATTTTCGCCCATGGAAGTAGTAGCCGCCGCGGCTCGGTTTGGCGGCGGCGGCGGCTTAAAAAAAAACTTTTGATATGTTGTAGAGGAAGTTGAGGTGATCATTTTCGCCCATGGAAGTAGCAGCCGCCGCGGCTCGGTTTGGCGGCGGCGGCGGCGGCTCAAAAAAAAACTTTTGATATGTTGTAGAGGAAGTTGAGGTGATTATTTTCGCCCATGGAAGTAGTAGCCGATACTTCCAAAAGTACTGATATCACAACAAAAACCCTTTTAAAAGGGAAATGTGACGCAAGTCCTTCTTCCTCCTTCCAAAACAACTGATATCAATTTGGGGTGACGCTTAAAGCTTTGAAACGCAAAAATTCTTTTGGAATGTTTTCATTTTTTGATTAAAAAAATGCGTCACAAATGCCGGACCCACCAATGTAATAATTTTTCTACGCTTTCAGCTGTCATACGCAAAAATTTGATTTCCTGTTCAAAAATACGCCATACATAATGACAAATTTTTGCGTTGTGAAAGCTGAAAGAACAGAAAAACTATAACATTGGGGGGTCCGGCATTTGTGACGCATTTTTTTAATCAAAAATGAAAACATTCCAAAAGAATTTTTGCGTTTCAAAGCTTTAAGCGTCACCCCAAATTGATATCAGTTGTTTTGGAAGGAGGAAGAAGGACTTGCGTCACATTTCCCTTTTAAAAGAGTTTTTGTTGTGATTTTGATGACCAAAATGTTCTCCATTGTCACAAAGAAGAGCAATGTAGTTTCTCCAAGAAATTCTGAAACTATTTTCTGTAAAATGTAATTTTCACCAACTTTGCTTTAAGATGAAAACTTCAAACTGCCGTAATTTTATAGATATGTGTCATCCCCCCAATTCTAAAAGTGTAAAGCAACTTCGGGTTCTAGTAATTTTTCCCTAAAACCTAAAACTTTGGCTTTAACAATAAATCTCCATAATGCATAGTTGAGTAACTATAGACTATAAACCCTCTGCTTTCGTATATGGCCAAGGAACCCAATTCGATCCATTCCATTGGTCCCGGCGCCCGGACCACTGCACTGACCCGTTTCCCACAAAACAAAATTTCCCAGTTTTGTGAGATCAAATGCTGTGATATTTGCGGAAAAGTTTCACCGACGCTCGAAAAACAATATTGACACGTTCGGGTGGTTGCATTGTTGCCAGCTTTCACTGTTCATCGATACAGCCGTTTAGAAAAAAATTTCGGCACAGACACACGGACATTTTTTTTTTTTGGTGAGTCTCTAGACGATATTAAATGCATCCCCGGCGATCTACCCCATGTTACAATAAAATGTCTTGTAATAAATCGTACGGGTTCAAAAATGGGAGCCAAAAACCTATTACTTACTACCACACTTGAAATTATTTGACTTTGACATTTGACGTGTATCGGTGGTGGAAAAAGCGTTCACATATTTTTTCCTCACACAAATTTTGCATGGAATGAGACATTCATACACACGATTCTTAAGAGAATGTGTTCACTTATCCCTGACGGGGATGAAAGAATATGAATTTAGTTTAGATACACCGAGAAAAAAAAACGCAGTGTAATTTATAATAATGAAAATGATTGTTCATATTTACTACGCTGCGTTGTTTTTCTTTACGTAAATCATAAGCCAATCTTAAAATTATTTTCGCGGAATTGACTTAGGCGTTTCGCGAATTTGTAGTTCCTTGAGAAATAATGTACTTTTAATTTGCATCAATTCGTTAAAGTTGCACAAATATTCTCGTTATTTGTCATTTATTCTACAATTCATGAAGTTCGCAAAATATTCATTTATCCGCAATAATTCGTCGCTATTCACCAAGAATTCTCCAAAATTAGGCCTTGACCCATATTATGAAGCCTGGGTGTGCCTAGGAACGTTACGTATACATTGAAGAAAAATCCTATACAGAACTTGTCCCCACCAGGATTGAACCCGGATATTCTTGGTTCCCCGTTCCGTACTTTATTTGATATACGAGAGTTTTCACAATTTTCAGAATATGAAGCGCGAGACAGCAGGAGCAAAAAAATAAAAACAAACTATTTACATTCAGTCTATACAACAACTCTTTTGAAGATTTCAATGCCTAAAAATTATTTCGAGAGCTGCACCGGAGATTCATATTTACATTTGCATAACGCAAATACAAACATGGTATACAAGAAAATGCCAATTTAGCCTTTTGACTTTGGGAGAACTTTGCTTTTCAGTACAGAGTAAATTAACTTTGACCATTTATCCGTTATTAATTTTATTGCTTCAAGTCAATGATTTTATTGATTCACATGTATGTGTCGTAGCTATGTGTTTTGATACGAACGATACGGGATTTTTTTACATTTATTACCCCTTTTATTTGAATCAGGTGGAAGTTAATTTGTTTTTGAAGTGTATTTGTCATTACATTTTTTTACAATTTTCATTTAAAGTTTTATACGACAATGAATAGAAACGGTCTCGGTAAGTTTTTGTAATCATACTTCCAGGACGTATCAGGTAACGCCTAGCATGTAAACAATGCATATTGTATGTATTACTAACGTGTGGAGTGATTAAATTATACATGCAGCATAAATATTGTATACATGCCACGTACGTGCAATTAGAAAACTTATATTTTGCTCATAGTTTCGTTTCTGTTGATATACATATGAAACATAACATAGAAAACATTTTGCTTCTGTTGGATGTTGTTCAACTGGTTTATTATCGTTGTGTATGTACTTTTCAATGCACTGCACATGCTGAACTGGGACCAAATCAGTTCAATATTAGGCTGATTCCATCGGTACCGTAAATTGGGAACGGTCTTTCATCTTTTTCATTCTTTCAAAGTGATTCATAGTAAAATGAGACAAAAAATGCCGTTCCCAATTTACAGGCCACCTACTTTGTAAACTTTGTGAATTTGCTTGCGTTCACCATCATAAAAGTGAACGAAAATACGTTTGTGTACACTCAGTTTCTGTAGCATTTACATTATTTACAACGGTAGAATGGTTCGTGGAATGAGCCATTATTGAAACACAATAAGGAGGCAGAGAACGAAAGACGTTCCTTTTGTTAAAGTACTGGGACCGCAATGAAGCAGTCCCTCCAAAAATACTTACTTACTTACTTACTTACTTTACCGGCACTACAACCCATTAAGGGTCTTGGCCTTCTCCAACATGCTTCTCCAACCGGGCCTATCTGCAGCTAACGTCTCCCAGCTGGTTACTCCCACAGTTCTTAAGTTGGCAAAGCAGCGTCGCTCCACCTGGACTTGGGTCGCCCTGCACTCCTTTTGCCTTCAGGTTTGGACTTCAGAATTTGTCCCTCCAAAAATAGTTTGTTCTTATTATGAGAGCAATTTCTCATAAGAACGGTATCGCTATCCGCACTTAGCATCTCCTTTCAACGATGCTTTAGTGCTGGACACCACCAACCGGCAATACTTCCATGCAAATTGAACAGAGGTATTTATACATTTGCAACTGGGTAGCTTCAGTGAAGTACAACATTTATGTAACAATAATTGTTTCTTGTTTGGTCAACCTTATTGGTTCCACATTTTTCAAATGTTAAATAAATAAATCCAGAAAATCATCGACAAGCACAAGCTTTTTACATTGTATAAGTCTTTTTTCCTGTCGAATTCATGTATAATTGTAAGTAGTCAGGGGGCCTCGGCCATTGATGAAATGAATAAATAAATAAATAAATAAAAAATACACGTAAACGATTTGACATCTTTAAAACCGATCGCGGACAAACGAAAAAGAGTTAAAGTGACGTATTATCCGCCCATAACAAATTATTTGACGAAAGTGTTAAGAGAGGCGGACATTGAACCGGCATTCGCGAGTGAAAATAAAATTAGAGACAAGCTTTGCAACAATAAAGATAAGATTGAAAAGACCAAGAAGAGCGGCATCTATCGGATAAAATGTAGGTCGTGTGAGAAAAGATATGTAGGCCAGAGCCGTCGTGCCGTTTATGTTCGATGGAAAGAATATGTGTGTGACTTAAAAAACAAAAATTTATAAAATGCAATCGCGCTACTTACTTACTTACTTTACCGGCACTACAACCCATTAAGGGTCTTGGCCTTCTCCAACATGCTTCTCCAACCTTGCCTTCAGGTTTGGACTTCAGAATTTTTTTTGGAATACGATGTTCATTCATTCGTTGTACGTGACCGAGCCAACGTAGTCTATTTATTTTTGTTGTTCTGACTATGTCGGGCTCTCCAAAAAGCTCTATGAGCTCGTGATTATATCGTCTGCGCCATCGGTTCAGTTTTCGGTCAAATACTGGTCCAAATATTGTACGCAGTACCTTTCGCTCGAACGTATGCAGAGATTGTTCATATTTCTGTGTCAAGCACCACGACTCCGAACCGTACGTAACTACCGGTCTGATCACAATTTTATAAAGTGCGCATTTTGAATTTCGGCTTACTGACGTGGACTTTAGAATTTTCAGCAGGCTGTAATAACTCCGGTTTTATTTCGTCCGCAATGTCGTTGTTTATGTTCAGCTCTGATCCAAGGTATACGAACTTATTGACCATTTTGAATGTGTGTGTGTCGATCGTTACGTTATCTTCCCGATATCGATTCGTAGGTGGGATGATCATGTATTCAGTTTTTCCGTCGTTGACCTTCAACCCAAGGTCGGTACCTTTCCTCTCCAATGCCATAAACTTATCTTTAACAACATCCATATTTCGGCCAAAAATGTCCGGGTCATCTGCAAAACCAAGCAACTGACTGGACTTGTAGAAAATGGTGCCGCTGGAGTCTATGTCCATGGTTTGAACAGCTGCTTCGAGTGTTAAATTGAAAAGCAGCGTTGCAAGAGGATCTCCTTGACGTAGGCCTTCCTCAATGTCGAAAGTCTCTGACATTTGATTGCGGATCCTCACTCGGCTGTTAGCTCCGTTTAGTGTTAGCTTCGTTAGCGAGATCAGTTTGTTGGGAAT
>CM055406.1:47062760-47110142 GCA_029228625.1 Pseudolycoriella hygida
TATCACAACAAAAACCCTTTTAAAAGGGAAATGTGCCGCAAGTCCTTCTTCCTCCTTCCAAAACAACTGATATCAATTTGGGGTGACGCTTAAAGCTTTGAAACGCAAAAATTCTTTTGGAATGTTTTCATTTTTGATTAAAAAAATGCGTCACAAATGCCGGACCCACCACTGTAATAATTTTTCTACGCTTTCAGCTGTCATACGCAAAAATTTGATTTCCTGTTCAAAAATACGCCATACATAATGACAAATTTTTGCGTTGTGAAAGCTGAAAGAACAGAAAAACTATAACATTGGGGGTCCGGCATTTGTGACGCATTTTTTTAATCAAAAATGAAAACATTCCAAAAGAATTTTTGCGTTTCAAAGCTTTAAGCGTCACCCCAAATTGATATCAGTTGTTTTGGAAGGAGGAAGAAGGACTTGCGTCACATTTCCCTTTTAAAAGGGTTTTTGTTGTGATCGAGGAATGCTTTGCAATTTTACTGAATTTGACCGAGGGCCTAAGCCAAAAAGTTTCACCGGCCTTCAAAAAGTCACGTTTTCGACTACTTTTTCGATCCTTACACTTCGAAAGTTCTATGATCACAACACTCCTTTTGGGACTACCTTTCGGGGAAAACATACTTTTGGAAATCGGTCAAGATTGACTCGAGTTATCGTGTCGACAGACAGACGGACGACAAGTTTTTTCGTGCAGATTCGGAGAACGGTAAGTCCCTTGGGCCTAAGGTTCGGAACAGGTCAACCTGTTTCATACAACCTGAGGTTCGGAACAGGTCGAACTGTTTCATACAACCTGATCAAGTTGTATGAAACAGGTCGACTTGTTCCGAACCTTACTTGGGCCCGGGCGAAAAAAAGGGCCCCGGGCTGTCATTTTGGGCTGTGACTGAAAATAAGAAAAACGAATCCAAATTTCCGAAATTTTCGCCCAAAAATTGTCGCCTATGGCGTTATAAGAAATCAATCAATTATTAAAATTCTTACATAAAGGATCCCTACAATCAAAAAATTGCGTCTGCTGCAATTAGGCGTTCTTTGATTTACCTAAAGGACAAGTGAAGGCAGTCCAAAATTTTCGCCTGCGGCGATTTACATGATAACCTTATCTGAACACCACAATGAAAAAAAAATCGCCTGCGGCGTTAAACTCAAACAAAAGTTGCCGGCTTTTGACTTCGTTGAATTCAATTTGTTTACCAAAAAGCGCTAAAATATCCACCCGAAGATATGGGCTTTTTCAGATTTCGCCCGCTGGGCCTTTTGGTAGCCACGCCGGCACTGCTAGCGCCCCATACCACGTGATGTTTTTAAGTTATTACTATTTCAAAAAAATCTGCTCTCACATATCTTATCATCGTGTGAATTTCAGCCCAGTATAATCAGTTTTCGGAAAGATATTGAAGAAAAACGTTTTCAGCGGACCCGGTGCAGAGTTTTTTTTGACCACCTCTGCCAGCCGAACAAAATTTTTTTAAAAAAATTTTCTTCTACGATTTTGTCAGGATAGCCCACAGATTTTACTGACTCCAAAATTCAGAGAATCGACGACGAGGTGGTGTATATCGGATTGGTTGAGGTATTCGCGAATTCACTCTTAAATGCTTTTCGGGTGTTTGATGTATTTTGCATTCATATGTGGTGGTCTCACCAATTGTTTGAAACGAATCAATTCATCTTTTTACTGACATTTGAACGCCAGTCGGTAAAAAATTGTAAAAATGTATCTATTGTGTAACGAATTCTTCTCCGACAAGGTGTAGTACATCAATTAAGTTAAACGTGTGCACATTAAAGCTATATATATTATGTGTGTGGGCAACCCTTTTCAATATACCTGGAAATTTATCACTTTACAACGGGACGAATTGCCATCAAGTTTCTTTTCTAACTTTTGTCATTTGCACGAAACCGAAACATAAAAGTCTAAAAATGATTATTTCCTCTCAAAAGCGCAAACACCGACAATTAAATTTCGTTTAAACAAATTAAATTTTTCATTTTATCAAATATTAGATCTTTTTTTCTTGCATATTTTGCGGTTCCATGTGGTTAAATTACAAGAATTTTGTGGTCGAATTTGCTTAATTTTAGTAAAATTACTTACATCATTTGTTGAAACGAACCAAGCCATTTCAGTACTAGAGGCTAATTGTCCATTAACGAGGCACTTTATTTCGCTTTTTGTCCATCGGTTGTATATATAAACTATTGCTATCATATACCACTGCAATTACAAAGGGAAGCAAGAAATGTATTTCATTAATTCGATAAACCTAAAAAGCAATTTATAATCTAACAACCAACCCTTCTGATTGTCTTTATTATCAGACGAGGGATGATTTAAATTTTACTTAAAAATTGGTTGTTAATTATTAATAAAAAAAATTAAATAAAATTTAATTACCTTTCTCGGTTGGAATTCGTATTTTACACAATGTTGAAAACCCTTTCCTTTCACTTTCATTGATGTAAGGACCAAACAATTACCAACGAAATGGGCTGTGTAACCAACTCCTTTAGATGTTTTAAAGCTATTTTATGGGAAGAAATAGAAAATGAAGCGGTTTATGTTTGAAATGGTAAAAGAATTGAAAGCCGAAAAATTGTTGAATATGTTATTTCAGGGCTTTTTTATGAAAACAGAAAAAAGGGTTGTGTTTCATTGACAAAATTTAATTACGGTTTTTATTTTAATTGTTTAATTGTAGATAACGCTTTCATTTTACAGAGATTTGTTGTTGCAATATTTTTTTTCAAGTATTATTGGTTACTTAATAACTTCAGTTTTTCAACATATGAGTTTACGTTTAGGTGAACGATAAACTCGAAATATTATCTTGAAATGAACGGGTTACTATACCAATTAACAGAATAAAGACGAAAATAGTAGTTTTTGCAGTTCATCACAAAAAAACTCGCTTTTTCGTGCGTCATTTCGGTGTCGAATGAGGTCATTTTTGACACTAGTGCAAAATAGTACATTACATCACAAGGAGCTAAAACGGTGCATTTAGACCCAGGTGGTAAAAAGGTCAAATACGAGGGTGGAGCGCAGCAGAGCTCGAGAAGGACCTTTTTACCACCGTGGTCTAAATCATTTGACTTTTGTTCATGTAAACATAAAGAAATTTCGTATCGGATTTCAAAATTTAAAGCGATATGTGTGTGTATTTACATGAAAAGTGTTTGTGAAGTGAAGAAAAACAATTATCATAGTCTCAGTGCGTAAAAAAAGTTTTTTTTTACTCCTAATTACCATAATTCGACGTTTTTCGTTACGGCAACTACGATTGAAAACTTAAAGTTTTTGTTAGTGTTGTTTACGTTTGAAAGAGAAATTTCATAATTTAATTTTTCGGCCGCAATCGAGTGTGCATGAAATCACACCCTCGTATTTGCGCTCCACCCTCGTATTTGACCTTTTTACCACCTGGGTCTAAATGCACCGTTTTAGCTCCTTGTGATGTAATGTACTATTACGAACTAGTGTGATATAGTACATTATGTATGTGCTTCCAAATAGTGGCTTTGACTCGTAGGACTACAGCATTCGCCTGCGGCTCATGCAGCAACCTC
This sequence comes from Pseudolycoriella hygida, assembly GCA_029228625.1. Lineage (NCBI taxonomy): Eukaryota > Metazoa > Arthropoda > Insecta > Diptera > Sciaridae > Pseudolycoriella > Pseudolycoriella hygida. Next base: position 47,066,346 of record CM055406.1, read on the forward strand.
AAAACAACCAATTTGGAAGCACATACGTAATGTACTATATCACACTAGTGCGTAAATAGTAATTTTCCTACCTAGTTTTGTAACTAAGGTTTTTTCAGCATTAGTCCTAAATAGTGTTTGGACGAGCCAGAGGCGAGTGTGGACACTATTTAGGACGTGTGCTGAAAAAAATCTAGTTACAAAACGAGGTAGGAACAACGTTTTCTGCAATTCAATGTCGAAATAGACAAAACCAAACAATAAAATTTCTATTTCGATCACAATTTTTGTCAATTAAAATTGAGTGCTGAAAAACTTTTCCGCACTCAAATTTGAATGCTGAAAAACTTTTCCGCACTCAAATTTGAGTGCTGAAAAACTTTTCCATACTCAATCAAATTTGAAAATTGTCGTATTTCGACATTGAATTGCAGAAAAGGATTTTACGCATTTATCGAGCAGAAACATGTCAAAATTTAGTAGATTACAGTGGGGGGTGCGGAAGTAAGTCATTACATGAGGGATCAATTTTGTGAAATGAGTCAAACTCAAGAGGGTGTTTTTAAGCAAAAAACTTAAAAATACACGAATGAGTTTGCGAGTGTTACGAAATGATCCCGAAAGGATGACTTACTAAGCACTCCCCACTGTATGCTATTTTAATCGGTGTCCCATCCGAAAACGCGTCATTACATGCAGATTAACATGTAATGAGAAGTTTCCCTAACATACATGTAATGAATATTTCCGTAGGGTGTTCATATACATGTAATGACAAGTTTTCGGTGGGACATCGATTAAAATAATTTTAATTTCGGCAAATGTTCGCATGTTGAAACACGCAGGGAAGAGCTCGTTTTTTGTCGGTGAACTGCAGAAAACGTTGTTTGATACGCATTGCGTATGCTGGTAGTTTAACGCACACGCTATGTTGCCGAACTCGCCTTCGGCTTGTATCGACAATCTCACATCTAGTACGTTAAACTACCTTCACACGTAACTTGTATCAGAAACCACTATTTTTAGTAGGTAGTTTAGAATGAACATTTTCACCCATTTTTAATTTTTATCTCAATAAAGAGAAAACGCCCCACCGTAATTTTTTCAGGGTATGTGAGAAATGAAGTATAGTTTTTTTTATGTAAAAGTAAAAATCGAGAAGGATACTCATTTCGAAAACTCGAATTTTTCAATTTGAAGGCCTGCGGAGGCGGAGGCGAATCGATCTCGCTTTTACCTAAAAGCTACGTCTAACGTCTCTCTAAATCAGCCATAGTCACCTTAATCGGATTTATCCGTAAAAAGTTATAGAATCTTAAAGAAATGACTGTACCCGATTTTAGTGCATTTTTGAGTAGTCGTTCCAGCTAAACTAAAACTCTCCCGGAAAAGTGTCTTCCACAATTTTCTTATATCAATTAGCCCACCCGTCACAATTTCATTAGGTTCCTCGAACGCGTCATTTTGAGTTTGGGTGATTTCACAAAGAATGACCCCAACAGCAATTGCTTTATCAATGACTTTTAGTAGGGCTCTACCAGTAGTAGGGCGTGATAGTCTTTTGTTTTGTTCTTTACAAGTAATACCTAACGTAAAGTTAGCTGCAAGCGCGACCGAAGTCACTAGAATGAATTTTTCTACCCATTAGTATGACTTTGTTCGCTGGGTATTAAAATGATGAGTCCTTCATGCACTTTACACGTATTCAGTTCAATTTATTTGCTTCTTCGAAACGCTTTATGTTCTATCAATCGCTTAACGGACGGTCCACTTTCCCGTCTTTATTTCGCATCATTTGAGTTAGTTTTTTTTTTTTTTTTTGAAGGGCAATAATCAAAAATACAGATTTGCATAAACACATCAAGATTACTCACCAATAAAGATACGGTTTTTCTCGTTCAATATTTACAGAATTGATGGGATCCAATCGAAACCATGTTGTAAATGTGAATCCATTTTCATATGGCCATTTAGCTAACGGTGGCAGCACAACAGCCTGTTTTTAGTGATAAAAGAGAGGAAAAAAAAATTGGTAAATGCCCGACTAATGGTTTGGCTATAGAGCACAGCATATTTTTATATATTTATTTTTCTTCGTCAACACACAAATAAATGTACAATTCCATCCATCTACCCATAGCATATGCACGTAAGTGTGTATTCAAACGAGAGCCAATCTATTGGCTTGATTTATTGATCGATCACTAGGAATTTTAATGTTTTGTGTAAAGCACAGATACAAAATTCCATTCCAATATTAATAGCAGACAAGGGCTAAATGGATGCTATGTGCTGTATTGGAAGATATATCAAAAAAAAACAAGATTCGACAGAGCGGGATTTTTTTTTACATTTTATTTGTTAATGAATAAATGAATGAATGAATAAATAAATGAATAAGTGGAAAGACGAAATGGTTTTTTAAATAGGTTAATTTACCTTTTAAAAGAGTTTCATTATGTCCGTAATGATTATAATATCTACTCATTGAAGGGTCTGATTTGCACTACGATTGGCGCATTTTTTTTTAAATTGAAAATAAATGTCTATTATTCGTCATTATTGTTATTTTACGGAAAATAATAATTTACAATTTTGAACGAATGAAAATGTTCATTTAATGAATATTGTCAAAAATGGGCGGGTTATTTACGCAATTTTCAATAACTTTTCCCATCAAAGATTCGAGCATAAGAATTTAAAAAATATGGGGAAACCTGTTTTGTGGTAACTCTTTGGTATGCTTTGAGAACAGAAGAATGGTATTTACAGTGACGTTTGTAATCTCATCTCCATTCTGCTATTCCATAAAAGTTCGTTTGAAAACAGTAAAAATTCTATTGTTTAACTAATGTCTTGAAGTCTGCTGAATTTTCATGGAAAGAAAACAATTTTAAAAAGCAAACGAAAAACGTAAACTTATTCGAAATTAGTTAATTTGCAATTGCACTGTATAAAAGTTAGGGTAATTCATCATGCGTTTGATCTCTTACAAAAATTGCGCACTCTCCGAGATCGTGTTTTTGGTGTAGGGCAATCTACAAACTAGACTATTTCATTTGAGAGAAAATTCGTGGTAAAGTGAGGTTATGAATTCGATGAGGTTATGAATTCGACTCGATAAAAATAACTAAAAAAGTATAAAACTAGTAGTACAAAAAAACTACAAAAGCAATTCATTTAAGAACGAAATATGATATGATATCATTATGATTTGACATTTGTGACAAGGACGAAATGTATGTACTGTTTAAAAGTAAGTAAAATAAAGATAAGAGAATTCGTTTATTTCTAGAATGACACTAGCGCTATGAGGAAGAACTTTCTTAACACGATATTTAATTATCTATTCATGAGACCCGTGAAAGTTTTACTTTATTCGTTACAAACATTATTCGTTCGAATTCAAAATATTTTACCCTACAGGGAAAGCAAAAATGTGTTAAAAAACAAATCCAGTAAGCATAATGAAGAAAAAACGTACAAGGACTCTCATCCTTAAACTATGTTCATAAACTAAAAAAAATTCGTTCGCTGTTCCGTTGCTCTGAAAAATGAAATCTGTTTAAAATAGATTAACATTGCTGAATATGAAAAGTTTTAATTAGTATTTTTCTTTTGCAAATTGTTCGCTTTGTAGTTAAATTAGTATGATAATTACATTTTTTATTTTGTGAATTGTGATGAATGCCTTTAAAATTAATGCAGTACCTTTGGGAAAGTTCACTCTGGGTTAGCAGGTACCTATTTCACTTTCAGAGTGAAAAGACGGACTTTTAGGAATGGAACGTTTGCATTTTCGTAAGTTATTTTTAAACGATGCAAAAATACAACTAGAGGTCATTCATAAATTATGTCACGCAAAATCTTCAATTGATTGACCTCCTGTCACGCAACCTCGAATCGCCTCCCTCCTCGACCTTTGTGACGTAATGCTAAAACAAATTCTACCTAATACACACAAAGACATTAAAGCGTAGAATTTGATAGCATGACATTTGTCGATTAAAAGACGATTTCAAATCTCAAATGCTTTGAGAAAGCCCGCGGAACAATGTCATACAAAACATTTGAATATAATAAAAGTCAGCCTAAATGGTACACGCTAAGAGAATCTGTATTTTGTGTTCGTGACATCTTTTCGTATAAAGTGGCTTCTTGCTTGGATTTCTTTCCCACAATGAAACTCAGTAGAAAAATGTGAAAAGTCTTTACATAAATATTTCGCGACGTAACGCTTCACTGGACCCCCCCCCTTCCTCCCTGTCACGTAAGTCCCAAAACTACTCGTAACAGCTGTCACGGGTAATTTTGGAAAAATAAAATTACCTGGAGACAAATTACCTGCCACAGCTGAATGTGTTTGTCAATGTAGGATGTTGCAGAAAGACCCAAACGTCTAAATAAATATTGTCTTAACTCTTCTACGTCAAAAATCGATTGGCAATATTGAAATATCCGGAGCAACGGTGTAAAAACTCTTCCAAATTCACACAAAGCACCCAAAATATAAAAAAATCGTTTACACTCAAATTTTTTTTATTTTTCTTACACTTTCACTCTTTTCTATACAAAAAACAATGGCAGAAGGTAAATGTAACAAAATAAAAACGTTCGTCTATAGCGTCGTTGCGTAGCGTGATTTAGACTCATACCATGGACTCCACAGCCTGAACAGCAACAGATTTTCCCAATTTTTTTTCTTGGTTTCCTAAGGTTTTTCATTCAAAACCTTGAAGAGCGATTTGCGTGTTAATTAATAAGTCAAAGAGTTTCACCAACTTCATAGAATTATGACTACTTATTCGAAGGTCCTTGACCGATTTTACCGAAATTCATTTACATAATCACTTTTTCTGCCTTATAGGATCAAAAAAAAGGTTTCGAAAACCGGTCAAGTTTTACTTAAGTTATCGTGTTGACGGACAGACGAAAAGTTTTTTTTTGTGCATATTTCTCTTATTCGGACCCCAAAACGAGAAAATAAGCAACTCCCGGCTCGAAGTTCGACCTCTTTTCGAAGTTCTTTATTCTTCGTACGGATCTAAATATTTGCTTTTGGACACCATTCTCAATATCTTCACGGACAGACAGAACAATCACCTTTTTTGCTGGATTTCGCATGTCGAAGCAATAAAAGTATTCCCTCTTCTCTCCCATAGGCTTCCTAAATCACTTTGTATTGATTTCATAAAACTTATAAAATGGAAAAAAATTTAAATAAATTATTGGTGAAAATCCAAGCAATACAAATGAGTTAGAAATTTAGTTTTACCAAGCCATACAACAAAATATTGAATTCGCCTAGGCATTGTTAATGTGGTAAATGCAAAACATATGAGCCGCTAACCTTTACACTTCATGTGAGTGCATCACATCAGCACCAGCGGTTTTGGCTTTGTTTGTTGTGTTGTTTTCGCTGTCATTTAACTTGTGAAACATGGAATAAATGTGACTGGATGGATATACCCAAACAAGACTAATTTACAGCATTTATATTAAGTTGGTAATGATCGTGTCATTATTCTTATAAATAATAGAAATGCTGATTCAATGGTATCACTCAGACGTATGTCAACAAGAAATATTTTCTGGAAAAATCGTTTTACACTACCAAAAGCAATTTAGGCTCCAGATGTTTAAGGCATATATTTTCAGACCCATACGAAGTATATGGGGATAATACATTTACAATGACGTGTGAAACTGGTCGACTTTGGTGGGTTTTTCGTTACGTTCCCAACAATATATAGAATAAGTTTGAGTTTGGACCCGTTGAATCTATCTAAGACAATTTGCAATAAAATTCGATAAGGACGTTATCAATATTTTAACAAAATGTCATTACTTGAAAGATAATTGAAAATCTTTTTTGGGATTGAATTTGGGCACTGTCGGTCCAAGTGCCAATGATCTAAGGCCGTTTAAGTGGTTTTTGGTCTTTTGTACATAACTCGAGTAAATCTTTTCCGATTTTGAAAAAATTTGGTTTGTTTGAAAGGTCTGAGCATGCCTGACAAGAAATTTTTTTTAGTTTTGAGTTTTTGGACTCAGCCTTGGCCCTAAAACTAAATCTCTACTAGGGCCCAACGTGTTTTTTCTACATAAATCGCGTGAATCTTATTCGATTTTCAAAAACTTTTTTTTCCTAATTAAAAAATTGATTACGGATTGAATTTGAGCAAAATCAGTCGAAAACTTTCACTTATCTGCGAAGTTAGAACGAAAAATGTGGGCCTTACAAGCATGGGGCTCTGCCTTAAACCCCGCTAGGGGCTCCGCCCTCAGACCCCGCAAGGGAGGCGATACCCCCTTGACCCCCATAGCGGGGGCTGCCGCCCCTCGACCCCGCTTTTTTTTCCATAAAATTCAGGCCTGCGGCGCGGTTCCTTGCTTGTTATTTTCCGGATTTTTGGTCATCTAGATATTTCGCACAAAGCATGGTTTGCATGTTGTTTTTATACAGTAGGGGGCTCTGCCTCCTAAACCCCCGCGCCTGCGGCGAACTACAATACGCTCTGCAGGCGGCCTTACAAGCATACGGCTCTGCCTCAAACTCCGCTAGGGGCTGCCGCCCCTCGACCCCGCTTTTTTTTCCCATAAAGTTAAGGCCTGCGGCGCGGTGCCTTGCTTATTATGTTCCGGATTTTTGGTCATCTGGATATTTCGCACAAGGCATGATTTGCATATGTTGTTTCTATGTTGTAGGGGGCTCTGTCCCCTAAACCCCCGCGCCTGCGGCGAGCCGCAAAACGCCCTGCGAATACTTGCCACTTGTTGTGGATACATAGCTTAAATTACTGTATTGACGCCTTCACACAGTCAACGTAGAGTATATGCAACAAGCAATTTATTGTACGTTCCAATTTCTTACGATAATTATACGGAGAGATATTTTGTCCGGGTTTATTTTATCAGGGTTATTTTGTCCAGGGGTTATTTTGTCCAGGGGTTATTTTGTCCGAACGCCGGCTCGGGCTGTAGTGTCCTTAGTCGATATTTGGTGGTTTTTCGTGAATATTCCTTTAATTTATTTTTTGTTTGTTTTTTGTGCAATGTTGCAAAGAAAAAAGAGGAAAACTTTTCTGTCCAAGCATGGGTCAGAGGCCTCTCCTAAGAGCTCTAGGTCGGTTCTAAATATTATAAGGATTTGGAGAGGTTTTTAGCACCGTTGCTTCGTACGGGTTTTTCTTTTTTTACTATAATCTCGATTCCGGAGGCGTTAAAACCCAGGTGATGATAAAACAATATCAATACAACATTGAAATAAAAAAAGTCGTGAAATATGGTTCGTATGATTACATATGATCGATATTATACCTTTGACTGATTCTTAAACGAAAATGTAAAAACAAAACCCTCGCAGCATCGCATTTAATTAAGGTTTCATTAGTAGAGTCATAGAACGTACCGTAACCAAGGAAAGCACGTAAAAACTATTATATACAAACACAAAAGCATTCCACCTACTAACACTTATCAAAAAGCATCTTGATAGTAATTCGCAAATAATTAAATATATTCATCTCCCCCGTAGGGAGTCTCATAAATAAAATGACACAATATAATGACCAGATAAACTTTAACCTCTACGAAAAAATTCTCTACATACAATTTCCAGACAGCTAACTAAACAAAATATATACACAGGCTCGGTTGAAATAAATAAGTAACAGAATTAACTTGACCGTTCACTAATGGGAAAGTGTTTTATTATTTATGACTAGGTCGAGTTATTGGAAATTCTTTGCCATATATTACACAAAGGAGGCCTTTATAATATATCAGCCACTTTTGATACAGGATGAAAGCAATAATAAATTGAAGTATTTATAACCGCACTTGACCTAAGTCGTTATAAAAGCTATTTGTTGAACTTCAACCTATATATGCGGATGTATACTGCTAAAATATGGTTGTTTACGTTAAAAGCTAAAATGCGGTCCTAAGAATATAGAAGTAATGTATTTTCGTATAAGGCACCGAGGCTTTAGGTATGATATTCTAGTAGACTAAAGGTTAAAGCGAGGGTAAATAGCTATTTACTTATTATGGCATTACAACAAGATAAAGAAAACATTTTGATAAAGATTTCCCAGTGTGGGATATTGCATATTTTTCTTATTTCAAGAATTATTTGATGTTAAAGTTGCTTATATCAGTTAATCTTAAAGAAAATATGACAACGATATGCTATTTTATTCTGAATATAAATCCCATTTTTGCAATTCACGTGTTTGTGAGAAACTGGTTTCTGTCAAACTATAGGTCATTTCATAATGAAATTCACAATTTATCAAACAGCTTATATTTTACTGCTATGGAGCTTGTGTATCTCTTCGATGATTTTGACTATAATTTGACAGAAGCCAATGTCGCACTAAACGTGACACATGAACACATGACATAGTGTGATGTCATGCATCTGGAATTTGTATAAAGAATTTCTATTGCAAAAATGGGAGTTTTTGTCAGGGTTGTCACGCAACTAGCGGACCCGGTGCAACGAGACTAACGAATTTGTACTGGATGTACTATTTCTTTCGATTGATATGGCCAACCACATGATCTATATGATACGAAACACGTGATACGTAACTCTGTACGTGATAAGCCCATATATTCCCTAATAACTTATCAATGAGTCAACAATTTCATTCACTCGGGATTTTTTAATGATGTTTTGTGAAAAGTGAAAATTTTCGAATTTAACGAGGATTAGCGGTCGTTAATAGCGATCGCTATTAGCGCGCTAGTCTGTCTACGGTTAGCGAATTGTGATAGCGACGCTAACTTTTTTCATTTCTAGCATTAGCGTTAGCGTCGCTAAAAGAATCGGCTAGCGAATATAAACCGGAAACGGAATTTTGGGGCTTTAACAACAACTAGAGGGCTCTAACAACGCATTATTTGGGATGCCCTGCCCGTGTTAAAACAAGCGAAACTATCTATACGAAATCTTCCACTACTCAACTCAATTTTCATTTTTTTTACTCTAATGATTAAGGGGTTAAGTGAAGGGTTTTCTGTTAGTTGGTGACACACATTCACACATTAATTCGACAATATATCTACAAACCGGACGAAGTTTCTTCTAAAAGTGAATTTGAATCATATGGGACCACTACCAATGAATTCTTGTGATTTTAGTATGAAAAAATTCTATTTATACTTGACACATCTTTCGAAAAAACTTTTCATTTATTAATTAAATGTTAATATTGTTTAAAAAAATAATTACCGATCCTTTTCGTCCAGGAAAACTAAAGAACACATCAGGACCATTGCGATGTGGCATTTGTCTAAGTACGTTTAACAGCTTGGCAGAATGTCGTGGCTAAGATATAAGATTTTGTTAAAAAAAAAGCATTTATCCCTAATTTGTATAATTTACACATACCCATTTGCCATTAATTGCCTTCATTGCTCCGAATAGTAACTTCAGTTCCTTCACAGTTACACTGTAGCTCGCCAACACACCAAGCATTTCAATGAGAAGATCTGTAAATTAATTTGGTTTGTTAAGTTAAAACAACAAACCACTGGTTGTTTTGGGGAAAATGTTTTCAAGCTATTTGCATATAAGCACTCGAATTAAAATAGGTCAAAAGCAAACAATTTTTTGATTCCCATTTGCAAATAGAGGGAGAAAAAAATATTAAATTTATTTTTTTTACAATTAGTGAGACAAGCGGCTAGAAAAAGTTGTCGTAGAGAAAAATACGGGAATTGTTGAAGAAGCTCTCCGAAGTCGTGCTGTTATATTTAAGACTTAATAAAGAGATATCTGCAAAATGATTGATGCAAAGTTTTTGATACCCTTAAGCTCAACCGTTCCGAGCTATGTGGGAGTTGGCAGAATAAGAGGTTTCGCTAATTTGAGTACTAGAACTGTAATTAATTTGAGTACCTAGAAACGAAATGGCTGATGAACGTTAAGAGATACAAACTGTTCGTTCGACATGAATCGAAGACCATTCTAAGAATAAGCAAAAGAAATGCGAATAAATTAATAAACATTGTTTTCTCAAGTAAAATGACGTGAAACATTTATGTCCCTGAAGTTAGCTGCAGATTTCCATATCAAGAAAATGCTTATTTATATGGCACTCTATTGATCTGGGATATTTTAGATAGATGCATTTCTCGGGTTTAGAGTATTTCTATTAAGTTTACTTTAATAATAGTAATCCGCCGTTACAACCAGTCCGGGTCAGAGGCTAAATCATTTTATTTACTAGTTCCGCAATTTTTGTGAGCTTTTGCTCATATGGATTATCTTTGAGATCGTTTCGTTACCGACGTTTTTACTGTGTCAGTGGTAAATTTCACACAAACCTAGTGCCATCTACGGGTGGAAACTAGTAGGACCTAGAATGCCGGTTCGCCCCATCAATGTATTTTACCGGCAGGCATTTTTTGAACCACATGCTTAACGTGAATTCCAAACCACGCGTAACGGCAGCTAGCATTTTACCATTAGGATTTCTTCTGGTGCTAATTATATCTCCGTCTAAAGTCAGACTCAGATATTTGTGCACAGAATTCATCGAATATGGCTGACGTCACATTTGTCCAGGCCCGGACTGGCCATATGGCCAGGGTGGCAAATCACACCCGCGCCTTTTGCCGTTTTTGCGCCTTTTCGAAAAAATAATACAAAATCGTCACTATCGAAAGTCGATATTATGTCAATAGCGCTTTTGTCAGACGCCTTTGATGTGTACTTTGGGTTCATCGTAAGTACAGTGATGCGCTTTTTTGTTGAAAAAAGTCTCCATCAAGTAATTTAGAATTTAGAGAGTTTTGAATGCTGCACGTCGATGCACGTGCTCTCTTTAGTACAGTGGTGTATCTGATAAACAACTACTAACGTACTAATACGACCTTCTTTTCTTTCAGCTTTCTGAGAGAAGAGCGATTATTCAGTTTGTTACGCTTTTATTAAGAAATTTCAAATTTTTTCTAGCCGAAATCCGAAAAAAGAATTACCTAAACTTCTAGGGTTTTGGCTTCAAAAACAAAAAAATTTCGCCTGCGGCGCCACTTTTTATTTGCTATACAACGAATTTTAATTTTGTATAAAATTAGATTAAACTGAGGCTAGTCACTGTTCAATTTTTTTATAATGAGGAAATTTACACATAAAAAAATTCGCTCGCTACGCTCGCGACAACCTTCCACCTTCACATTCTCGTTGAAAGTTTTGTGCTTAAACAAACTCTATTTCGGCAACCAGGGGCTTTCACCGGTAGAACAAATATAAGTTTTTAAATTTACAATAGATCTTGTTGTTCACGTAAGCGCCTTTCGACTGGTCGCACATCTGCGCCTTTTGATAGCCAGTCCGGCACTGCATTTGTCATTCTTCTATGTATGAATCGTTGCGGCAACAAATGCACAACTACGAAAATTATGAAGCGTGGGTGTGCCTAGGAACGTTACTCTCACGTTATACATTGAAGAAAAATCTTATATAGAATTTGTCCCCACCAGGATTGAACCCGGATATTCTTGGTGGAAACCCAGTACGTTACCACTGAGCTAACTCGTTCCGTTTAGGTTTACTTTATCTAGCTGATATTTAGCTGCTACTAAATAAAGAATTTGGAAACATTGCCATTTATAACTTTCTTCTATCACTTTGTATCTTAATTTACAAACTTCGACTGTACGGTCATCCGTATCTTGATATATCAAGATCAGCTGTATGGCCCTCGGTATCTTGATATATCAACATTTTTTGTATGGCCATCCGAATATTGTTTTCTTACTGTTTATATTTGTTTGGCAGAATTATAAACGTGACCTGTGCTGAGGGACGTTTATTAGAGACAACTATACAATTTTATCTGCTGTCAAATGGTGTGTTATGCGTAATATAGTACCCTTTATGTGCTTCTGTCCACCCACTCCTACATCCTATGCTACCCGTGGCGACACCTGTTACAGCGAGCAATCCACATGGACGATCAGGTAAATAACCCCTGGCGTAGTAGTGCGGGTCTCTTGGCCGAAAGATGAGGGGGGTGTATTCGGGTAGTACCTAAACGTGACGTAGAGGGAGGGCCGAAGAAGGCTAGGTGTCAGCAAGATGGGATGGTGGCTCAGTATGGTGGCGGATGATCTCAGTGGTAAGAGACAACGGCAGCATACACCAGTCATAGTATGACGGACTACCATCACTCACCAATCCGCACTGGCCAGCGTGGTGTTTTAATGGCTAAAAACCCCAAGATGAGAAGTACGAATAAAAATAGGCCCTCAGTTCCCAGTCGCCTGTCGTCTGTCGATCCCTGACTACGACAACGGTCAGACCGGACGGCAGGCAGAGGGTGATAAGAATCCCTGGGTTACCATACGTTGTCATACATGATGACATATTGCCACGTACAATGCTAGAATCCTGTCACCTAAAGAAAAGTTGTTAGAAATTGAACCGGAGCGCGATAAGATAAAATGGGATGTGGTTGAAGTGAGAAGGCCAGGAGAAGAATGTTCAAAGTTGCAGTCCGGACATACGTTCTACTACAGAGGAAGTTATAGATAGCTGTTAGCTCACGGAGTCGGATTTTTCATACATAAGCAATGGGAAAACCACATCACCCAAACCAGAAGTATTTCAGATAGAGCAATATGTATGTGTGTCTTCAGCTAAACAGCAAGTACAGTGCCAAACTCATTCAAGCTTATGCACCAGCTTCAACACATGACGACGAAGTAGTAGAGGTGTTTGATGGAGATGAATTGAAGGTTGTCTCTAATTAATGTTCCTCAGCACACGGCACGTTTATAATTCTGCCAAACAAACAAATATAAATAGCAGGGTGGGTCAATTTCGGTCATTTTACAACACACATGTTTTCGGTTGTAGAAACATGAGAGAAACGTTTCTGCGCTATTACTTACGCAGAAAAATTTCTCTCATGTTCCTACAACCGAAAACGTGTGCGTTGTAAAATGGGCCAAAATTGACCCAAAATCGACTCATCCTTATAAACAGTAAGTAAACAAGATTCGGATGGCCATACAAAGAATGTCGATATATCAAGAAACCGATCGCCATACAGCAGATCTCGATATATTGAGATTCGGATTGCTATACAGTAGATATTGATATATGAAGATTCGGATGTCCATACAGTAGATGTTAATATATCAAGATTCGGATGGCCATACAGCAGATCTTGATATATTAAGATACCGAGGGCCATACAGTAGATGTTGATATATCAAAATTGTGAAAAATCTTGATACGGAAATCTTGAACTAACTTCAGGAACATAAATATTTTCCAAATATCAATAATGAAAAGTAATTTTTCTTTGCTCAACCCCTCCTAGCACATTAGACATGTGACGGAATTTCCACAATATTGAAAGCACCTACATACGGACTACTTTAACCTACACAACCCTTAATAGCTTTCTACAAAGTAGTTCACGTTCTACATTAAATCTAAAAATAATAATTGTACCAAGCGGTCGTATAACAACGATGCCAAAAAAAAAATAATCCCAGGATTTCTATATGACAATATTTTCAGAACATAGAAGCATTGGCGAGACTTGAAAAACGTTTTCAGGGACTTTTTTTTAAATCCTCCTTTAATGCAAGTGCATTCTTAGATACAAAACCTAACATACTCACATACATAAATCATGGTTCACAGTTACAGTATTTTATTACGTAGAATGAACGTAGTGCACGATCCATGCTACCCATAAGCACACCACACAAGCCAAACATACGTGAGTGACAATTATTATAATGAAACCAAGGACTGCAATTAAGCTTTGTTTCAAGCTTTTTATATTTGAAGTTGTTTCTCTAATTCTTTTAACATTTCATATTTTATACTGTTATCCATATTCACAGCACAGCCACACATTTTGTCTCATAATATTTTATTTCAATTATACAAACATATGTTTGGCGTGCTAATTCCAACTACTTTCCAAGAATACTGCAGCAATGTGAAGAGGAGATAAAAATTGAAACGAGGGAAAAGTCTAATTGTTGTAAATTTAAATGTTATTGGCTGGAGTATTACATTTTCATAATTCTGTTGAAGAGTAAACTCAAAATAAACTTATGTTTAACATTTTTCAAAACACATTTTTTATTCTTGTTAAGTCGTTTCATAATAAATGTTTATATTCAACGTTTTCCGCGAAAAAGAATGTGAAGAGATTTTAGCCACTGATGGAAAAAAAAAACTAATGGAAACTTTAGTGGGATAATGGAAAGCTAAAGCTGCTCGGTACATGCATTTAATCACAATCGCTATTGTATTGTGTAAGCAGGACGATGACTCAACGAAATTTTCAATGATGGATCGATTTGCATTTATTTATTGAAAATGTCACGCGAAAATTAATGTTTTTCAGATTCCTTTAACAGAAAGAAATTTATTTACAAGTCCATGCAACCGGGTGTCACTTACTATAACAATTTACGTATATTTACACAGATTTTTTGGTGATTCTTAATTTCATTCACATTTTATCGCTGTTTAATTTTCAATTTGTTGGATTCGGAGTTGTAATTTAGAATTATGATTGAATATTGGATGAATAAGTAACACCCTGTCTGCCCTCCCTACTTTTGTCATATCCTATACAAACGGCGCGTAATGGCTGACAGCCTCGTAACTAAAATATGTTATATACCAAAAATTGATAACAGCCCTTGTTAAAAATGAAATAGCAATGTGCTTACCACAATGTATTTCACACGATCTATTAGCATTTGAATTTAAATTAGCAATTGATGAATTATAAATCGATTCTCGAACTCTAAAGTAAGCTACTAAAAACATGTATTCAATTTGCAATTATAATTTTTGTGCTGAGTTCATAAGTTTTAAATAAATAATCGAAAATATATGGTTTGCCGGTTGTACATTTGCTACATTTGAAAATTCACTATCGAATTGATAGGCTTAACATCGTAAAATTAATATATAGTGGATGTACAACTTTTGCATTTTCACATTTAGCATTTGTAAAGTTTATGGTCACAAAACGTCCGTTTCGCCACAGAAAAATAACATGTAACTCGAAAAGCTGACCGAATAGTAGTGAATAACAGGTATTCATTTGAAATACAAAAAGTCGATATCCGATAAATATCCAAATCGAAAAAGCAGATTGAAAGCACTGTCGAAGTATTCATTCATGAAAGTATATCGGAAAACATTCAAATACAAGTTCAGTATGTTCGTTCGATGATAAAATAATTGAACTTTATTATGTTTTACCGAAACATAAACAGAAATATGTGGTTTTCCAGGGAATGAAACTCAACATAAATACATTCAAGTAGGTATATTAGCCGTAAATGGAATCGAAAGAACGACGAAAGCTGTGCATGTTTTTTTCGGAGAAATTCGTTTTATTAAATTTAAAATTTCCATATAAAAAGTGAATGTATTTTTTTTATCGCGTTCTGTTTATCATAAAACATTTATTTTCATAATATAAAATGAAAATAAGAAAAACAAATGGATGTAGAACACAATGTAAAATCCGCAAATAAATCTATTTTTCATGTGAATGACATAAGAAGTATGTATTTGAACGCATTCCTTGGAAAATTAAATTTTCTTATGAAATTGATAGGAACTTACGCTAGTTCAATTTTCTCCTATGACAAAGTTCGCTAAAAACCATTTTCAACTTCACTGACTTGTTTAACAAAATACTAATTATATGTCTAGAGCAGATACCTTGATTATCGTAAAGTTAATCCCTCTTTCGATTTGCTTACAGGAATGTGCTGAGAAAAATTTAAAACTGTTATATGCAATGCAGAAACGTTTCATTTCCATCAGATGGGGAAAATGACATAAAAATACGGATTTTCGATGGATTTAGACTTTTAAGTCATTTTTATGTCACCAAAAATTAGGAAAAAAAACGACGTGTGAATGCATAGTGCATGTACAGCAGGAAAACCATTGCCCTCGTAAATTCCATCATATCGCAAAATAAATTCGTTTGTTCAATTAATGTTATGACAGTAACATGTACACTCAACCCACCTTTTTATTTCAATTTATTTTACTGATGTAGGTGAGAGGGAAACGAGACAAACAGATAACAAAGTAATGTCCTACTTATTTCCCTTCACTGAAATGTAAGGTAATTTAAGAGAGAAATTACACACGTAAAGATTGGGGCAATGCGAAAATTTCATATATTGCATTCTAAAATTAGAGTAATAAAAAAATATTGCACTGGTGCACTGTTTTTCCCTCTCAAATTTTAGATCAATCACCCAATACTTTAAATAAGTAATATAAAAATGAAGAGTATAAGAAGTGCAATTGTATGGACTTGATAGAAAAAAGGTGGTTATATTACACTCTTGAAAATCGACTGTTAAGTGAACATCGGCTTCTGTCAAAATGTTCCCTTAATTTCATGACGAGATGCGAAAAGTGTAATACGAGTAAAATTTAAACTGATTGATGTCAAAGTATAGCCAATTTCATAATGAGATGAGTATAGTTCATACCTCTAAAATCATTCTTTGAGATGTTGCACTAAACGGGCGGTGGTAGAATCCCTCATTTGGAAGCTGAACGATGAAGGAATCTAAGAGTAAGGCTACTCGGACGCCCGTGTCAGAGCTGCACTGAGGGTAGTGGAGAAGTGGTGCAATGAAGATGGTCTGCGGGTTAACCCAAATAAAAATGATCTAGTGCTATTCAACAGAAGGCTCTCGGGATCGGATTTCGTCTGTGAGATCAGGCACTTTAACGAGACCAAGGAACTGACTCCACAGAAAAAATACCTAGGAGTGACGCTTGACACCTTGCTCACGTCAACGATAAAGCACAGAAGGCTCTAGCGGTTTTTGGCTATGCAGAAGCTCTTTCGGGAGGAACTGGGGCCTGAAGTTAAAGGCCATTCTGTGGTTGTGAGGATGATCTCTGACCCGATTTTTGGCATGCCATGGGACGAGATGACGCCCAGAATTGACTTCACAAGGCAATTCAGCGTAAGGGCCGATCATAAATTACAAAACGCAAAAATTGATAATTTTCAGACCCACCTCCCCCCTGTAACGCTAAAAGAGTCAAATTTGACCCATTTTTGTTCTAACCGTAACGCTTGTCTCAGACCCCTCTCCTCCCTCTTGCGTTACGTAATTTATGATCAAAGATATCTGTAGGAACGGGTGCTGGGGTGTATACCCTGAACTTGGGAGAAGGAAATCAGTTCCATCTGGGAGTCCTTGCGAGTGTCTTTCAGGCAGAAGTTTTCGCAGTGCTTGCAGGAGCTCGCGAAGCACTGCCGGACGGCGATCAGGGAAAGCAGATACTCATATGTTCAGACAGACACAGAAAGGAGATGATTAGAGCACTGTGAAGGAGTGCAAGGACTTCTTGAACTCAACAGGTCAGAGTAATCAGATAACTCTAATCTGGATACCCGGACACCCT
This sequence comes from Pseudolycoriella hygida, assembly GCA_029228625.1. Lineage (NCBI taxonomy): Eukaryota > Metazoa > Arthropoda > Insecta > Diptera > Sciaridae > Pseudolycoriella > Pseudolycoriella hygida. The sequence continues at coordinate 47,083,777 of CM055406.1, forward strand.
GGAGTAGAAGGGAACGAGAGCGACCCTGAACCCTTATCACCGATTGCTAGATCGCTGAGAGATTGAGTGATGCAAGGGCATGCGGAGTACTGAAATTGTTACGAAGGAGGCGTTCATACAAAGCGCTTTTTCCCAAAATCGCAGGTATCGCATGAGTAGAGTGGTCGGAGCGATAACTGGACACTGCGGGCTGAGTGGGCACATGAAAAAGATTAAGGTTTCGGCAACTTCTAGATGTGCGTGCGAATCAGAAGAAGAAACGGGTAGTCACGTGACATGAGAATGCCTCAAGTTCTCTCAACTGAGACGCAGGCTGCTGGGAGGATACGTCGTGCAACCATCAGATGTTTTCCACCTTGGACCTGGTATTTTCGACAAGTTCTTAGAGTTAACGGGAAGGTTTGCCTGATTGAAATGATGATTGGGAACAAAGGATCGCAAGATCTGTGTTCCAAGATCAGGAAATGGTCGCACGAACTGATAAATCTAATCTGCCTAAACGCGTGGCATCAAGTGTAATTCTGCAACATCTGAAACTGAGTCATTGTGAAATCAGTTGACGGTATTCAGCTATGTAAACGATTCCGTACAGCCGACTCGCCTGATAGTTGTGAAAAATGAATGGGTGATGCCATTAATAGGGGGTAGTAATACCTGATGAAAATCGATGCACGCCACAATTTATTGAACTATTACCGTCTCGCGAATAGTGAGCACTTGCGGTGAATTCGAAACATAATTCACTGCTCTATTGAATTGCTAATGTCACATCGTCCAACAATTTTGGAATAATTCCGAACTTTTTATTCCCCAACCGCAAAATAATTTATTCGTGCATTTGGTGAAAATTTTGGTAATTTCCATAAACTTAAATATTTTGAGCGAATTTTACTGATACAATTTATGCAAACGGACTCACATTTTCCATGATAATAATAATAATAATAATTAAGCACTGTTTTGGCAAAATAGATTGGTGTTTTCAGAGGATAATTTAGTATATGGAAGCGTTACCGTGAAATAAATTTAGTTGCAATTCAATAGCGTATTATTTGCGTGATTGCAGCCGCGTTGATTTCAGATGTGATTATAGTATTTTGTTTTGTAAATGGAAATGTTATTATGAAGTTTGTCTATGTCCCTATTATCCAATAATTAATTTACTCTTTTTCGCAAATGGAAGGTTAGAGGTTGTCCATAAACGACGTCAATATGGTTTCCGTCACAGATCTGGCACACATGCGGTATTGTTTGAACTTGTTATCAAAATTAGCGCGGAGGTTGATACGGGTAAAATCGTATCGGGAACTTTTCTCGCTTCAGCCAAGTTCTTTGATTCCGTCGATCATTAGGCTATTGTTAACCAAACTAGACGTAGCTGACATTAAGGGTAAGGTTAATGATCTGTTCAAGTCTCGCAAGCAATATGTTCGTGGGGTATACAGTGAACGCTAGGCCCTTTATTGTTTCCTGTCTTTATTAACGACCTTCGCTGCCATTCCCCCATTCGAAGCGTACCCTATTCGCCGACGATACTAGTTACTTTACAAAAATTACCCCAATGAAAACATGTTCCTGTTTGGCAAGCAATTTGATCGTTTGTTATTAGACCATGAACTTTCTCACCACACAGTTTACACCATAATACAATAAAAAAGCTTTCGAAGCTTTCAATTTCAATGAAAAATGTCCGATGCTTTCATTTGCATGAAAAATAGGTTCATTAATTCATGTCATAAACATAGGGGTGCCGTATTAAGATGAGTAAAGATTTGCTTGTGACAGATTCCCAAGTTAAATGTTAAAAAGTAGTCACCATTTTCCCATTGAAAACTTATGAGGAATTTTCCTGAAAAAATGAGCCAAAAATGCTCTACTTCTTATAAAACTAAGATTTGAATAGAATAACTTTAATCTCAAAATTACCCACTTTGTCGTAACAAAGTAGAAAGCAAAAAAGCCACGTGTTCAACTAGGAGGAAGGAAATGAAAATCACAAAACAATAAAACCAAAAATGAATTAACAGAATTTTAAATTCTGTGGAAATTGCTGAAAATGGTTAAACATTATGTAGAAAAGTTAAGAGCAATGGGGAAAGTGTTAAAAGCAGGCGGTTAGCGGTTTTTTAAAAATGTTAGAAGCTCAAAAACATTAAAGTAAGTAATAGCTTCGTAATTTGTATTAAATTTCACTTTTCAGTACTAAGAATTAGGCAATCACAACCAACCCTTCATAAAACTTGTTTAACATTTGTAAGTGTTTTCACGAAAAAATTGCCATTTTTACTATACATAATTTGTTGCTAACATTTATAACAGTAATTTCATCAAACTTATTACAAACTTACCAGCAACAACTGTTTCAGCGCGATTCAATCGTACCAAAACATGTTCAATTAATCCAACATCTGTACAGGCTTGTAAATTACGAACACTTTTTCGCAAAATCGCAATAAACACGCTCCATATTTCTGCCTGAAATGAGAAAAAAAACGCAAGTTGTGAAGTACAAGAGAACCATAATGGAAATAATGTTAATTGGAGAAATTTCCTACAAATCTAATTACATGGAAATCTTAATCACAGCGTTATTTGTCGCGCTTAGACCAACCAACATTTTTTATCGTTCACTATAACAAACTATAAACGAGTCATGCAGAAACTTGATAAATTAGTGCATTAAATCACAGAATATTTTATTGCACTTGTCTCAGACACTGTAAATTACAAAAGAATTACGATTTAACAAATGGAATAATTTATAGTAACCAGGAACATGAAGAGAGCACATAACCATCTCTCTTAACAATTCCTATTACAATCTTGAGCACTACACATAATTCAAGGAGTAATCTTTTACGCTTCTTTAAATATCAATTAAAAATTTAAATTATAATCATTTCCAGCAGCCTTGTGCGAAAGCGCGCATTTTAAATTATTTCAACGGATGCCTTTTGGGAAATGACTTAATGCATTTTCATTTTCCGCTTATATTAATGTTTGTAGTAGTAAGAATATTTTATGATCGTCTTGCACGTATCTTGAAAATATATTTTATGTCTTCTACAGTCGTAATTCGTTACAATGTTGCAGTTGTGTGGTGTGAAGTTATATACATGTACGGAATGAACGAACAGAATATATCTATTAGTTACATTTACTTGATTGTGCCACTAGCTTTTCAACTCATGGCGAATTTCTGCTATATAAGGATTTTGAAGTTATTTGAAAAATTTACGGCTGACCATTTGATCATAAAAACATATTCTACTTTTTTCGTGCATAATATTTTCAGAATTTTTATGAATGTTCATAAAAAAAATTTGTTATTACATAACAGTCCATAACACAGGCACAATGAGAACCGTAATGTCCTGGGACATAAACACAGCCGTATCGATGTTTGTCCACTGCCTTTTTGTGGTAGAAATTGTGGACAAAGTTATAAAGTAGGATGGAATTCGAAAAATACAGCTTTGCTGTAGCTTTTTCACAACAATGTCCTGACAATAAAGATGAATTGAAAAATACGGATGGAAGAAATACTGCAAGCTTATTAGTGTGTTGAAATTCTTCTGACAAGTGCATATATAGTAGTTGGAGAGCTCCTTGATAAATTGCTAGATGTATCGAAATTGCATTTAACTTTATGTAGTTTCGTCATTCAGTTCGTTGCAATTTCAGAACGTGAATTTAACGTGTATTTAATATGCATATCAATTTTGAGCGGAGAATATCGAATTCGGGTAAATATAATAATAAACAGAATGTGAAATCAATCAATTGGAAATTGGTTTCTAGTGAACAAATTATTCGCAGTGGCTACACCGCAGTTTTGTGACCTCCACAGACGTATTTAGTTAGTCAAAACAAATTTTTTTTGTTAAAAAGTCAATAACATTTAAAAGTTTCCGGTCTGAATTTTCACAATGGCAAAAACAATAGATTGTTACCAGTGGATACTACTAAATGTTATTAGGGGCCATTCACAAATGACGTCCGGTTATTTTGAGAATTTTCCGACCCCCCTACCCCCTGGTCCGAATTCGTTCGGTTTTACAGTTTGCTATGTTTTAAGTTTGCTATGCTGACTGTAAATTCCGCTGTAATTTTTTATTTTCACGCTTAGAGCACCAACAAAATGGCACAAATATTAAATTTTTAAAGATTTTCTAAAAATAAAATTCAATTTAATTTCATGTATATATTCAACCCTAGCACGTTGCGAATTAAACGTTCTTTATAACACTCTAGAGAATTCATACTGTCAATAAGACGCCTTAAGGGTGACTCATACATTTTGACATTCGCAAGTTGTCTACTTTACAAGTTACTACTCATTTATGTAGGGCATACCTTCATCACAGTATTTAAAACTGAATGGGATTCCGATTGAGAACCGTAATTAAACCACCGAAAGCAAATTAAATTCATATCAAAAAACTTTTTTGCCAATGCCTGATCCCTTCATATTAAATGGTTTCTTACTTTCTAAACTTTTGGTTAAATACTTAAAACCACAGTCATTATTTGTAAGCCCATTCAAGTGTAGACGTTTATTTTTTTTTTTACTCATCTTTCGGTATGAAACTGCGTCATACTGACCTTTAAGACTTTACTCTTCTTCTTTTCAAACATTGTTTTTGTTATTGGCTAAGGGATTACTCTTTCTTCGCCTCTTATCAAATATACAAAGCGAAATAAAAATAAAAACCTTTCTGCCATCAACAAATCCTAACAAAGTATAATAAATAACATTCTTTCAAGTGGGTGGAAGAGGGGCGTTTGTATTAAAAATAAATTAGAGGGTTGATTGCATGCTTTAAGGGATTCTATGAATACAAGAGAAGATTTTTATTTTAAATTAAATTAATGAGAAGTTGAAAAAAAGCGCTTTATGTATGTTGATCAACGCAAATCCATCCATTTCAATCGGTCTGGGCTATTCCAGAATTTATTAGGGTACGTTTTAACGATAATAGTCATTACAGTGACCATAATCTAGAAAAGCGTTCATTAGAATGAAGAACATATTTGCGAATCAAATACACATAATGCTTGACTCACATATATACTTGAAACCATTTAACTTTCCTAATAATCCATTTTGTGGATTCGAATCCCTTTCGCAATAGATATGAACTTGTGCTGCTATAAGGATTAAGTCGAAATAATGCAAAACAAGGAATAAAATTAAATATGCAAGGCATAAGGAACAGCTAAAATTGCAAATTTATTTGACGACATTTTCGAATATGCTGTTTTTATCGTATTGTGTTAAGCGAAATCTACTGAATTTTAATTCAAAAGTCAAGAAAAATTACTTGTTCGCTTTTATACATTTAAATGAATTGTTGCGGTATAAAACTACCAACAACCTACTTAATCAGGTTTCCCACGATAAAACAAATAAAATAGAATCCTTAGTACTAATACATTTTTTGAGGGGTTTTCTCAATCGGCAAATATGAAAAATTAAGTGGAAGTCAAATGGAAATAGTAAGAGCTTCAAATTTGAATCATAAAAAATATACACGCGTTCAGTGCGACACCGTCTTCTATCAGAGTATGCCAGTTAAAGAATTTATATTTTACGGGTATGGACTGCACGTTAAGTCGATGTAACACGAAGCGCGTGCATAGACAGATATTTCGTAAGAAATATGATCGCAACATAGTGTATGTTTGACCAAGTCATCAAAAGGACAATTTTCGCAGATATTTTTTTAAATCTTGATGTAGTTTTCAGAATACTGGTGGTTTAACGGAGACTGAAATTGCAATAAAAGTGAATACCGTTTTTCAGAATGTATGAATTAACTTCAAAAGAAAAATGGAAAACACTAACCAGGTAACATAAATCAGGAAACTTAAATCAGGAATAGATTTTTCAGGACACATATCAATTTGAAAACCATAAATACTTTAAAATCATTTGGAAAACAAAAATATGCGAAGAATATAATTTATGTTGAGGGCTCTGCTTCCTTCCCTGGCGCCTGCGGCGAGCTAGATTACGCTTGTAGCGAGCTAGATTACGCATGCGGCGAGCTAAATTACGCCTCCGGTGGGCTTAGTTACTTCCTGCAGGCGGCCTTAAGTGTATGTGACTCTTGGGAGCACTGCCCCCTCATCCCCACTCCTGCGGTGAGCTAGATTAAGACTGCGGCGGGCTTAGTTGCTCGCTGTAGGTGACCTTGCCCCGAACCCCGCCTTTTTTTCACTGCGGCGCTGAACTTTGTATTTACCTTTCTTTGCGGATCCTTTATTAACTTTTGTTACAACAACAACAACTAGCAACACTGAATGGTTGTCATGAAAAAGTTTGTCTCCGTGGAAAAATGTGAAAAATTGCTAATTCAGTCTTTAAATTACGTGTTGTGTCGTCAAAACATGCATTAATGTTGTTTATATTGGACAAATATGAAGTTTTCTTATTTTAAGGCCAATTTATTGATTTTGTAATTAGCTGTAGAGGCACAAACTAACCTCAAAGTGAATGACAAACCTAAAACTGATAAGAAATAGTAAGCACGGATGGTCGATGTCAGCCTAAAGAGCCCATCGTTTATCATTTTGTATATTCTGAGACAATTGACAACACTTGGCTACCGGACTCGTAAAGATATCCCGGTAAATTCAACAAAAAATCAAACAGTCACATTGCAACGCCATTAAGTTTTGCTGCATGGCTGCATCTTTGGCATTGACAAAGCAGAATTCGATTTAATTGGTGGTCAATCTCATCCAGTTGCTGAACTACGAAAGGACTTCCCGGACTTCGATATCAAGATTGAGCTTTCAAAACTAAAGTCGTTTCAATATCATAGTGAAATTCAGTCGTCCTTGACAGATTGGCTGTACGTTACCCGTATTCAGTTGCTGAACTCCGAAAGGACATCCCGGGCTGCGTATGCGGGGATTAGTTTTTCAGTGCGACGGTCAATGTACAGTTAAATAATTTGGTACAGTAAAAGTCAATTTCGTTAAATTCTGAAAAATGTTTTTGTTGTCTAAGTTCGTACGATAAATAAATAAATTAATTAACTTTTGTGACTACAGATCGGTAACACTTTTTAGATATGTTTGATATGTCAGAGTTTTAAATGTCACATTACATAAGATGTATCCGCAAGAAAGAGACGCAACGTGCACGTACAAACCAAGTATCTCAATGTAAAAGGAATGTGATTTGATGTTAATGACATTTAAAACTCTGAACTCTGACAGACCTAAAATTGTTTAAATCGAAAAGTACCTCACTGTAATTAATTACTTTTAACGAAATAAGCTATCCATAAATTGAATATTCCTAATTTATGTATTTCCAAATTTTTGTATTCAGGGTTATATACTTCGGGATTTAAGTTTCCTGAATAATGAGCACTTCCGGCTTTTTAAATTTCGCTTACGAAACGATCATCGCATGATAATCGGATCTTTCTCCTTCATTTTCTTGTCGAATTGAATGAAAGTAAATAATTTAAACCGGTTTTACCGGTTGTCGAGCTAAAATAAAGAAGCAATCGGCTAGACCGAGTCCAATAAAAGTTGGAAGTGTAAAATAGTGGGAGTCCTGAATAATTTAACAGTACAACGAATACCACGCATAAACGTGATTACAATCTAAAAACAATTCTTTACGAATTTTCATTGTTTCATTCGTATTTAATTCACAATTTATCAAAAGCTTCATGAACTCACATTCACTTTCGAAATCAATTGGGAAAACATATCAGCGATTAATTTCATTTTGAACGATCGTAAATTTCATATATTTAACTACATCATTGTTGAGATTTATTCCACCAAATCTAATTTCATTTCAAATGAATGCCAAAATAAATGAGAAGAATTATAAGAGTGAAAGAAAAATGTATTTCGTTTTTTATGTTTGTTTGTTTAACGTTTATTTATATAAATAAGTAAAGCCAGATTTCCTATAAAATGCTTCTCAAAATATAAGGGAATATGCCGTGAAGTTGATGTATTTTTATATGGTTTTGAATGGTGTCATTCTTTATAACGTTATTTTTCCATGCTATTCTTGATGCGTCTTTGTTTTATAGCGTTCATGTGAAGAATGAAATAAGGTTTTTCAGTAAAGCAGAAAAAGTGTATGTAGTTTGTATAAAGAAAATTTTGTGTCGATTTCCTTTTATGAAATCGTTTAGACATATGAGAGAAATATTATGCAAATGCAGAGCTTGATTTTCAAAAGGTGGTAGAATAAGCTTGAAACGACATGCTGATGTCATTTTATGGAAATAATGAAGAGTGAAACAAAAGTGTACTCAAAAAGGATTTTCTTACAGAAAATTGCAAATTAATTTTATACTTTTGATTAAGTTTTCAATTTAATAGCGAAGCATTTTCTCTATTAATATTTAAGAGTAAATAATTTGTAATCCTATTTGTCCTTAATATGTAAAGTGTCCGTAGAGAGCAGAAGGGACGGTGGTTGTGGAAGGGGAGGCATGATGAACTACTGGTTGATGAAGGGGGTGTTGAGACCAGTTAAAGATCGCGGGCGGTTGAGGAAAGTAGGCCGCTTCCCACTCAACATGACGGGGCTTTGTGGATTCATCTCTTTCGGATCTGCACGGGAGTATGTGGCTTGTAGACTGAATCCAGAACAGCTTAAAAACGCTCCTAAATTACCATTTTTCTAAAGGAAAAGGCCATGTTGTTCCATGAGTTCAGCCAGAATGAAAGGATCAAGTAGCGATATGCAGTAAGCAGGTGTTTAGGGAAAATTTAAAGTGTCTCATGGTATAAGAACAGTATCAGCGGAATTAAACAAATGAAAGATAATAGCTTTTGAAAGATAGATTATTTAATAGTAGCAAGACAGAATACAAGACAGATAGAATACGGAGTGAGGAAGTAATAACTGACTTGACTGATAGTTTTGCGAAACAAGCGCCAGTAAGTGGAGAACATTCGCAGAATAGATCGATTCACGCGTTAGTTTACATCAGGCATTACTCCCCCAGAGTCGGTGGTTCTATGTATTTATAGACTATGTCATGTCCGTGTCTTGTCACCACTAGCATCTATAATTTTTTCATAGTTGAGTTAACGTCTCAACACAGAACTACTCCCTTTTCTCAAGTGGCGTTATCCATCATCATAGCTGAATACGGACAAACATAAAACTAATGACACAATCTATTGACTAACAACTTCTGAATACCATTAATCTGTTTGTCGGACCACATGCATGTGGAAAAGTGGTCAATGAGAATACTTAGGGAGTTGGTTTCTTCGAACTGATTATAGAATTTAGTCAGGAGAATTTTTTGGGATCTTAAGAAAATGTCTGCCAGCTGTCAGGGGCCACTTTTGGATTTTCCTAAGCAAAAAATTAGGTTTTGTTTGTTTTCGAATTTTAGCTTCGGAATGATAATATCTTCGAAAAAGTTAAAGAGTTTGGCCAGGAGAATTTTTTGACATTTTAAGAAAATGGCTGCCGGCTGGCAAAGTGACGCCATCTAGGATTTTTTGCTTTCTTCTAAATTAGAGTTCTTTTGTTAGTAGACATGTTCTTTCAGTCAAAATTGAACTTCATAATGAAAATGTTGAATAACATGTGTAAATCTTGTTCAAAATGTTCGAAAGAACTCATTGCCGTGTGGCTCAATGTCGGGATACCGATTCAAATGTTCCAAGGAAGTCATTGCTTAAGGGCTTTTCGGTTTCACAAAAGAAACTACATTGTTCAATTATTTGTCACCTATTCTTTACAGGAACAACATGGAGCGGATATTAACGTTACATCGATATGTAGAAGATCGATAGCACAATCAATTATTATAAGGGAAAAGTGTGTCGTGTAAAATCATTTAATATTGATTGATCAGTTTAAATAATCGATTCTCCATTAGAGATCATAATGTCACATTTCATCATTAAAAAGATGAAGTAACATGTTGACAATAACAAAAATATAAGAACAGATCTTTGCAACCTGAGGACATCCCGAACTAGGGGAAGTCCCATAAAACAGCAAAAGTCTAAACAAACCCAATAGTAAGCACTCCGTTTGGGCCCGGAGGCCTCCGTGCGCGTTCTATCTCATCGAGGTAGAACAACTATTTTTAATAAAAAAAAATGTCTCTCTTTCGTTCTCATGTAATTTTTAGTGATTCTCCAAGATAAAGACTATTTTTGCTATATAAACGCTACCTCATAAAAACCACAAAATTAGAAAATGTATGGAAAACACAATTTTGAAACTATAGTTATATATGGTTTTTCATATGAAGGTGAACATGACCATCCTTTTATCTCTTTCATACGTACCATCGAAGAATGAGAGGATCATAGTAGGCTGTACACTTTCATATGAAAAACCCGGTATATGTACCACGTACTACATGTCGGTCATATTGTGCGATATTGGTGAAAAGTCCCAGGGCGGCAGTCCGTGGACTTTTAACCAATAGAGCACATATGAACGACATGCAGTACATGTTGGATATATAATTTTATGTATCTTTCGCACAAAAAGCCATTTTGAGCACAAAACACGAAAATTATACTCTTCAATTTTTTCGAAATGAACTTGAAGCAACCATTGAGAAACGTCAACTTATGAAAATGAAACTCGACTAATAAAATCATATTAGTCCAGTTCGAACGTTTCAAACTGGACTAATATGGTTTTATTAGTGGGCTTCGTATTTTGACCAAAAAACGTCAAATTAAGTCTAGTTTTCAGTGCGAAAAATGGCATATTTTGGGCGAAAGATACGTAAAAATATAAAATTAATCTTAAGTTTTCGAGGCATGTCGTAGAACAACTTTTTGTTCTGAAAACTATTTCACATCATATGAAAATATCTTTGATCGACACCATCGGTCAATTGGACTGATACAAACGCCAATTTAAGATGGATTTTCCCACAAACATTATTTTAGACAGGTGTAAATAAATTGATAATGGTTTCGGTTAGTGGAAAATGAAAAAACATTATTTTAGGATCAATACATTTTTATTGATACTAATTGCTTCCTAGAATTCTATTTTTTTGGTAGATGTTCTAAACAAAGTCTATTCGAAATCCGACAAAGACTTTAAAGCAACTAGGTCACTTGGTGAAACCAAAATGGAAATGGTAAAACATATAAGTCATTGTTCTCATTTATTCCAACATACATCGAAATACAAGGGAAAGTCAACCACGTTTTGAACTTACAAAAACTAGAATTTGTATTCCATCGAATCATTATTGCAGAATTCATTTCTACCATGTCATGACTCTGTTCTATTTTTTGTGTGCTTCTTCGTTACGTATGAATATACAGTACATGTGAAACAGCAATGAATTTAATAATGAATTTTCCAACAAAAGAACAACAACTTCAACAATAAATAAAAAAACTAGAAAAAGTGTCATCTATCCATTCAACCGGCAGCACCATTTCTACAATATGATTACTCTGAATCAAGCATATATAGAGTATGAATGTTAAACGATGATGGTGCACAAGAGTGTTCTCGAAAAGTAAAGTGCTGATTCATATCGTCTCAATTTTGTACTTAAAAGTAAACACAATACTTTCTTCTGGTTTTGTGATGAAAACGCTTGGAATAAGATGAACTTGTGAAATGTGTATGAAGCATTCGCGCTGAATTGAAATAAAAAAACTAAGAAAACACTTGGAGCGCTTTAACTCTGTGCAGTAATTGAAATTTTAATTATTTTTGTTGGTGAAATTCGATTTCTGTGTATGTGAAAAGACGCCTTAGGCAAATTAATATTTTAATAATTTGTCTTTAAACTTTTTGGAGCGTTTTTTCTAGTTTTAAGCTCACTTTTACCAGGAACAATAACACTACATACGAATACAACTTATTTCATATCGGTTTAAGTACTTTCGTTCACCTTAAGGGACATCCAAAAAAACCCATCCCCATTTTTTGTCGATTTTTTTACCTCTCCCCACTTTGTCACACATTGTCCTACTTCGTATCCCTTCCTTCTCCCTCCTCCCTTCCTTCCAATTGCAAAATTTCAAAATTCAGTTTCCAATTCGTTTGACAAACATTTGTCAATCGAAAAATGTTGACTTTTAGCTTTCAATGAAATGAACCGCTTTTCAAGACCCTTCCAATTGAATAGAACAATAAAAATACCTGGTGTCAAATTTCTGCTAAATTGATTTAAGCTAATAGAGCGTATTCATTTCGGAATTTATGTTTTGATCGATGTCAAATGATGTTGATTAAGAACAATTTCCTTTGAATCGACGTATACAATCGAGGAAACACCAGCCCGGAAATCTTTTTCTTTTTTTTCTCATTTTCTTCCCAAATCTGGAGGACGTCATACCAGTTCGGGAGAGTTTTATGGATGGCCCCTTGCAAAACTGCAAACATCAATAAAATTTAGTTGCACAATCAAACACAGTTCCAGCTAGATTCTAAAAATGAGCTTGAAATGAAAATGTATTTGTGTGTGATTTACCTAGTCATATTTTCCAACTGAGTTCATTTTTGGAATATTATTTTAATTGCTTTCGTTAAACATTATTTGCCTCACTTTCTTCTTCGTTAAATGTGAAACTTTGCTCTTTTGTGCGGCTAAAAAAAGGTTACCAAGAAACCCACAAAGGCTATACAAAATCATTTATGTTTTTGATTGACTCATTCTGTGTTTGGTTAAATTGCTCATATAAAAATCTCACTTTATTTTCCAATTATTTCTAAAGATAATTTTAATTTTGCTTTGATGTGGTTAGAACTCTGTACTAAGCCGACTGCTGTTGCAGCCTTGATAGCTTATTCTCCTTAGCAATCAACGTTTGGTAAATGGTTGGCGCAAATATTTATTATTTATTCAACAAACAAGGCAACGAGTTTCATATCGAAAAAGCCTATAGAAAGACATTTATTATTAACTTTTTCAACTTTTAAACATTGTTAGATTACACTGCTCACTGTGACTCATTTTGAAATTATTTTGCGTAATGATTCTAGATTTTCAATCAATAAATACATTTTTACTAAGAAAGTTTACCAAAATAATGAATAGAACAAACTATTAAGAAAGTTAATTTTATCTGCCCCAATACTATAATGACGTCATATTATATCACATTTCGATTGTCTGTGAGTGTGACGTCATCAATCTAAATTTTCAAATTCTAATTAAAAATACTTGGAAGCGCAACATAATTCTTAGAACGTCTTCCACGATATAAAATACGATTATTTCAAAAAAGATAAAAAAAATTGGGAAGCCATTTATTTTTATTATTTTTAAAGTTAAATGAGACAATTGAATCTTTTAAAATAAAAAACAAATATGTTGGACGTATTCTGCTCTACGCTAGGAACAAATCGAACCGTTCTCTACACTACGAGGGAATGGTATTTTAGTACGCACGTCGATGGCATAATACCGAATTTTGTGGCACGGGCTCTAGACATACAATATACAATGTTGTTAGTTTTAGGACACAAATATCAAAAGCTTGTCTCTAGCGGTTGGAAAAGTATTCGAAATATCTGTAATGAAACCTCCAAAACGATCTGTTTAATAGATAACACACATCCTTTTTCTGTGTTGGAAGTATACCCTCCAGCCCCTGCTCCATTGGAGGTTTTGGTGTATATGACTATGTATTCCCTGGTAGATCAGCTGGAAAGCAATCTAGTCAGTCTTCCCTACTTGGAAATATAGCGTTCAATCGCCGGTGTGATTCGATCTATGTCTAATTACTGCCTCATACAACCACAGAATAGCCTTTGACGGCAGGCCCCAATTTCTACCCGAAAGAGTTTCTGCAGCCCTGCTGTGCAACAATAATTTTGACCTTGACCTTGGCCTTCCACATTCGAGTTGGTCCCTGTGCACAATGTCAGCGATCTTGAACGTGAGAACTCTCCCCCTGAATGATCTTCAAGTTTCGCAACGATTTTAAATATAAATTTCTTTGCCCTAGGGAGAATCAAGGCCGATCAATAGCTTCTCATTCTAGCGATCTTTCACCTCGTTACTCGGTCGTGCCTTAAAAGCAAAAATATGTAACGCGTTCCGACCTTTGGACTTTCATGTTGGCATTCTTTGTTTGTACTCGCAAAGTATTGAGATAAAAGAAAATTTTGTTTTAATGAAACAAATCACAATGAAACAATTGATCTTCTGACGAAAAAATGGCTGATCTAAGTCTCGAACTCGCAACACGTGAAGGCAGAAAATAATTGCTGAGCAGGCACATTAACAACTAGTCTATCCATGAACGTATCTAACTAACTAAGAAACAGAAATTCAGAATTAAAAATGTTTTCATTCAAACAAAAAAGAAAAATTTCGTGGTTTGGCGGTATTGTTTTATAATTATTTGTTAAATCATCAGAAAACATCGCCAAAGTGTGAAAAAACGGCGAGAGCTGAAAGAAAAATAATTTTGGCGTTTCTTCACATTTTTTCTGATGATTCTGATTTACAAAATGATAAATCACCAGAAAAATCGCCAAAGTGTGAAGAAATGCCAAAAAATCGCCAAGTTGTGAAGAAACGCCAAAAAAATCGCCAAGGTGTGAAGAAACGCCAAAAAAGAGAAGAAACGCAAAATTCATTTTTTTTCAGCTGTTGGCGTTTCTTCACATTTTGGCGATTTTTTTTTTGCGTTTCTTCACAACTTGGCGATTTTTTGGCATTTCTTCACACTTTGGCGATTTTTCTGGTGATTTATCATTTTGTAATTATTTGTTAAGTCATCAGAAAAAATCGCCAAAATGTGAATAAACGCCAAGAAAAATCGCCAAAGTGTGAAGAAACGCCAAGAGCTGAAAAAAATTAATTTGGCGTTTCTGCTCTTGTTTGGCGCTTTTTTTTGCGTTTCTTCACACCTTGGCGATTTCTTTTTTGCGATTTGACTTTGGCGTTACTTTACGGGAATCCTGCATTCTAAAAAATATAATTTTGAAATGTACCCAATACATCGTCGATGTTTAGGCCTGTCAACTTTTTGTTAATATATGGGCCATTCCATTGAAAAGTTGGAAAATGTGTTACGAGGGAACCGTCTTCTGGCTAAGAATGCAAAGGTTGGACTTCTTTCGCATGAAGGAGTTGTACATGGAACCTATAGAGGAATTTTCTTCATACAACACAAATCTCGTATGTGCACGGTTTAGCAAGAACACATGGTTCCCTCGCAACCTACCAATGGAATCGCCCATATGCATGTTGACGAGCCTGCGTACGGACGATGTATTTACCAGAACGGTAGGTTCAATTCGCACCGGGCTCCAATATTCACTTCGTATCAAATATTATCTATACAACTCGTTCCACTGGTGTGATTTTCATCAAATTATATAAAATATCCAAATCATGTCACGCTACTTCTTTGAATATCAAATTGAATTTTTAAAACACCTTCAGCAAACTCTTAGCTGTTTTCATTATAATTCATAATTCTTAATGCACACGAAATAAATTTACTTTAGTTGCGAAAAGTAACAAATGCATTTCTTGAATAATTGAATTGTTGAAGTCAAAATATTTGTAGAGTCAAAATATCGTGAATACAGAATTGGTAATGAACAAGAAAATCCACGGGACTTTAATGTTGAACTAGACGAAGAAAGGATTCATTTCCTATGTGCTTAGAGAGATCTGTTTTCCACATTTGTGTTGAAGCACAACATCATGCATAAATCATCACCGCACTCTAACCAGCCAGCCGCATGAAATAGTACTCGAATCGTAAATTTGAATCTGTCATGTGTGTTGATGTAAGAATTAAAATGCAACATCTACCATCGCTTCCCTTCTATCTTTCATTTGAGTTATCAAACACAATGAGTCCATACAAATCATCTAAAAAAGGGAGGATGACTTACATGACGAATGAAGGGAAATATGGATAAAATAAACAGAATAAAACACGATAGCAGTTTATAAATCAAATGGCAAAAACTCAACCTTTTGTCACTTAGTGCCAGGATTCTCGACTTGAGATTTGAAAATACTGATCAGGAACATAACAATTAAGAAAATAACTACAATCATCAAAAAAACCTGTTGCTTTCCATTGGCAAGTAAATCAGACAAGAAACCCAGAAATCATTTTTTTATATTAATCTTTAGGTTCGAAAAGCTGTAAACAGCCTCCAAGGGATTAAAAAGTACGAAAAACACGAGTGAAAATCAAGTACATCGTAATTTATGAGTTTCCATGTATGTTCACGTTTTAAAATAGTATTATAATTAACAACAAGTTCAATAAAAGTTTGTGAATTAATTTGCATGAATGTATTTTGAATAGGAAAAAGTTTCAAAGCCCGTGTCGGTGGGAGAATGTAGTTAGCAAACTAACTAACACTTCGTTATAGGTCAAAAGTAAACATACAACATTTTCTAAAATGGAATTTGGAAACATGAGAAAGAGTTTTGTTATGAAATTAGTAGATGTAGATAAATGTAATTGTAGCGTCAAATTTTGATTTTTCAATTCCTATTTTCATTGATACTGTCGTATGAAAAGTTCTTAACTATGAAAATTACCATACGAAGCAAAACTCCTATCTCTATTTCTCCACGGTGAATACTCTTGTCAAACTTTAGCGATTCTAAAAATTCGGGCAGAAAAAAGTTTTGTGAGATTTACTCCTAGCCTTTCTCACATTTTGTCTCCCTCGACTACAATAGTTGAAATGAAGTCCCAAAGGCAAAACAAATTTCATGGATTTATAGTAGATTTTCCATAAAGTTTTCATTGCTTTAATCCCAAGTCGAAAAAAATAAAAGCCTTTATTTAGCTAAAAAAAAAGGTTGAATGTCTCATCCATAGTCTCTTGGTATTTGTTTACCTTGGGTTCGTATCATAATGTGTTATATAAAAAAACCCATTTTCGATGTTTAAAAAAATTTTTTACTGCAATATGAACCAGCTTCTGTTTCAATTTAATTTTCATATCCATTTTTCGCCTTTTGTTATGTATTTTCGTGGTATACGATTTTCCACGTTCGGTTGAACCCATAAAAATGTTTTAATTTATGTGTCTGTTAGAGCGAAATTGATTAAAAGTTTTTCGAAAACATGTAGATCAATGTGTTATCTATCTGAGATGTTGGTAAATCCATACAAAAACGAAACGTACAAACATAAATAATTTCCATAAATTTCTCAAGTCGTGTAAAACTTCCTTTAGAAGTTCCATTAAACAAAACATTTTCCATGAAACCGAAACCCGAAAATATACGGGAGAAAAAGCGAAAAAAAACTTTTTTAATACAAAATAATTAAGTTTTTCTGGTTTATTTGAATATGAATGAGAATTTATATTACTAATGCGATAGAATTCAGTTATCTTCGCACCAGCTTTACAGATAAAATAGGCGCAGAAAAAAAAGAGAAAATTTTCTGCTTATCAGCGATTACAAAATAGAAATTAAGTTCAAATTAGAAAATGACGATGAGCGAAAGTGAAAAGTTCGAAGAGGCAGTGAGGTAAGATGTTAGGACGTTGTTAGTACTTTATTAGCATTTTAATGATTTTAATTGATGCCTAAAATTTAGGGAATATAAATTGAGTCTAAGGTGTATTGTTTAGCATTAAATAATTGCAAAAAGAAAATTTGAAGTTCATGCGATCAAAGGAAGAAATTCAATTTATTTTGTAAATGAAACCGAACTTTTTATGCGTACTTTTCGCTGCTTTTCAGATGCAGACACAGTTTTTTATTGAGAGGATACTCATCTCAATAGATTCATCATCATCATCATCATCATCAAACTTTATAGACCGTTTATACCTTCCGGTGTGGGGTCTTTAAGCCGCAACCCGGTGGTCATTGACCACCCCCCTCCATACCCTTCTATCCTCTGCCAAAGAGATGGTTTGCTCGCCCAGTGAAAGCCCCCTAACTTCTAAATCTGATTTAATTGAGTCTATGAACCTTCTCCTTGGCCTACCCCTAGGACGTACACCCGGGACCTGTGCATTCAATATCCTCTTTGGGAGCCTACTATTACCCATCCTTTGAACGTGCCCATACCATCTCAGACGACTAACCCTTGCCGCCTCCTCCACTGACCTAACCCCTAAATTTTCTCTGATGTCGTCGTTCCTGATATGATTGTCCCACTGTTCCCTCCGATTCACTTTTGCTATGCTCCTAAGAACCCTCATATCTGAAACCTCCAAGTCATGCACAAGGTATCCGCAGTCCACCCAACTTTCCCTACCATATAAAATTGTTGGCCTGAAGATTGATCTGTGAATAGCTAACTTTGTGCCACTACTTAATTCCTTCCTGTTAAACACATGAGACCTCAACTGACTGGCCACCGCATTTCCCATTCTCCTCCTTTCCTCAAATTCCCTAACTAACTTGTCATCCTCTGAAAACCTGGCTCCTAAATATTTAAACTCAGAAACCTGTTCCAACTGCTCCCCATTTAAACTGCACACTACGTCTTTCCTAAATTTGCCAACATGCATAACCTTTGTTTTGCCGACGCTTATCTTCATCCCGTACTCCTCACATGCTACATTCAGGCAGTCAATCCCCCTCTGCAAATCCTCGGCATTATCTGCTAATAGGGTTAAATCATCCGCATAGGCCAGGATTTTCATAATTACATCCCCAATTTCCACATTCCCCTGCAAATTGGCCTGCTTGATGATTTTGTCCATGAAAATTATGAACAGAAGAGGAGAGAGACAACAACCCTGACGAACGCCCTCATTAACCTCGAAAGCCTCACTAATTTCCACCATCTATCCTTACCGCAGCCTTGCTCCCTGAGTAGATGCTTTTAATGGCGCCCAATAAACCTCCATTAATCCCGTATTCGCTAAGCACCTCGAACAGCTTTTGCCTCGGTACCCGATCAAATGCCTTTTCCAAGTCGATGATGCATAAGTACAGATCAATATTACTCTCAAAGAGCTTTTCTATAGCCTGCCTAAGACAAAAGATCTGATCCTGACACCCTCTCAGAGGTCTGAAACAACTCTGAGCCTCGTCCAGAACCTCTTCCACTATAACCCTAACCCGATCTACTAGCACACTAGCATAAACCTTTCCGACCACGCTCAAAAGTGAAATCCCTCTGTAGTTGCTACAAACTTTACGGTTGCCCTTCTTAAAGATCGGAGCAATAACACCGAAGCTCCCGTCAGCGGGTACTACTGAGGACTTCATGGCTAAATTAAAAATCCTACAAAGCCATTGGATCCCACCAGACCCGCTATTCTTAATAAATTCTGTCCTAATTTCGTCTACACCTGCGGATTTTCCTGCCTTCAGCCTGCTGACCTTTCGTGTCACCTCCTCTAATGTATTTTCTTCCTCACCCTCCGAGTTAGCAAACTGATTTCTGTCAGGTGCCACTACCGGATTGACAGATGCAAATAGATCCTGAAAGTAATCACGCCAGGTTTCCAGTACTTCTCCCTTATCCGTAATTAACTGGCCATTTTTACCAAAAATGCTACTGCAGCCCTCCTTTTCACCACCACGCCTAATATCCTTAATCGTCGACCAGAATTTTTTACCCTTTCCTTGACCTGCTTCTTCCAATTCTTCTCCGAACCTCTTCCACGCGAGGTCCTTTGCTCCTTTAACTAGAGCCTTAACCGCCTGACTACAAGCCCTGTAAGCTCCTTTCTTCTCATCCGTTTTATCCTGTAACCAAACCAAATAAAGCTTTCTTTTCTCCACCACAGCCTTTTTGATATCGGCGTTCCACCAACCCGTCCTTTTGTTCCTACCTCCGCTAGAGACACTACCCAGACATTCCTCAGCTGCACTCAAAACAAATTCCTTAAAATTTGCCCACTCAGCCTCGATGTCCCCGCAGTCCGAAGGAAGCCCCTCAAAACCCTCTGTGAACTTTGCCATGAAACGAGCCCTAACTTCCTCCTCCTTGAATTTTCCTACGCGAAACCTGCGAACTACCTTTTTCTTCCTTTTAGCCTAACAGAGTTTACCAACCGACAGATGTGCACCCAAAAGATAGTGGTCCGAGCCGAAGGTGAAACCCCAATAGATCTCAATAGATCTCAAAATGAAATTCCATCACAGTTGGGATAAGAGCACCTGAAGCGGATTTTTTTGGTCATGGTCAAGGGTTATTTCGTTGGGGGTGAACACCTTTTTATTTTCTGTTGATTTATAGGAATTGGAGAATGGATGAGAAAAATATTTTTAAAACGAGTTTTAATCTCAGATTTCAGAATATTTCTCAGAACAGCCAGAGAAATAATCTGCACTAGTTTTCCTTGTTACTAAGATACAACACTGAAGACTGACGTAGTCTTAGCAGCAGCGACAGGAAAAATGTAGGTCAGTTCAGTTAGAAAAAAAATGAAACAAAACGTAAGAACATAAGGGAAATCACACAAACTGTTTACCGGTTAAGCACCAGTGAAGTAATTTCTACATAAAATTTTAAAGCCAGTTGACGATATTGATTTTTCATCCCTATGGGTTGTACTTAGATATAACACTGAGTAGAATCGACTTCCCCAGATGTCCTTATTACTCCGCGATACTATCAAGTTGAATTCAAGAAGATCGCAACTTGACAATGATGAGCCCAAGATCCTCTACGTAGTCTGAGTATTCAACGCTAACACCACCACTTTCGACTTGCGAGATCTCGGATATCTAGCTACTGGCCATGGCCTTAGTCGTAACATTGTTCAGAAAAAAATCGTTCCTATTGGACCAAGCTATATAAAAGTATCTGGTCCTGGTGAATTACTTACTTACTGGTGAATTATTTACATATCCGAAATTATTTACATATCCGAAAATCGTCCTAGAAGAGGTCCACAACGGAAAAGCCACCATTGACCAGAGTGGGATCGGAGAACGTTCCGTTTACGACAACTGCTTGATGCAGATCGGTCAGGTTGCTACGAATCAACAAAGTAGACGTAGTTGCAAGTCTTTGAAGAAGTTGGTCGTGAGAACTTGTGGAAAATTATACGTAAAAATTTTACATCGCAGCAATTACGCCCATTTTTAGACCCGTACGAAGAACGAAGTTCTTCGAAAAGGGGTCTTATGTGTTTACCTAGACGCTTGTAACCACCCCAATTTCGACTTGGGATTAGGTGGGAAGGTAATCGAAATGTCTTTTTTGGGACTGAATCTGGGCACTGTCGGCCCAAGGGCCGCCGAACTAGGGCCGTTTAAGTGGTTTTTGGTCTTTTGTACATGATATGATATGATAATAATTTTATTGTCTACTTTTCTCAAGCCGACATGGAAAAAGAGTGGTTATGACTGCTGTCATAACCCTCATTAAAACCATGAAAACGTTACAAATAATATACTTAAAGTAAATTAACATAGTCACGGCCAAAATAAAAATCACAAAGCGAAAACAAAAACTAAAAAAGAAAGATAAAAATATGATAAAAGATAGAAATCGCTCTAAAAATTGCAAATACAAATAAAAAAATCACTCAAAAAAAAATTTAAGATTTAAAGAGCTTTGTCATAGAACATAGATGAATCAAAAGATAATTCAAGTCAAATTGCAATTAAAAAAAAAGTAAGAAAACTTTGTAGAAAGCAGCGTCAAAGAAAGAACAAAACCAAATCCATCATGGTGTCGTCAAATAAATGTAATAGAAAACTAAAATCAAATTGTGGAAGGAAGCGATGATATCAGGAAACACAACTGTCAGCAATTACCAAATGAACCAAACACTGAATCATCGAGTTCCAGTGTAAAACGACGAAATTCTCGTGATGGTAATGTTGGATCTATATGCGCAGCAACCATATTAAACAAACGACAAGCGAGATTGAATGGAGAGTACGTCGAGTATTCGTGCCTAAACAAAGGAAAGCGAATTAACGATGGGTTGCGTAGTGCTCTGCATCCATCGTGCAAGCTGATGCTGTCGCGAAGTAATTTCGAATTGACTTTTCCGGTTAGTAAATCGTGAATGAAGAATACTGCTGCATTCGCTCGTCGTCTCACTAGCGATTGTAGATTTAGTTCAATGTATCTGTCCACATATGGACGAAGTCTATAACTTCCATCGTTTGGATCGACATATCGGTTATGATTGGCGTATAAAACAAACTGTCGTTGAACACTCTCAAGTGTCTGAACATAGTTGTCGTGATAAGGAGACCAAACCGCGCTAGCGAATTCGAGATGGGACCGAACCACTGAGTTGTAGAGCATCTTAGCTGTATCTACGTTGAACCGGCCGTAACATTGACGTTTGATGAAAGATAACATCGAATGTCCTTTTTTCGAAACCAGCTCACGGTGAATATTGAACGAGAAATAACGAGACATAACTCGAGTAAATCTCTTCCGATTTTCAAATTTTGTTTGATCGAAAGGTCTAGGACTGTCTACCGTTTTATGGCAGAAAATTTTTTGATTAGAAACTCTTGGACTCAGTCAGGACCCTAAAACTGAGTTTCTACTAGGGCCCAACGTGTTTGCTTACATAAATTGGATAAATCCTAACTGATTTTGTTGATCCTTTTTCTATTTGAGAGGTAATCGAGTACCGAATTATATTCAAAAACAAATTTTGGCCCGGTGTCTATGCTTAGGGCTGAAGTGGGCCTCAGGTTCTAAGGTTGGCCCTAGCCAATATGGAAGTATGTGTCCTAGGCATTTCCTTATGGCCCTAGGTCGGTCGGCCCTAAGGTCTGCCCTAGACAAAAAAATGATTTTTCACTTTGTTGTAGAGAAAATGGAGGGAAATATTTTTGTCTATGTAAGTCTTTGTCCGAGGCCTCTCGTGAAGACCCTAGGTTGGTCCTAAGGTGGGCTCTAGACAAATGGATTTTTTCTATGTTGTAGAAAAAATTGAGATGAACATTTTTGTCTATTTGGGGGTCAATTTTGTACTTTCTTTTTTACATCGTTTCTTCGGACGGGTTTTTCAATATTGCCCTCTCCAATACAAT
Source organism: Pseudolycoriella hygida (assembly GCA_029228625.1). Lineage (NCBI taxonomy): Eukaryota > Metazoa > Arthropoda > Insecta > Diptera > Sciaridae > Pseudolycoriella > Pseudolycoriella hygida. The sequence continues at coordinate 47,106,699 of CM055406.1, forward strand.
TTAATGTGGACGCAATTTCATACACTTAAGAGTTAAGGCAATATTTACTCAAATACGTTCGAGTCTTTTCCTAACATCAACTAATAATAATCCGCCGTTACAAGTCGTCCGGGTCAGAGGCTAGATCACTTCTATGTACTAGTTCCTCAATTTTTTTGTGAGCTTTTGCTCACATGGATTGATTGTCTTAGAGATTTAATCTAAATCTTTGTTCGTTGAATTGACGACAATAACAAACGACACAGGGCACGGAACACGACAAATTTGATATCAATCTTAAAGGTGTTGAGTCATAAAAAACACATCCTTTTAAAATTTGTCAATTTATTGACAGAGATCCTTTCGTTACTGGCGTTTTTACTGTGTCAGTGGTGAATTGCACACAAACCTAGTGCCATCTATAATGTACTAGGGCGGAAACTAGTAGTGCTTAGAATGCCGGTTCGCCCCATCAATGTGTTTTACCGGCAGGCATTTTTTGGACCACATGCTTCACGTGAATTCCGAACCACGCCTAACGGTAGCTAGCAATTTTCTTCTGGTGCTAATTATATCTCCGTCCAAAGTCAGACTCAGATATTTGTACGCAGTCATCGAATATGGGTGACTTCATATTTGTCATTCTTCTATGTACGATTCGTTGCGGCACCAAATTCACAACTACCCAAATTATGAAGCCTGGCTGTGCCTACGAACGTTACTTTCATGCTATACATACATTAAAGAAAAATCCAATACAGAATTTGCCCCCACCAGGCTTGAACCCGGATATTCTTGGTGGAAAGCCAGTACGTTACCACTGAGCTAACCCGTTCCGGTCTGCAGATATAACTTGTACGATTCTTTTCTTCTATATGTCAAATATAAGAGACACCGACACCAATCTGAACCAAAAAAATATTCTCCATATCATTGTTACCGATTGACGTTTTCAGTTCTTGTACGAACCTACATTTTCCTTCTTTTTCAACGAAGGAAAACGATCTATCATAACAATCAGAGTGTACGGAAAAAGTGAAGGGAGAAATGCGTTGAAAAGATGGATTTTAAAAATCTAATTTAATCTAATTGGGACATTTATATTCTAATATAAAGAGTGACGCTAAATTCGGAGACTAAATTGAGAAAGTGGCGAACATCAGATATTTAACTAGTTGAAAAAATTTTCTTTTCTCGTTATTCCAGTGCGCTTCTTTAAATGTGTGCCTTAATCCGATTATGACCTTCGTACGAATACGAATAGCAAAGACACAAATGCGATAATTTGTTTTGGTGTAACACAGCAGTATTTAACTTTTAGCTTTTTGTGAGATACCTAATCCAATTCATCCCACAACACATCCATATGTAAACGATACTTGCGAAACAAAAGCATGCGGTAACCTTAATATCGTATGTATCTTTTTACAATTTACCGACAAAAAACTCGCTTTTTCGTGCGTCATTTCGGTGTCGCAAGAGGTCACATTTCGCGCTAGTGAGGTAAAACTTTTTTAACGCACTATTGAAGATAAATGTTTTCGAACTAGTGCGTGAAAACCGCATTTACTCACTACTGAGATAAAATTTTATGCGAAAGAACAATTAAAATTTCTACAAATATTCGCAAGTGGAAGCACGCAGGAAAAGCTCGTTTTTTCGGTGAATTGCAAAAAAACGCTGTTTGATACACTTTTTGTATGCTGGTAATTTAAAGCACACGATGTGTTGCCGAACTCGTCTTCGGCTCGTATCGGCAATCTTACATCTAGTGCGTTAAACTTCCTTCATACCCAATTTGTATCAAAAACTGCTATTCACTTCACGAATGAATTTATGAATCCAGAAATTGTGAGATGAATAATATTGAAATCTTTTAAAATGAAGGATCTTATAAATGTGCCTGTCTGTCTTTTTGCTGATATGCACATGGTCTCGCGACAAAGGTGCACTGACGAGGCATAAACGTCTCAATCAGACAAACTCGGTTCGTTGATAGATAAAAATTCATTTTTTCTCCTTTGTTGCTTGTCAACTTTGGAATTCCCAAGCAATACAAAATTATAGATAATTTATGTACTCATGACCAAAGCTATACAAAATTTAAGTAAAAAAAAAAACAAAAAAAGAATAAATCGATGAAAAATAAAAACATGTCGACAAGAAAATGCCTAGAGAAAACTTGGTGGCATTTGCATACTTTTCGGGCCATTTTTTGTATGTACATTCCATTTTTCTGAAACTAAATATTTCCCAAACTGAACATCATCAGTTATTTAGGTCAACCATATCGCTCTCTTCGAATATAAAATCTGACAATCAGAAGCATTTATATTTACCATGTACACAACACATATTTGCATATTTTTTCCAAATCATCGATTTTTCCTGATTTTCAATTTCGTTTTTTTTCGGTTGTAAATTTGAACGCTCTTTCTATTCATCAAAACGTAAACATAAATTCATATAACTTTGAAAATATGGATTTTATATGGGAATAAAGTACACTTAATCCGTTCAAACAAACCGGTTCATATCGAAAGGAATTTATTATCTGAACCGGATGAATTATTATACATTATATCCTTCTTGTGAGCAGGGAAAAAACATAATTCTTGGGAACAATTTATATATACATAGGTAGGAATATAAACAAAGAAAATGATAATTTAGTTGAGGGAAAATTGAAATGCTAAACAAGAGAAATTTAATTTGAAAGATTTTTTTTTGTGCGCTATGAATGTACCCCTATGACATAATGTAAGGAATATAAATTTAGTTGAGTTGATGCGAAGGATGGGTGTTTTGTTTTATTCTTCCATTTAAAATGTTCATACATCCAGTTTCAGAGAGATAAGGAGTACTTTTTTTATTATTTGCCTTCCTTAAGCTCATTTTCTTGAAAAATTTTTGCATGTTATGTTAGGCTGACTGTTTTTATTCGCCTCAGCAATGTTTTACTCAGTGGAATACAATGATAAAATAAAATGAAAATAATTTATTTCAATTGTTTTATAAAAACAAATTTGGAATATCTGGCAGTATGATTTTGTATAGATTTTCGGGGATTTTCTTCAAAAAAAAAAAAGGAAACGCATATTGTCTACAAATCTTCATATAATAATTTTAAGTGAATGTTACGACAAGTACGATATTATTAGTTAGATAGAATATAGCTTAAAGTCAACAACGACTTATGAAAAAGACATGTTGAAGGCTTAAAATGCTCTGCTTGTCGAAGAATAAAGAGAAACATTATCTAAGAATTAAACCAGTATCCTGATAAATGACTGAGCATGAAGAAGACCTTAATAAGCGTTAACATCTATGTATGGAGATTAATACGACAAACGACTTACATTACAATAAAGGGTGCTTCCCTCATATCATGCAAAATGTTAATTTTTCTACCTAAAGACGAAGGTGCTAACGAAAAAAGCAATTATTATTTGAAAACTGTTGTTA
>CM055406.1:47119256-47129517 GCA_029228625.1 Pseudolycoriella hygida
ACATGGGGTAGATCGAGGTGGGAGTTGGGGGGATACATTTATTATCGTCTAAATATGACGAATCAACAATAAAAAAATGTCCGTCCGTCCGTCTCCACTTTTTTTTCATAACGGCTCAACCGATCACCGTAAACTTTTTTTCCCTGAAAGTTACATGCCTCCTATGATTCAAGTTCGAAAAAGAGCAAAATCGGCCAGGTAGTTCCGGAGATATGGTCGAAGAAGTGGAGATCGGACATGAAATTTTCGAGCGTCGGTGAAACTTTTTTGCAAATATCTCAGCAAGTATAGCCCGAAAAGTGCTCGTTTCGGTGTCAAATGAAAATATTTGATGTCACCAAGCGAGGAACAATTTTTTGTGGGAATTAGGTCAGGGGTCTGGGCACTGGGACCAATGTAATGGACGAAATTGAGTTTCTTGGCCATATACGAAAACAGTTTTTCGTCTATATTTCTTAACTATGCAATATGGTAATTTACTGTCAAAGGCAAAGTTGTAGAGAACTAAATTTTAGCGAACACGTGTTTCAGGGTTTTGGGAAAATATGCCCCAATCGTGGTATATGACCACTTTCACAAATTAGGCAGGATGACACAAATCTCCAGAACTATGAGAGGTAGAAAGTTGCTTCCAAAGGCAAAGTTGTGGAGAATAAAATTTAGAGAACACGTGTCTCAGGTTTTTGTGTAAAAATGTCCCAGCCTTGGGGTATGAACACTTCTGTAATTGGGAGGGATGACCCTTATCTTTAGAACTATGTGAGGTAGAAAGTTGCTGCCAAAGGCAAAGTTGAAGAGAATAAAATTTAAGGGAACATATGTTTCAGGGTTTTAGGAGAAAATAGCCCAATCCTTGGATATAATCTTTTCTAGATTTGAATAGTCAGAGACATACTTCGATAGGGCTTTTGACATTACCTTTCGTAATTTCTATGGATCTTTGAAACTCTTACAGTCATAAAAGAACATAAAACGTTGGATTGTTTGCTTATTTGTATATTTAGATACTATACGTTCGAGTTTTTTGTAACATCTATTCTGTTTGCCACAACTATTCTGATACGTACGGGTCTTTGGTTATGTTTTAATTTTAAAGTGTCATCTATTTCTTCAAACTAAGTAAAAAAGAAATGAACCGGCTGTATGTCATTGTCACTTAGCAAACAACCTCTGTAGAAATAGAGGCGCCAGTGCATCATAATCAGTGACTCCACGAACAGACAGGGATTTGCTACCCTAGTTACAGTTGATTTTCGGAACGACCAAATGCCGACTGCCGTGTTATTGCCGAATACATCATCATCATCATGTTATCATCAGGGATGATATTGCAATGGCCCACACAATTACTTTGCGCAAAGGAAAAATCATCATTCATCCACCGAACATTCGATTGAACTCTCGATGCTCATAGGAAATTACAAAACGATTGAATTTTTAATAAGAACGTATCGTGAATTGGTCGCAAGTTCCAATCTGGACAGTTTACAAAGTGGCAACATCAATAAAAGTTCTACAGCATCTAGTCTCTCTGAAAGACCTCCCGGGTAATACCGGACCTCTCTGGAAGAAGTCAAGGTGCTACAGAACAGTATATCTCACCGAAGAAACGGTCCAACTGGATAAAAGACGAACAAGTCGATGCATCAAAGAATCGATAATCAAAGTCAAGTGCGATATGAATTGAATGATTATTTGTGATCCTGATCAATTCTGTGCTTTTATATTTTACGTATTTGAACTATGTGAAAAGCTATACGAGTAAATAATAAATCAGTTTAAACATGACAGTACCATCGAGAGCAGTCACAGGCTCAATTTTGACGTTATTGCTAGATCCAGTAACCATTTACTGTGTCTTGATCCTTTGTAATCTCTTCAGAACACTTTAGAATGTTAGAATTAGAAAGCATTTTGTACAATTGTACATCATTTGCAAACATGTGTGGGGCGGCAACATATACTTAACTGCATTAGGGAGGTCATATACAAAATATGCAAACAAAAGAGGCCAGAGGAACCTTGCGGAACGCCCAGTTAATTTTTATTAGCGATTGGCAAAAGTCACATTCCGAATCAACAATAACATAAGAGTTTCCAATTTTGTTTTTCATCTAAAAATTACGATTTCACTCTGTAAACCACTTGAGAAATGATGACATAGATTCTGTCATGATGGAATTTATTCCACAAAAACTGCAATAGAAACGTGTACTGCATCGCCAACAACATTGTGTAATCTTTTCTCGAGTAGTGCAACAGAATTTCAAATCGATAACTAACGAATCAAATTAAATCAACTGAGATGACTTATTGTATTTCTCAGCAGTTGTCACCTAAAAGTTTAGATTCGATTAAAACTCATCAGAACAACATATGTTCAGTGTTCACAACCTCATTACAGAGAGCACATTCTAGTTCCCTAGGTCAAATTCCTAAAAACAATTTTGTTTTGAGCATGACAGTTAATCTCAATTGATCAAAAACCCAAATTTAAAAAAATTTATTTGATTCCTAATAAACTTGAAATTTAGTAATTAAAAAAGAAACGAACTAAAACTCATTAAAGAACATCAAACTCCAACTCTGTCTAAAATTGAGCACAAAGACGTAATTTTCATTTAAAGGATAAACTTTTTCATCGAGATCAGACGTATACCTTGCTCAGCCATTTGATAGTTCAACTATCAAGTAAACTTGGTAATAGTTGAACGATGAAAGTGCGACATTGTTTGCATATAAAATCATCACATCGGGGCCTATAATAAGCCAATTATTGCGCTGAAAGTAGGAGTATAATTAGCCTATTATAGTCGAGTTTCTTGCATTCAACGTCGAGTCCGATGTTTCTCACGTAAATTGAAAACTTTCAAGAAAGCTCGTATCGCTTTTTTTCGAAACATCTTACCTCCCGCAATGGTTAGTTGTTTCACATACACATTTCGTTAAAATAAAAATTCAAAACACACGAATTCAATTCGAATTGGAATAAATACAGTCGAGTTTTATTTCGGTTTTCTTAAGAGAAAAACAATTCAACTGACCGTCCATTTTGCAATTACAACTGCTTACTAGATTGAAACTAACGACTTTGCAAGGATTTCGATGTTCAGTGTAATATTAGATGTAAAGTTTGATTCGTTTTTATAAATAAAATTAATTTGTTTTCATGTTTCGTGCAAAATTGGCAATTATAGGCACCGATGTGATAAAATATCGTATAACACAAGGGTTATATCACGTAATTATAGACTCGGTGGGTAAAATTACTCGGGGCTAACCCCTCTCGAACTTTTACCAACCCGGAATATAATTACGCGATTATACCCCTTGTGTTATAATATACTAACATCACTGATATGATATGATAAAGTGTGCAAAGCTTATAAAAAGCAGGCTGGAATAATCTAGCGAATCATAAGAAAAATGACTGCATTTCCTAATATTAAATACGCTCTTCAAACAATGTTACTTATCACGTAACACAGTTCGTTACATTAATTAGTGCATAAACATTTTATTTGAAGTGAAGCGACCTAATGGCATCAAAGTTCGCTTCAATAATTTTATCTAACTACAACTACCAACATTTTAGTTGGTGGTTTTAATGACAATTCAAGTTCGTTTCATTAATTTAAATTAAGTTTTATTTAAGGGAACCATTTAGATGTCATGTAGCGAGCTATAAATTTGATAAAACGAAATAAATGGTGCTATTGCGTGGTTTAATAAAACCAAATGAACCATTCCGAAAACGTTCATCTTAAGCGCTAAAACTTACAGTTTTTATGTTAACACAATTAGACTTTTTTGTAGTTTTTTTGGTGTTAAGATAAACATGAAATTTCAAGGAAAAAAACGACAGCAAAATATTACCAACAAATTTCGTTGTAATTTATAAAGCCAGCATTGAAGTAAAAAACATATATAGACAAAGAAAAATTTTCACTTAAAATGCCATACCACATGCTCAGGGTTAAACAAAAAGCGGGATGTTGGATAAGTTACTGTAAAACATAATTCGTATGGGTTATTCCTCTGGGGAAGTATGTCGGTTTCAAAATATGCCATACCTCAAATTATGTTGTAGTGTAAGGCTACATTTTTATAATGGGATGTAAAAACTTTTCTGTGAACATTTTTGCGGCAAAAATTGAAATGTTCTTTTGGTTTTAGGAAAATGATAAATGATAGGAAAAAAAATCTTGCTTCCAAGATAAGTTTATATTCAGTGAATAAAAGGTCCTACGTCTATTTTACACGATGGAATTAAATTGACACATATCTTTGTGGAACCGCTTATGAAACTTTTATATATTTTTTTTCGCTTGACGAATGAGGAGGACTAAAGTTCGAAAAGTTTACTGATTTCATGGGAATAACCTTTTTATTTAAGGTGGAGCGTAATAAATGATCCTCATGATAGTTCATGAATTGAAATTTAAACGTCTTTCGTCGAAAGTTTTTATTGTTCTTGTTGGTGCCTTCGGGTATTAACGATTGAGTTTTTCTCTTCAGTCTAAAGAGTTTGTTGAAATGATATACGATACAGCCGATTATTATGGAATGGATAAGTGGGTAGAATGTCACAGTAAGCCGATAATCCATGCAATTAGACAGCCGTCGGTCGGGCTTGTTGTGTGTAAAATGGGTAAAACGGGTGAAAATAATAAATGTCGATGAGACCATCCGATACAATAGAATTCCGAATATTTACATTCATCATCTTTTAATTTTACTACAATAATTGATGTTTGCGAAAACTTACATATAAAGTAAGAGATGATGAATGTATAATTAAAAAAAAATTATTAAGTACTGAATGATATTGATACTCTGGAAATTGAATGTAGAAATTTTTAATTATAGATATTTTCAGTTCTTTGATTGAATCAAATTTAAAGACTTCGAATTAAACTCAACGAGCTCATAAAGAAATTTGAGTGAATAAATTTCATTAAAGTATATTCTCAGACCCTCAATCTCGCTTAAGTACTTGTTGAACCCACAGTGTGTGTTCATTATGCATAAAACTCGTATAATGCAACTTCGATCAACCCATGAAAACATAGGAAAGAAGTTCTTTTTGCGCACCCACTCACCATATGCACCTAAAATACTTTCAGATGAATCTTAGGGAATTTATCATTTTACAAAATTAATTACATCGACTTCTCAAACAAATGTATTCCTCCCAGAGAATTGATGACTCGAGCTCTAAAGTTATTTGATGAAAACTGCTAAGTATTGTAAAAGATGTCGTATGAATTTATCCCTGACCTGTCTGTCTAAAGAAAGCTCATTTTGAAAATATTGATTGTAAAAAAGGTACATGTAGTTAGTCAGCCACCCCGTATTTGTGCTAGGAGGGGAAAGTATCTATAATTCTGGCCTAAATTCCTGCTGTTCTAAAAGTCGCCGAGTACCGATTGATGATTCCACTTTTGACATTTCGTTGACCACTGGACAGCCATAAGCCATAAAAATAGGTTATCTCTCGCTCGAATGCCGACTAACGACATAAGTACTCGCGACTATAATATGCATATTATAGCCCTCAAACTGAAGTTTGACGCCCTCGTGTCATAAAATATCGTATAACACACGGGCTGTACGGGCTGTAATTTCAGATGTCGTATCTGGTAGGGTTTGTATAGTGCCACTCAGAAATTATTGATGCTGGTTAAAGATGAACAGTTGTGTATGCCCAGTGATCAAATCAAAGCGGAATATATGTTCGATGAGGGCTTCGACTGGATTATACCTCAAGCAGAGAATTGGATCGGGAAGAGGAATATACTTCGTGGAAGACGTGGAAGACAGCCTCCCAACCGGTTCTTTGGCGTCCGTTAATCAGACTGAGCTCTTCGCAATCTCGAAAATGTGCGATGAGCTGATTGACAAGGTCTCTGGGAATAAAATCTACATTTGCACAGACAGTCAGCCCGCTATTCAAGCGGTTAGTTCTCCCTGTATCAGGTCTAGTAACTGGGTAAATCTAATTCCGTTACGGTCCTCTGGGTTCCTAGTCATTGTGGGATTTTAGGTAATGAAAGAGCGGACGAACTTGTTCGCCAAGGAACCAAAAGCGGATTTATTGGTCCGGAACCCATGTTTGGCATTTCCATTTCGATGAGAAAGGCCATAGTCAAAGAATGGCTTCGCAAAGAGCACCTTAGAAGTTGGAATGAGTATGAGGGCGCCATACAAACTAAACTTTTTTGCAAAGCTCCATCGATGGAAGTCAGCAAAACACTGTTGAAACTCAGCAAGCCAGATATCAAAAGTGTTATCGAAGCCATCACCAAACACTGTGGTCTTAACAAGCATCTTTACAACATCGGCTGTTCTGATAGCCCCAAATGTCTTTGTGGTCTAGGTGACGAAACTGGCTATCACGTTATTAATGTCTGTCCCAGATATAGACTCCTCAGGAGAAATATTATGGGTAAACCAGAGCTAAATAGAAAACCAGACGGTTTCCATGAGTTTGATGCGCGAAGCGGAAGTTTTTCAAATGGACGATGGAAATGCATGTACGACGCAGGCCAAGATCACACAACTGACGACAACATTTTCAATTAATTTTTGGATTTGAATGATTTTGTGTTAACGTATTCTTCTGATTTTGTATCTCCGCAACTTTTATGTTTTGATTTTGTACTTTTCTTTGTTTGCTTAAATAAACGAAGGATACGGGGGTCTGGTACAAAGGATCATTGATCCAGGTGCCTGTCTGAGAAATCGGACCCCCCAAAACCGCCTTATCTATCTATCTATAGTGCCACTAATTTTTGCCAATTTCAGACTTTCCACGTATGAAAATGCATGGGAAAATCTACATTCTACCAATTTTTTCGAAAAGGGCCTATTCGATAATTTTAATTTTCATCTAAAGAAAAATCTGATGTTACGTATATCCCGTATATCAGACTTCTTTTATAAGTTGGGTCAAGCTCACCAATATAGCCCTTGGTTGGAGAAAAGTCCACGGGCTGCCGCCCTGGATAGGATAAGTGGGCAAATTCCCAGCGAGAATCTAGCACCTAGGAAGCCCTGGAACGTTTCTCCAACCTCCCACTATATTGTCCATATCTAGTACCAGTTGCATTAATATCTATTTCAGATGTAATAATGACCGAGAAATGTATCAGGACCCCAACAAACAAAGAGAGGTAAAAAAAGTCTAGAGTTTCTGACTTTCGTATGTAAGGCAATACCCTTACGATATATCAAAGAACACAAATTCTAGATGTTTCAAAGCTTAACGAAGAAAACAAATGATTTTTCAACGCTGGGAAAGGCAAAACATTTTTTATGGGATGTTATAAAAATTATGCCTGCAAAAATTCTCTTTTACCTGAGGCATTTACGAAACAATTGGTAAATAATGAAATCTTCTCTGCTACAGTAATTCGTGGAAAAGGTTTCAGTCGATAAAAGGTTTTCGTATTGGAAAAATATTCGCATGGAATGGTGAATCTTTGCGTTCACTAGAAAATATTGATATAAGGACCGTGCGCTGAGTGAATCCTTTGAGTTTCGGTGGCGTATTTTAGGTTTTTCACCTGAACGATGGCGGAAATTTGTATGAAAATTATTCAATCTTCGGCGGCGGTTGAAAACGTCCAAAAAATTTTAATCGGCTCACCCGGCTCACCGCTCTAATTGATATACAACGCACATATTAAAAATTCTCTACATGTATCTCTCGCTTATATTTTTCATATTCCTAACGTATTTGTGATGATAAATAATAAAATCTAGATAACTCACGAAACTGCTTAATTACACAAAGACAATTTCTATCTTAAGCTACCTAATAATCGTAGATATTAGATATTTTAACCCCGAATATAAATCAAAGGATTCGTACATAGTTGTTTTACCACCTATTTAAGCATTCGTCTGAATAGAATCGTTATATCCATTTAAATTCATTTGTCTCTACATTATTGAACAGCAAATTTATACCCCTCGTTTATAAATAACATCCCATCCATCTATCATTTTATGTATATTGCTGAGGATGTTATATTCATAAATATTTGACGAAAGAGGAGACACACATCTACTACATGCATTTGATACCTACTTTACGATGTGCTGTGTTGCCGAAAAACGTTTTCCCATAAATAAAAAACGAGACTTTTAAAAGTGTTTTCTTCATTCTATTGGGATAAAAGATTAGACGTATACGGGCGTAGGCATGTAACTTAGATGGTCTCTATTTAATATGCCCTAAATTTAGAAAGAAATATGTAGGATGTGCTCGGCGAATGTACAAATAATGTACTTAAACCAAGGATTGAGGATGTATACACGAAAGAAAAAATTAAAACGGAAAGGAAGCGTGAAAACTCTGGAGTCGTGCGATATAAATTTTTTTTCTGTTATAAAACACAACTACTACATCACTCCTCCCGAGTCCTCCCAAAGATTTTTTTTTCATTTTTCTTCGGTTTATTGTATCGAAGTATTCTAAAACGACATAAAACTTTTGGGTGGATAAAACATGCAAATGGGGAATGTATAAACAAACGAAAATGATGGGCTTTTTGGAATGTTACGATGGATTTGTTATTCGTATGTTATACGAACGCAACCGAATAATGAATGTTCGTTGATGTATTTTCATTACCACCATAGAAGGAAAATCTGTTGAAATAATATTCTAAGAATGAAAATGTTATCATTAAAACACTTTCGTCGACTGAAGCTATTCAAAATCGAGATAATGGTAATTTCACATCATAGTTAAATCTCGAATATATTGTTTTATTCAAAAATGTTGTTTCAGATTTTGTAGAATGTAAAATGAATGAATGAATAAGTAGGTAAGTGCAAAGTTGTTAGAAAAAACGTTGGAAGTGGCAAGACAACAATAATTAAATTTTATTTTATTGTCTTATTTGTGTTGTCTCAACGTTTAGAAAAATTAGATTTTAAGGTAGTTTAGAATAAGAGTACAATGTGGAGAGCAATTTACTTTATAGCTTATAGCAGAAATTTAAACAGATTACCAGAATATTACAACATAACCCAATCAAATGGCGTTGACGAAGGAAAGTTATGCTACGGTTAAGGGGACTTTTCCATTGTTTTTCAATAAAAATGTAATTTAAGACGTACATATACAATATTCGGGATATGAAGCACGGAAAACTCTTGATAAAATAAACCATTGAAATAGATATGGTAAAGTGTTGATAAAGTGTAGTGAAATGTAACGAACTGTATTGGAGAGTAGCGAACTGTAGTGAAGTGTAGCGAAATGTAGTGAAGTGTAGCGAAATGTAGTGAAGTTTAGCAAACTGTAGTGAAGTGTAGCAAACTGTAGTGAAGTATAGCGAAGTTTTTTTTTTTAAATAAATCTTTATTATCGTTCCTGTCTGATATCTGCGTGGAACAAAATATAGTGAAGTGTAGCAAACTGTAGTGGAGAGTAGCGAACTGTAGTGGAGAGTAGCGAACTGTAGTGAAGTGTAGCGAACCGTGGTGGAGAGTAGCGAACTGTAGTGGGTGAAGGGTGAAAACATAAAGTAGCTATGGATACTTAATAAAGGAGTAAATCTAAACTTATAAAACTTAAACAAGAATTGATCGCTATAAAATAAGAAAATTGATGGCTAAATGACTTTGCGATCACCTCTTTATTTGTGATCCACACTTCTTTACACGTTATTTTAGGGAGTTTTTGTAGTTGTGTTTACTATTTATTCACTTTCTAATCGAATAATTTGGTTTTTGACGAATAATTCTTGCATCGAATAATTGAATCTCTAGACGAAATAAGTTAACAAATTAATGTTCATTGTAAAAAATTCCATACGAAGGAATAGAAAACGAATGTATGGCATATGTTAGAGACGGAAAATCTCATAAGCCACAATTTCTATTTGATTCGACCCCTGCGCTGCATTTTGGCGACTAAAATAAAGAACATCGCCTTTCTCGCTCGAATGACTTTCTGTTCAATTGGCGAATATCATCGGAACATCATGCTTTCATTTACATTTTATAAATATTTCAAAAAAAAAAATGATTGAAAATTAATTTTTGATTAAATTTTTTCATTATTTGAAAACGAATTATCGTATATACCAAATAAAAACTTGCAAAATGAATACGATTGGCTGGAATGTAAATACAGAATTAAATGCTACGTAGACCCTTAGATTATCCTATGAAGATTGAATCAACGTTGCAAGTAGTATCACAAGTGCCTGGGAATTTAAGTAAAACGCCCGAAATGCTCAGT
>CM055406.1:47130017-47156170 GCA_029228625.1 Pseudolycoriella hygida
TTTGAAATAATATTTTCGTTCTGATAAGTTCTTATAAATAAACTTACCTGCAAAGTCGGTGGGCAATGGTCTAGAAGTTCTAACATGTGCTTAATATTCTGGGCATCTTGGATGACAAAATTTAATTCCATATCAAATTCACCGCCAACCAGCTGAAAGAAAGAAGGCCTTTTAAAAGTTTGCTCCATTATTTCTTCACATGTTCTCGTATCTAAATAAGAGTCTAAGTAAACAATCTTTTTTTTCTAATTCTTTTGTTTTTATAATGGATGGTATCATTTTTCTGGGTCAAAATGATAAAATTTGTTTTTCTTATTTTGTTTTATTATTCATGAAAACAAGGAAAATCTGTCAGTCGAAAAGATAAATTGGATATATTAATGAAAAGGAAGTAGTAGTATAAGATAAAATTACCGGTATGGTTAAAGTGATTGTTTTCGTGCGACGGCATGGATTTTTTTTTTTCAAGAAAATATCGTCTATCGAATGAGGGTTTATAAATAAGTTATTAGAGCGTCCGAATAAAGTATGATTACAAAAAAATCCGGACGACTTTGTTCCTCTGCTGAGCCTAATATAACACACAGAATAATGCCATATTAATACCTCGTAGTCGTCAAGAACGTGCCATCCTTAGTATGCCAGACAAATTTAATTCAAGACTGTCTGCCAATAGTAAATAGTAATGGAGTTGGAAAGAAGAAAAAATATTTTGCACAAATAGTTGCAAAATCCATCGTGGTCTCTAAAAAAGATTTCAAAGTCACTCAATGTGCCAAAATCAACGGTTGGAGATGTCCTTAAACGTTATAAGGAAACCTTATCCGTCGAACGAGCCAAGGGATCCGGCAGAAAGAAAGGACCACATGACAAAAAGCTCCATGCAAACATTGTTCGTTCTTTCAAACAAAATCCAGTGCTCTCTGACAGAGATCGGGCAAAGAGATATGGAACTTCAGCGAAAATGATACATAACACACGATTGCGGACTGCCACACGGTCATACCATGCTATAAAACGACCGAACCGGAACGATCAGCAGAATTTGAGATCAAAAACGCGAGCCCGAAAGTTGTATGAGACGATATTGACAAAATTCAAAGGTTGTCTCATCATGGATGATGAAACTTATGTGAAAGTTGATGTCAAACAAATCCCAGGCCAGAAATTTTATATAGCAGAGAAGCGTTTAGGTGTGGCCAACAAATATAAATTCGTCAATGTTGACAAGTACGGCAAGAAGCTACTGGTTTGGCAGGCGATTTGTGGATGTGGTCGTAAGAGCAAGTCTTTCGTTACATCGTCTACTTTGAAGTCAGATTCTTACATCACGGAATGTCTCCAAAAACGATTGCTCCCCTTTATCAAAGGGCATAAAGGCAAAGTAATGTTTTGGCGGCCCGATCTGGCTTCTTGTCATTACTCCAACGCTACGTTGAATTGGTACAAGACCAACCATGTACAAATTATCCCGAAGGAGATGAATCCAACGAACTGTCCCGAATTTCGTCCCATTGAGCAATTTTGGGCAATTGGCAAAAGAAATATGAAGAAGACACGAGCAGCCATCAAGGACACCAAGTCAATGAAATTTTATTGGGATAAGTCGGTCAGTCTAATCAAAGGAACGACTGTGCGCCGTATGATGAGTGGTATCAAAGGAAAGGTGCGGGATTTCATCCGTACTGGCGAGCTTGCTGTATGACTTTATGTGGAAGTACAAAATAAATATATATGCTTTCGAAGGATGACAAAAGTTTTCATTCAAATGAATCCGGTTAATAGAAACATCCAACTTGAGTCGTCCGGATTTTTTCGTAATCATACTTTATTTACAAGTGCGCATTTGTAAAATCTAGAAGAATAAATTCATTGCAAGAGGATTATTTGACATTGAAATTACGATTTGTCTTACTTATTTGTCGTACTTTCACTTGATTTATGTTAATCATTAAATCCTTGGAAATTGTAAATTTCTTGGCAGAAAATTAATTCATAGATCTCTTTCGTTATTTTGACTTTCTGTTTGTAGTAACTTCAGAATTTAATTTCGTTTTAACAATTGTTTTCGACAGGTTGTTTGTTAGACATAAGAAAAATGTTTCACTTTATCAACGATTTGTAAACATTTTTAGTTGAACTAAAACATGTCACTGAAGGTCGAAAAAAGGTATTAGGAATTGGCACCTCAGAATATATTTTCCTTAAAGTGCCTTCTCTACGTGTCAATTTGCCTTTCATATCAGGTCGCACGTTTTCCCATTGTACAGAAATTCGGTTTTGTATCGTTTCTTCTTTTCAGTGGTGTGTGATGTGAGACGTCAGACGTACCAGGAAAAACTGTAAAATAGTTCTAAAGCCACGCTGGGCTTCACCTAATCAATAAGAGCTAGACATTTTTCACGCGATTATTCTCACAACTATCAACTGCCCAACGTGTTTTTTCTACATCAATCGGGTAAATCTTATCCGATTTTCAAAAGCTTTTTTACTCCTGAAAGATAATCAGAGAATTGATTACAAGATTGAATTTGGGCAAAATCGGTCGAAAAATTGGTAAAAAACCTGGTTTTTTGAAGACTGATGGAACTTTTTGACTTATATCTCTGCGAAATTAGAACGGAAATCACTCTTGCAGATTCAAAATGAAAGTTACGAACTTCAGAAAATCACGAAAATTAAATTAGTAAAAATCTGTTGAGTGGCTCGGGCTGTAGAGTCCTCAGTGTCACGCGATTAGTCAGCCCTAAGGGGGTGAGACAATTTGCCCGCGTGGGCGATTATCCAGCCCTATGGGTGTGAGACTATTCGCCCGTGCGGGCGATTAGCCAGCCCTATGAGGGCAGACTATTCGCCCCCGAATTATGTAGTTAATTTTATTTGAGAATGTTTTTTCGTATCTTCACATATGTTTTTCCATGTATTCTATTTGTTATCAAAAAAGTAAAATTGCCCTAGAGGTACCGCACTTATGAGAATTAACGACTTAGACCTTTAAGCGCACAAAATTCATAGAAAAGATTTAAATACCATGTAGCGATTAACGGTAAGCTTGTTGTCAACAAGTCCGATCCTCACTTAAAGTTCAATACTAAAAAGTTATTTTGAAAACAAAATGAAGGAACTCGAAATGTTCAATTTACTGAAGTCATTTAAAGTAGTATAATTCACAATAATCATTTTCATTTTTTTTATTGAACTCTCAAAACTACGTTACAGTTTGAACTAATATGAAGATTACATAAGCTAGGATGTAACTAGGTGAATTACACAGATTTATTATGTCTGACAATTCGAAAAATCTGTACTGTTATATCTAGTAGAGGTAACAATTGAGTAAAGAAAAAATAATTGTAAAGAAAGTACAATGTATGCAATTGTTGTCAATGGGAACTTTTTTCTAAAAAAATTTTGAGCATAGAATGCATAAGTTTAGTTACGATTGAAGCTTAAAAAACTAAGACTAAAATGGACTTATAGCAAATGATGTAGAGACCTGACGTTACTTAGAGCTAAACATTCAGAATAACGATGACCTGCGACAAACATTTGAAATTTTTGTGGTAATTGGCGATTGGAGTTCTTCAAAATAAGATTAATAGTCATTCAAGTCAGTCTTATGGGGAGAAGACTATCCGCACGCGAAAATGATGACTTTAGAAGAAGTATATAAAATGATGACTTTAGAAGAAGTATATAATTTTCGCGCGCGACTTCTTCTAAAGTGGGCGGATAGCATCAGCCTTTCTTTAATGAGGAGATTTTTTGTGCAGTGTTGCAGAGAAAAAAGAGGCGAACTTTTTTGTTCATGGAACTATGCATCAGAGGCCTCTCCTAAGTGCTCTAGGTCGGTTCTAAGATCGGGGCTAGCTCCGTTTCTTCGGACGGGTTTTTCAATATTGCCCATTCGGCAATTTAGAATCCAATTTAATGTCGACGTAATTTCATAGACTCAAGAGTTAAGGCAACATTTACATAGATATGTTCGAATCTTTTTGCAACATCTATTCTGTTTGCCACATGTATTCTGATGCGTACGGGTCCTCTGCATATGTTTTTGGAATTCTTATTACAGGTCACTTCGACTTATGTCGTTGAAATTATAAAATTCTTTGAAATTGATGGTCGGATATTTCACAAAAAATTAACTTTGGTGAAACAAAGGTGCAATATGAGGACAATAAGGAGAGGGCCTAAGCGAAAAGTTGACGTACACTTAGTTTGGTGACTTCGTATTCATACATTTTGAACGAAGTAACTCAAATTATCAGCATTTTAATGTTTTCCAACTGAATTAGATCTCAGAGCTCTACTATTAGGTTCGTTATGAAATGAAAACCTTCACATCCGCGAAAAAAGTTTTTTCTTAGTACTGCACTCTTTCGTTTAAAACTTTTCCCATTTTATGCGATACAAGCGATATCAATATTACAATTTTTTTACTATATTTTATATTACAAAAGCAATAAAATAAAATGTGAACAGTTGACCGTACGTCAAAAAGAAAAGAGTGTGGAAGGAGCTCTAAAAATCAATAAAAAGTGATATCAGTAGCTTGTTTAACATATTAAGATCAGTTCTCTTCATCTGTTTGAAAATTTTTGCATTAAACATAACCAAAATTTCACAAATTAGCTTAAACTTGCGTAACTGCCCGTTACTAACGTCGGGACATGATATTTTTATAGCTTTCTGCCATTCAGTGCAGAACATATGTCTGATGTGCGGATTTGTATCTACTTTTCTTCAAAATTCTATGATCTGAATCCTTAACAGTTTCTTTTAGATCCCAGAAAATTTTACACTGTTTTCGTGAATATCGTGGGCGCAAATTTATGAGCTCAATCTTCAGGCCAACGATTTTATATGGTAGTGAAAGTTGGGTGGACTACGGTTACCTTTTGCATGACCTGGAGGTTTGTGATATGAGCGTTGTTAGGAGAATAGCAAAGGTGAATCGAAGGGAACAGTGGGACATTCATATCAGAACGACGGCATAAGACAAAATTTAGGGGTTACGTCAGTGCAAGAGTTGGTAAGGGTAAGTCGTCTGCGATGGTACGGACACGTTCAGAGGATGGGTAGTAACAGGCTGCCAAAGAGGATATTGATTGAATGCTCAGATCTTTTGTGCGCACCCTAGGGGTAGGCCAAGAAGAAGGTTTATAGACTCGATTAAACAGACTTAGAAGTTAGAGGACTTTCTCTGGGCGAACAAACCATCTCATTGCCCCATGATAGGAGGGTATGGATGAGAATGGTCCATGATCATCGGGCGTAAAGACCTCACACCGAAAGATGTAAACGGTCTGTAAAGTTTGATGATGACGATGACAGTACTGGCTTCATTCATAAAAGACGTCGGCATTCTTTACGATTTTTCAGAGTGTCTTCATAGAATTGATTCTGGTTCGGAAAAGCAATAGAACAGATTTCGGTTTTCGCTTCGATGCATTTCATTCGACGTTGGACAAAGACTCTTTAGTGTGCAGTTATGCTTTACCGAGCCTACGTAGAAATGATTTTTTCCCCTATAAGCCTCGCACAATTCGCAGCAGATCGGGCAAATCATCAATAAGAATATTGGAGAATCACGTACGTAATTGTAATACCTAATTTTAGCTACATGCAAATGGCATTGATGATTGCAATGAAGATCACTAACATAACAAAAGAAAAATGATGTCTTCACAATTGCTGAAGTTAGTCTAAAGATTTTACTAAAACCTACGAAAATGTCATTCAGATTTTATATTACAGCAACATTCCTTGAGAAGGTACTATAATAAACAAGGTCTACATAATGTATCGTTGTAAATAGCTGAAAATCGAAAGCTGCTGATAGCCTGCAGGAATTACTTGTTGTCTATGTGTATAACGTACATTTTCACCTCATAACAATGAGTTGCTTTTTCCACTATATATATATATCTTATTGTGCAAACTACTTCGGTTATCTTAGAGAATTAATAACTTAATAATAATACTATGTAAGAGGCTTTGTTAACATTTACTTAAAAACATTACATCTTTGCTACCCTTAGGCGACGTTCTTCTGTATATTAAATGGAAAATATTCCCAAGCATCAAGAAAATGTTCACACCAACAACATTCGTTCCAACATTCAAATAATATTTTCAAATTCATAAGAGACCATAAATAATTTACCATATAAATTATCTACTTATATTAAAGAAATGGCATAAACTACACCACCAGCCAACCCACAATTAATCCACATTAAGAGACATTCAAGTATAAATTATACAAGTAGAAAACACCCCGGCAAACTCATTCATTTTTCATGTTTACCATCATGACATCCGCTTAAAATATCACATTTTATACAATTATTAAATGAGCAAAAATAACACTAATAAATACGAAAATCAGCACCAGAAAAAGACAAATTGGTAAACATTAAACAAAAATTGTTGATGTTATGCGCGTATCCCACAGGGGTGCAATTTCTAAGTACTATCGAAATGATTTTTAGTTTTCTGAAGTTAAATGAGTTCCACGTAAAGAATCGCATCGATATTGATTTTGCTGTCATGAAGTAAGATGATCTAGGCATCTAGGGTCAAAAAATCCTTCGATAAATATCCTTAAAAATCCTTCGAATCCACAAAATGAAATAAAAAGATCCCGGAAATGTTTTTAAAAAATCCGTGAAATTCCTCGGAGCATTTTTCTTAATATTCTGATTTCTGAGTTTATTTTTTGAAAGATTTTAGTTATGATCTTATCTTCTAAGATTATTTTTTCCAGAAAATCCTCTGTTCTTTCGGAATTCATTGAAATCGAAAAAATAGTAGTTAGAACAAATTATTTTTTCCAAAATAGCATCGAATCTGCGAAGACGCTATATGAAAACGATTTTCTAAAAGTAAATAACGTATTGCAATCACCGCATACACCCATGTCGTATTCACTATGTTCAAACATTGGAACATTGAGCTAAGTAAAAATACTTTGAAAGCATCAAATTTTATTTGTTAGGCCAACAAAATGAAATTAATTTGATAAATTATGATGACGGAGATTTTTTGAGAAGGAATTCACCTTGCAAAGTGTGCAATAGCTTAAAAACTTAATTTATTTGACATTTCTCTGGAAGAAAATTTCATGCGGAGGCAAACATTGTATCATAAATATTTTCGCAAATGAAAACGTGTAGAGTAAGTCAGTCTGGTTGAAAGTTAACACCCATTTTCAGAACGAAAAAAAAAACCGGAAAAAGTTTATGAAACAAAAAAATCAAATAATTTAGCTTATCCCGAAAGGGTGTCACAACATTTATTATTGTTGAATAATATTAATGGTCAATCGATTCCAAATAAATGACTAGAAATTACAATAGATGTCTATAAAAATACACAAATTAACATGACAAAAATTGGCGTGGACAGTATGAGATTTTTATAGTAAGTGACACCCATTTCTTGTCCCACACCCATATTATTTATATATTTGATGTGGGAGTGACAGTTTTGTTGAATTTATTGGTCTGTCAACTAACTGGACTTTGACTTAAATGATATAAATGGGTTGAAAGCTGTTTTTGTGCATACGTATTTGTCTATTTTCACCACTTGAGATTTTGTATGTTTATTTGGTTGTTTATACTTCTGTACAACTATCCATATACGTACATGAGTGATGGTCCATGAACGGATAATAGTGAGAAGTCGACCCACAAATTGCTTGTTTTGTTTGTGAAGGGTTTATTTGAACTCTGTGTGTATAAAGAATGTTTAGGGAGAAAGTGAATGATCATAAATAAATATAAATGTCCCTTTAGCGTATGCGTCCACAAGTAAATATTTAACAGTTTGCTTCAATCATTCGTACTGTGTGCAAGTTTCACTAAAAATTCTTGGATTTAAACGTTAGTGATATGCTGCATGTATTTAGTTGCAAGTTTTATATTATACCCACAGGAAGCATATTATTAAGCTCAGTCGTATATAATACAGCTACATGCATTTTCTTATACTTCCTGTGGGTATAATATACAACCTTGCAACTGAATATATACGGCATATCGCTAACGCTAAGTCCAAGAATTTTCTGTGTAGCTTGATAGATTTATTTGTAAACTTAACACTTCAGAACGTCGTTTTCACGTTAACATAGGCAAATATAAGGCCATCCTTGTTGTTATAGTTAAAGGAAAATATTGATCGAAGGAGGAACGAAAATTGGTGATGAAGTTTTAATATCAAAGCATTAAGAGGCATCGAATCAGGCATGTAATCGGCCAGACATTACTCAATCAATTAAACGAAGTAAAAGCGTTTTCCAAACAATGGACTAGGATTCATGTATGGATCCTGGGTATGGAAACACACGAAAGAGAAGATATAGAAACAAAGTCATTGGACATTTTACATCTAGCCAAAATGAATCACGAAAGAAGAAAGAGCAAATCGCAAAAAGTCATTAAATCTCTCAGAGAAAAGAAACTTGTCATTTCCAAAGCTGTGGTAATGGATGAGTGTGGATATGAAAGAGTTGTCATGAAAACGATAAGAAATGACACATACGTTGAATGAATGTCCTTTGCAGAACATGGTAAAAGAAGTTGACATTTTATTTAGACAAACACAAGCATACCTTGTGTGATGACACAAGGAGATAGTTGTGAAAATTTAAAGTAAGTAGCCCGAAGGTCCCTGATTTATGCGTCCTGTTGAAAATACAAAGACTACAAAGGTCGACCAGTGGCGTCCAACGCAAATGCTCCAACAGAGAAGGATGCAAAAAGGCTATCAAACATTTTTGATACCCTACCCCTTCCTGAAGGCCTAAGCGTTAAAAATGGCACCGAATTTGCGAAGCAAGTGAATGGTGTTAAGGTGTTAAGATTAGCAGAAATGAAGAGATGGGGTCATATGACGTTACAGCCCTACATCCAAGTGTCCCGTCACTATAACCGGTCTTTACGTACCTGAAACAATTGTTGGAAAAATGCGAAATTAAAATGGACCTGGTCAGAACATACGTTGAATTGACATGACGGCAATGTGCGTGAGACAGAACGTTTTCCAATTTAGAGAAAAATGGTAACGCCAAAATGATGGAACAAGTATAGGAAACTCCCTATCAAGTTTTGTGGCGAGCCTCCCATTATTATTGATTGAATTAGCAAACGGATATAATGAAACGGCGATTAGTCACATCATAATTAAGCATTTTGACAATAACGAGGTTAGAGAAATTACGACGTTAGCCCCAACCAATACGGTGGAAACAACGGGACGAATGGGAATAATACATTGCCCAGAAATAACCGAGAAATTCATCAAAGTGTTACGAGACGCACGTATACGAAATAGCCCACAGAAACGTAGATACTCCGAGGCAATTATTTGGTTCAGTAAAAGACCCACAGCTTACCGGATTCAATGCAGTTGTGGTTTGACACTCAGGAAACTCTTCATCAAGTTTAATGAGCATATAAAGTCTACGAGATGGAAAAGAAAAACAGCAGTTGAAAGACACCTTTTCATCTCAAAACATGAAGTGCACCTTAAACTGATAAGAGAAGTGCGAGATCATTGGAAGATTGAATTCTACGGAACGATGCACGCAACAGACACTTCAATTTATGTTAGGATAAGTAACATCGCCGCTACTGTCTTTGTTCACGATTGAAAAAGTGGTCGATAAAAATGTATACGATTTGACAAATATTTATTTGGCTGAAGTAACCATTTTTCTTGATTATAGCGGTCAAGTCATAGTAACAGAATGAAGAATGTTTTTGACTTAATTAAATTTGACAAAGGAAACGGATGACGATGCATTTCGATGCATCTTTCGAGATGAATATTATGGATTGTGAATAGTTTCAAGATAAGACCCGCCCTGTTCTTTCTGTTATCAATGCAATCAGAATGGAATTTCTGCCGTTTAATGAAAATGGTCGAGAAATGAACCATATCACAATCTGCCGCATCTAGACTTCCAACAATATTAACAAAAATGAAGAGTTTTTGTTAATAGATTGCGGAAGTTTTTCAATGAATAAAAGCTAGCGCTGAAAGTTCAAAAATCGTATTTGTTCTGTGTCTGCGTTGATATACACATAGTCCTGCAAGACATTGGTGTACTGATGAAATCACATACTTTGTCTGGTATGTGAGGACGTGATACGCCGAAATCAGCATATTTTGTTTCGTTAGATTGTCTTTCCTTAAACGATTGAAGTAAGGCCTTTAATCTGTTGTAGAAATCGCGGTCGAGGATTTTTCTCGAAGGGCAATGGTTTCAAAAAACGTGAAAGATTGTACTCCAAGGCTTGTGTTGACTACTTTGTGGTCTATTAGCATGGGAGTTTGTAAAAAGTCTATCAGCTTTTTCATTCTTTTCACTCTATGAGCATTGGAATTTCTGCAATGGAATTGTGATGTTAAAGTTTGTTCAGATTTCTGTTATTTTTCAGCTAGAGATTTTTAGTTTTTTATTTTGAGTTGAACATAATTACCATTAACATTAGATCCTTGAAAATGCGGTTGGTTTATATAGTTAAAAGATTGGTACAATAGACGCTTTTAGTGCGCCACGATTTAAAATTTTTCTATTTGAAATCTACGTAAACAGAACTGCCCACCCAACAGTAACAAATAATTTTAATGAAAATCATACAGTCTATAGAGAATCGTCGCTTACGTATTGAACGCATAAAAGGTTTAAATTGAAAGCGCTTTAAAAGCATTTTTTATTTAAATGAAGTTTTTGTTTATTTTCAACCCAAAATTTTTAAGTAAAAGTGATTATAGTTTTCATTATTGGAAATGTAGAACTTGAAAGCTTGCACCTTTAGGACAACGAATACAACCCTGCAAAGTAGTATCAAAAACTCATTCCCTTTCACCAACTCCTTATTTCGTCTAAAATTGGCGTAAAAATTTGTCTTACTTTAAATTAGAAATACATTTAATTTACAATTTTCTCGTTACATTTGTTACAGCTTCGTAAAGGACTGAAGATTAAATCGTTATGAAATTTTAAAATAAGTAAACATTTTTCTCATTTCTACCCTCAGTCTATCTCCCCCAAATCATTGTGTTTTTCTTTTGAAACATTTTTATGGATAAACATTCAATGTATTTCAGCTATGGTAACTGTACAATTCAAAGAAAAAAGCGTATCTATTTTTGATAATTGATCAAATCGAAAAATGTTGGTTGTGTAGAAAAATTGGAAAAGTGAAGTGAAAGGTCAACAAAAGATTGTAAAAAGTATAAGGACCGAAGGTATTACTCTTTTGTAGCATTTAGAATCGGCATTCGGTGGGCCACAAACATCACCCTAGTTTGAATGTTTTGTTTACCCCGAGTGATGAATTAAACTTTTCACATTAGCGGCTCGAAAAAAAAATCTCGTGAAAATCCGTTTCACAATCGGGGAGAAACCTTTCTTTTGTTCCATCTACCTGAGTAGAAACAGATACGAAAACTTTAACTACAATGTTGGAGTGTACAAACGTTTGCTCAATAGATTAAGAGTAAATAATCCACAAGCATTGCTAAGGCCTGAATACGTAAAATATTGTACGCATTGAAATTTGGCAGATGCTAATCGTACTCACGTGCGAATAGTCCATTAAACACTATTGGCACGCGCGTGCGAATAGTAATTTGACTTTTCTTACGCGATAAAATAAATTAATGAAGAAATTGTAATTTTGAAAGTTTTTTTTGAAAGAAATACCATCTGTACAAGGAAAATCTCATTTTACACCCGACGTAAAAAAATCCGATTTAACAATTAGTCGCGTGCGAATAGTTAAATTAAAATAGATAAATTAAATAGATAAATGACTATCCGTGAGCACGTGCGAATAGCGTTTAATAGAATATTCGCACGCGCGTGTGAATAGTGTTTAATAGACTATTCAAACGCGCGTGCGAATAGTCACTTCGTTGAAATTTTGTGCGTCAAAAAGTGAGAAAAAAATTTCTCACTAGAATGAATCCTTGCCTTTTCGACGTAAATAACTGCTTCATTTAATACAAATTAATTTTTCTACTGGAATGGAAATAGAACATTTTTCTCTTATATTGTTGTTGTTGTAAAGAATGTTTAACAGAAGTGAGGAAAAATGGTGAAATTCCCAACCTGAATTTATATTGTCCTTTAGTTATATTGAAAATTTAAGCATGGTGTTGTAGTTGCAACAAAACGCTGTCTACCATTCACTCTACAACACTTTGGTCAGAACAAAATAATGACAAAATTAAATTTTCCACAACAATGGTGTCAAATGCTTTATGCAGTTTTCCGTTGTTTGTAAAAGCTGTTTGGTTTCTTAAGCTATTCTCGAGACGCATTACAATTATGTATACAAGAGTACAACAACGTATACATGAATTCAAAACTTAATTAGAATGCAAAACATAATGGTTATAATTGAGCAAAAATGGGTGTGTCACCTACCCTGAAACTATCCCAAACTGTTGTTTCGTGTTGTTACAATTTCTGTATATTTTATATATTTACAATTTCAAAATGTGAGTAAGAACGTCAGGCCTGCAGTTGTAAAGTTAGAAGGCAGCTAAGGTTTACTTTTTATGACTCTTCAGGACACAGTTACTAGACTCTATGTGCAATTGCTTTAGAACCAGGAATGGTCTGATGCCAAGTTAAAAAGAGTTGTGTAATAAATGGCTTTCCCCTAAAAAGGAATTTTTGACACTCCGCTGTCTTCTGGATTCTTCGCTCTAGAATAAATTACTATCCACTACTAATTAAAAACACAAATTGGACTTCTTAACAGTTTAGACTTATACGTGCTCATATAAATGTTGAAAGCTTCAGCGTGTAAGATTGCTCGGATAGTATGTACCATCTGATCAAGCTTTGAGAATTTCGTTTCTTTTTTAATTCTCAAGTATTTTTTGTTCATAATTCCATATAACAAAAATCGAGAATGTAAATATTTGCATTCTGAATTTTTGTTCTTGGAATTAACATTGGGAACCGTCAAAGTAAAATTTCTTGAATATAATCGCTTGCGTATATACTCTGATCAATTTAAAGCAAAATTAAATAACTCAAGCAATCAGTTTTATTGTTTCGTTAACTAGGCTGCTCACTTACAAGTTCGTAATTTGCTGTAATAAGTATTTCACAGGTAGGTGAGAATTGCGTTACCATGTGAACAATGAAAAGGAATTACAGAAATTTGATAAAATATTTTCTAATTACAGAATTACGTTCATTACACACCTAAAAAAATTATTGTATTTAATCTACGCAGACAAAGAAAGTTTAGAGAAAAGCAAAGATCTACAGAGTTAAAATTAAATTCTTCCAAAATAGTACATTATAACACAAGGACTATAACCGCGTGATTGTAGTCGAATTTTAGTGGATGATGTAGATTGTAGTGGAAGGTAAATTCTCTCACTGAGATGAAGTTAATGACCGAGGGCGTTAGCCCGAGGTTTATTAACGTATCGAGTTGCATGAATAGACCTTACACTTCGCCCCGAGGTCACTTCACGTATCGAGACTATAATCAAGAGATTTAGTGTGTTATACAATAGTTTATTGTTGGTGCCTATAATGACCAATTATTTGACAACGAAGAAATCCTTGACGACTTACCAACCGATAAAACTGCCATGCATTACCAAAGAAAATAAATAAATAAATAAATAAAAATAAATAATAAATAAATAAATGCGTTGCATCTTTTTCATCATCATCATTACAATCGTTATAAACAATATCACAGAAGCATTCCCCCGCTGAGTGGCAATAGAGATCCTTTGCAATAGAAAGTCATGCGATCGGTGTTCACCTGAATTTCTCCTCATCAGATTACCTAGTTTTTTTTAGGAATAATCTAGTTTCGGGACCAAAAGTCTCGAAGGCCAATGACGTAAATAGACATTGAGCCTTCAAGTCAACGTAGTTGTTTTGATTTGATCGTTCGGCGTGGTCTGCAGCAGCACCACTATTCGTAGAGGTTTCGTTTAGGTATGTTGCAGCTACAGTGTGCACCACGGTTGCATCCCAAATCAAAGATTTTTCGTGTCTCCATGGGTAGATGTTCAAGCCATCAGTACGCTTGCCATCGTGAAGCAATAGTCCAATCTTTTTCGGAAACCCAGGTGAGCTGAATGTCATCCTGAACACTTTGTTTATTTCCAAATGTCTGGCGTAGTTTGTTTTATTTATTTTATTGCACGATAGGGCATGACGTCCGTCAGAGTTGACCATCTGTATCCTTGCATTTCAACATAACAATATATACAACTAGTTTTTATACGAAACGCAACGCCACTGAGAAAAGGTATAGCTGTATATACCGTCAAACTTCGTGCAATTTCGATTCAAATCAATCAAAATGAACTTTAACTGACGTTTTTGTAGAATTTTGTATCACTGGACGTATAGCCAGCAATCACGAAAATGAGCGACAAAATTTATTTAACTCGAGTATAATTTATTCAACTCCACCACAATAACGCTGATTATAGTCGAGTCTACCATAATAACGTTATTATGGTAATATGTCGATGTATGGAACTCGACTATATTCGGCACATTGTAGTTCTATTTTCAGCCGTTTTGAGTGCTATAGCTGACACATTATAGGCACCAATGCAATAAAGTCTTTCATTTTTTCGATTCGATTAAAGTGACATTGGCTCCTGTCAAAGTATAGCGAATTTATTAATGATGACATGTGTAAGCTCTGACGCATAATATAATAAACTATTACATGCGTTAGGGGCGAAAACGATTGGAATTATAGATTATTTTTCGGATTTTCGTTCTTCTGCATGTAAAAGTGTACAATGATTGCCATTGGCTGGATTGATTTGAGTCGTTTTATGAAATTGCCTAAAATCAGCCGTCTGGCAAAGGTACTATTTAAATAGGATTTCAGACGACTTTCCGTTTGTGTACGAAGAAAAACTTGGACGTTTTCAAAATTAGGTACAACATAATTTTACCTTTCGAGTAAATCTAACAAAGAGTTGCGTACTTGTTCAATTTATACTCACAAAACTTTTATCCTTCGAAAGTTTACCAAATAAAATAATGTATACGTCTCTCCTAGTATGTTCGGTAAGTTACCAAACTTGTTAGCAACTTGTCCAACATATCCCATATATTTCACCGAAAGACATGAATTTAGTATTTACATGTAAAATTCATTTGAAATACAAGTCAATTTCCAACGTCGATGTACATCTAATGTAACGAACATCTTACTCCCATACATCGTACCGTTGTATATTTTCCCCTAAAACAAACATTTATAAAAAAGAAGTGAAGATAAAACCACACCGCCATACTTTCTTCCATCCCAATAAACACATAACTTTGAAAACCCATTTACATTCCTCTTCCTTTTGTTGTAGAGGAACAACATAATATTCAAAAACAACAATCCATAACCGATGTTCTGTGTGAATCTTTACGCGATGTAATTTTGTATTTCGTTTCAATAAACAATATGGTTTGAACACTTTGTGACTTTATAATTTTATGCGAACTTCCGTTAAATATTCGCTCAGATTTATTTTATGTGACCAAACTTCGCATATATTAAATGCTTCTTTTGCACAGATAAACTGTGGCTTTAGTTACGACAGTGCACGGGTGTGTGTGTAGTTATGCTTTACCCGCATTACTATTTTCCATGTAAAACAATTTTGTGCATGTGTTCACGTTTCGGGTAAGATCTTCTTTTAAATGCAGTCTCTGTATAAACCATTAAAAAGGATGGGAAGAAAGTCCAGAAGTGATATCAGTAGCAAATACTCCCATCTTTTCAAAGAAAACTTTCAACTGTGCTAGAAAACGACTAGTTAAGTTGTTGCAGTTGTAGATGGTGTACTGGGTATGTATAGCTAAATAATTTAAACCGACCATTGGACGGCCGATGTGCAGTGTTTATACGTTCGTACACGTTTTCACCGCAAGATACACATGCATTAGAAAGTGAAGCATGTAGTTAGGGTTGAATGTTTGGGATTTAAAATTGTGAAATATTTTTGGTTGGGATAGTTTTATCAAAAGATTTCGGTTGTACATCTTGCTAATTGCATGATGCATTAGAAGAAATAGGTATTTCAGAGATACGGGCAGTTTAGTTAAACAAATCTGTGATTCGAGCTCATTGTAATTGGGGGCATCAAGGATTTTGAAATCGCAGCTTAATTTATTGTGTGTTTGTCTTGAAACTCCTGGGTGAGTTTAATAGGACTAAAGCTCCTTAGTCTTCTCCAAGGAAACCTCATCACCAGGAAGTAACCTTTGTCTGTAGGCAACGAGACAAAGGATGAGTAATGACACGCTACACATAAGGGTCTTTAATGCACAGGTCCCTGGTGTTAGGCCCCGGGTTAGACCAAGGAGAAGGTTTATAGATTCAATTAAATGTCGATGGTGATGATGTATGGGCTATTATTATTGAAAATAAAGCACAGTAAACAATTTTTCCCTTCCCTAATCACCTTCTTCTTATTGTGCAGAGGTTAGCGTGTTGAGCTTTTTTCGAAAGCCGACCCGACCTGCATTGAATTATTCATGTTTCAGGGCCGAAACCAAGAGCAAATTGGCAATTTTTTTTCGATTTTATCACTCTGACGACTGATTTTCAACAATTTTAGATGTTGTGAAAGAGACCAAGCCCGGTAGAAATGAATCGGTTTGGGTCTGGTCAGAGTTCCTC
Source organism: Pseudolycoriella hygida (assembly GCA_029228625.1). Classification (NCBI taxonomy): domain Eukaryota; kingdom Metazoa; phylum Arthropoda; class Insecta; order Diptera; family Sciaridae; genus Pseudolycoriella; species Pseudolycoriella hygida. The sequence continues at coordinate 47,146,724 of CM055406.1, forward strand.
GAAGAGAGGTCTATTGCGTTTACTACGACGACGTTGGTAACCCGACCCGGTAGTAGGGAGGGAGCATCGATCATGGTCCTTAGATGGCGAATCAGCAATAAAAAAAATGTCCGTCCGTTAACAAGATAACTTGGCCAAAAATTTATGGAAGAAACTTTTTTGGATTTGAGTCCTTGGGCACTAAAAACGAGTCTCTGCTAGGGTCCTACGTGTTTTTTGCATATAGCTCGAGTAAGTCTCTTTCGATTTTCATATTTTTTTGTTTAATCGAAAGGGTAATACTGTATCACGTTTTATGGAAGAACATTTTTTGATTGGACCCTTGGACTCGGTCAGGACACTAAAACTGACTTTCTACTAGGGCCCAACATGTTTGTTTACATAAGATGATTAAATCCTAACTGATTTTGTTGATTCTTTTTCTATTTGAGAGGCAACCTAGTACCGAATTATATTCAAAAACAAATTTGGGGCCGGTACCTGTGATTAGGACTCAAGTGGGCCTCAGGTTGGTCCTAAGGCCGGCCCTAACCAAATCACATCAAAATTACATTAATTTACACGATTCAAACATATATTCTACATCATTCTTTCATCATTTGTGGCATTTTGGCAGCATTAACTTCATTGCTGTGCCCATAAAAAGTACACTACAAGCCGAAAAAATCTTCTTCAGGCGGTTTAAGTGTGTTCGGTAGACATTACATTCGAGGTGAAATGTTAGGTAATATGAAAATCTTTCGGCCGATAAAGGTACGATTATATTGCCAGAAAATCGCAGCGAATATTAGCATCTTTATCATATTTGCTTCATAAGAGAAAGAGAGTAAAAAGAGGACAAAAAATAATCGCTAGCGATTTGCGATTTTCGCTCGCGATTAGTTTTTGTCCTCTTTTTACTCTCTTTCTCTTATGAAGCAAATATGATAAAGATGCTAATATTCGCTGCGATTTTCTGGCATTATAATCGTACCTTAAGAGTCACGCACTCAATTTGGAATTGCCGAAAGTGAACCTAAATTATTGATGGTGACTATTTCCTTTTACGTATTCATTTTCGTGTATTTTTCAAAGACGAAAGAACACAAAACTGTTTAAATATTAAATCGTGATAAAGTAAATTTATATCCGCATATTTGTGCTATAGCATCAATCTATATGAAAAAGAACCAAATAATGTTGGACCTCGCGTTGGTTTTTACAACGACTATAAAACACTTTATAAGATTATGAAATGGTAAGGGCGGGAAGGTCAATCGTATTTTCTTCTTGGGATTAATTTGTTCTCCATTTTTTTTCGAAGTCGTACAAACTTGCCGGAAAATGTTCCAAAGTTTAAATACTGAACAATATACGAAAACGAAATGTAATAAAACCGTATCTCCCTCGTGGTTATCTTAAAATAAAAAAGAGTCAATAAAATGACAACAAAATACTGTAAATCAGGCGCCGATAATGCATAATATATTTAGAGCTTTACCCTAAATAAAAAACCATCTTCATGTGATATCGCTGCAATACATTTATATTTTGAATCGAATTTTCCTTTTTGTGATTGTCTTTATTTGATAATGTGGGATCATAGGAATTTACTCTGAATATGTATACGTTTTCAAAGCAGTCATGCATGGAAAAGAAGATTTCTCGACCGTCTGGTATAATACAGAAAATTGAATTTATTTTTGAACATGTTGACTACTTCAAATTTCAAATTGTAGAAGATCTATGTGTCATTTATACGTGACAATATGATGATGATTCTGATCAGCCGATTGCAAATTGAAGTTGGATGCTGTTATTCGAATTGGTTTTTAATGAAGGAGGTTTAAAGGACGTAAGCAGAGACAATATAGAGCATCGTTGAGGTAATTGGCAAAGCAACGTGCTGAATTTGATATAGGAAAATAATTGAATAGGTCAATTCCCTTCAGTACATGTTAACGCTGTTGTATTTAATTTATGGTTAAAGGGTCAAATTACACTGAACGCACTCACCAAGGTGTTTTAACTAATGATGCAGTTTAAATCAATTCTTTTCGACGGAAATGTAAATTTCTAGTAGAATTTGTGCTTTTATTTCAGAATTTGTGATTATTAGCTCTGTTCCCATCAGGTGCGATAAATGTAATTTTTGAAACGTTAATTTCATCCTTATAAATGTGACAGAAAATTAAATTTAATTTTTAGTTCGACGGGAGATCGAAAAAATGGTGGTGGATTTCCATATTCAATCTTTATTTCTTGATTTGATTAATTTACGCAATAATGTAACACATTTCTGCACAAAAGCTATCTTAATAACATCAGACCATTAATTTATTTCGAATTGACAACTTTATTTCATATAACAACAATTCATTGCCGAAGAAGCGCCGAATTTTCAAACTATTTATTGGGTTAAATTTATCCATATTCTACAATACATTTACAGGCTACAATATATTTATCACATTTATTCGATGCAGTTTGTTAAATTTAACTCAGAATTATATTTATCACACCTAGAAATTTTTGACGCGAACAATTGCAAATATTGCAATTTTTTGTGATAGCCTAGCTTACAAGTACGAAATTTTGCTTTAAGTCGATTTGCCTAGTATCTCTAATGTCTCATTGATAACTTCAGACCCCTGACCGACCCCTTAGTATATTTGTTTTCTTAAAATTCATATAATTGTTTCAACTGAAACTGTCAGAAATGATCGACAAAGTTAATTATGTTCTAAGACGTTTATTTCTTTCTTTTATGAGAACTCTTCAGTCAGAAAACCAACCGAACTATTTTAACTATTTTAACAATTTTTTTTCTCTTTCAAAATAAGCGAGTTTTAGTGGCCGCTACTACTTTTAAAAGGGCTCGCTAGTAGCGACTACCGTCGCTAATGTTTTTCATTTAGCGTTAGCGTCGCTCAAAATTTCCGTTAGCGAACCCAACCTTGCTTCAGACTCTATGTGATAAAAAAGCGCGAATCACGGTTTTTGGAATTTTGTAAAACGCAAAATCTTTTTAGCTTCAAATTTTTTGTTAAAGTGATTGACAGGCAGCTCTTTATTTTCGGCTATTAGCCACTTAATTCAAAAAATTAGAATAAAAAATTTTAGTCCGAATTCTCTATTCGGTGGTAGGTGATAAAAACGTACACAATTATAAAATCCAAGATTTTGTTAATTGGCACCATAGAATGAGTCAGATAACAAAATTAACTCTTCAATTTATGCAAATTAATGTCAAGTTTGTTGGACACGTTGGACATTAAGTTAATCTAAGAGTCTCGTTAAAGTCTGAAGGGAATTGGGCTAATGTTTTATAGGGAGCGCATTTATAAAAGAGGTAAACGCTCTCAAGAAAAGAAAAACAAATAAAAACACTCGGTTACTAAGTGCAGCACACCGTTTATGTTATACATGAAGAAAGGAGCTCAAAACTTCTTTAAAAAAGTGTGTCATTTGTTACAGTCTCTCATTATGAGCATTATGAATAAAAACATACTTCAAATCAGGCAAACCTTTGCTTTAAACTGAACTGACATTTGGAGGAGAATTGTTTGTTGTACAGTCAATCCTATGTAAGGTACAATACTTATTCAGACAATTTCATCGATGCGGGCTAAAATTCGAGGTCGATTGCGCACAATAACAAAACCTTAAAAAAAGTATCCTTCAGATCACTGATACTGTCCATGAGATAAAACCAAAAGTCTTTATGACCGGTGCCTTCAAGTTAGGGAATGCAACCGGTAAATAAATACCGGCAAAGAACCGGTAAAAACCGATTATGACGATTACCGATAAATAAATTTTGTTTACGTGTTTTTACAGTAGAACTTTATCACTTTATAAATGATCGAAAAATCCTTATATGTAAAATTGTCTTGATTTGGAATGATTTGAAAATGGAACGACATGGGCTTCCATGCAAACCGTTCCAAATCCAAAATACAGGCAAATTTTGATTTGGAACTAGACGATTTCGAACGTTCCAATTCAAGATACGTCCGTCGTTATTTATATAGACTCTTTGGTTATTATGGTTCAAATTCGAATGTTGTTTCAAATCAAGATTATTCACTATTCTAAAAAGTTAGTCAAGATTACATTTTTTATAAATTAAACAAATCGGGACCAGTTGTGTTAAGAGAATTCATAAAGAACAGCTCCTGATTTCAGTCTCTCGCTTTTCAGTTCAAACAAAATACTGAAAAGTGAGTCTAATTTTAGGCTATGTAGGTAGATCAATAAAATTGAAGAATTAAATTTGGAGAGTAAGAATAGCGAAGAGGCTTGTAATTCAGTAAAAATCGCTTTTGTATGAAATTCGTTGTTCGTTAAGTGTGGACGTCCTCTACATGGGTTGGTACAGTCATTGAAACTTGGACAATGAACAAAAGTGATGAACATTTGGAGCGATGCGTGAGGGGGAGAGGTGGCGACGACGATATAACTTTGAATTGAAACGTGATTTTGCTGTATATAGTGGCGGTGGTGAAAGTCCAGAGGTTGAGGTGGTTGGGGCATTTAGCACGCATTAAGCACAAGGGCGAAGAGGAGTTGGTCGCCCAAAAATTAGATGGATTGTCGAACAAGATCTTCGGACGCCCGGAGTAAGGAATTGGCAAAACACGGCAAGGAATAGGCGGCGTTGGCTCAGAATCCTGGAGCAGGCCAAGGCTCACAATTGGCTGACACCAGCTTTCATGGTAACTGAACCTGATTAGGACGATTTGTGAAATTGCTGAACTATTCTTTTTTCGCAGATTACTTATGGGTTTTATCTTTTATTATTACAAATTGAATATCAACCGATATGTGAATTATCGGTAAATTTACTCAAAAACTTCGGTATTACTGTTTACCGGTTTTTAGAAAACGTGCTGTAATTGCATTCCCTACTTCAAGTTGTTTCATTAGACTAGGAGGAATTTGTTTTATCGGGAACCGAGAAGGATTCTATCTCCACTCAACAGCGGACCGTAGCTAGCTCGATCGGTATGCTCGTATAGAGCATAGCCCAAAAGCTTTTTCTCAGTTAAAGGAAAGTTACAAGACGTAGAACACCTTTTCTTAAGACACTAACTATACATATCCCTTGATTCACATTCTACAAGCAACGCAAGTCCACAAAAGAAATTCAAGACAGTGCTAGTACCCGAACCTAAACCTGTTCTCGCTCCAATAAATGAACGATTTTGCGGAAGAAAACCGTGAAAGAACATATGAGAATTTTAGAGGCATGACAGAAGTCGACATGACAGTAAATTTCAACTGTAAATGAAATATCGTAAGATGCGTTGTCAAAGCGGTAAAATCAATGTATAATTTTGCGTCTTATTTTCATTTGGAGCGTTGCAGGGTCAATGGTTCCTGAAGGAGTTCAACCAACTTTCACTTTAACTAAAGTTTGTTTTATCACAAATGATCCCGGTAGAGTCATTTATAATGTAGTACGTACACACGACACATGTGCAAGAACGTTAACGACTTCTTGTTTGAATAAGTTTATATTTTTTGTATCCATTGAATGAGTGTTATTATAAATACTTTCTTATGGCAGCCTGGGTGATTCATGTTTTCCAAACCGTTGAAAAAAAAATTCCAGAAGCGAATCTATTCTTATCAGATCGTTTAGATCGATTCAACTTATGAAAAGATGTTTACCTAAACGATTTCTATCGTGGATCGTGTTAACGCTCCTTGTCTACATGCTAAAGCAACACTAACTAAAAGAAAAACATTAACAACGAGTGTAACTAGAACTTTTCGTGCATTTAACATTTACAATGCTTTATTTACCTTCATCATTTTTTCAGATCTGCGTTAGCAAGGCACATTTTGTTTATTTTATGTTTTAATAGAAGAAAAAAATGATTTGTAGCATGAATCTCTAGAGCTTTATTTTTAAGATTTTATGATGTCGATAAGAAGAGAAAATTTTTTTTGCTTATAAAATATGGACATTGAATTTTTTTTTTTGTTTTATTAAGAGTAAGACGAGCCGACCGTAAGACACAAGGTGGAGCTCTAGAATATTTCTTTAAATATATGAGGTTAAAGAGCTTTTCTCATTTTACTACGGAAAAATAATAAAAATGACATCAACTTGTTCATTGTGTAAAATGGAGATTATTATCCCACTGTCGTTGGTCGTAACTTCTACATAATTTAACAAGAATTTATGCCATTTTCATAGAAGCGATTTTTTCATTCGATTCTAATCAAGTAAATCGAAACTTTGTTATTCTCATAATGTCCTAATGTGCGCAAAGAGACGTCAATATTGAAGGTGCGTTCGATAGCTGAAAAACTGTAACTACAACACGTTCAAGAAGTAAACGAATTGAGTTTCTGTAATTCAATCAGAAAATTATTCAGTTTGACTCAATGCCCGCAAATAAGTCTATTTTGTTGAGTTTTATTTCATTCTAATCATAAAAAATGCGTGAGAAGTTATTAACAACTAGAGAGAATTTTTAATGAGTGTGAACTTTGAGTAAATAAGCTAATAATATTATTCCTCTTGAGTTACCCACAAAAAATTCAGAGAGGCCACATTGCGAAAGTAGTTTCTTTTAGCTATTTGAACAGTGAGAGGAAGCATAACTTTTCCAAACATTTTGGTACGGAGCCAAACTACACTGAGATTGACCGGGACTTGATTATTATTTTTGGTCAAGTCTGACGTGCGACCTAGTTTTCGGAGGATTCTGTCCATTTTTTCGAAAACTTTATTTGCAGTCGGTGTAAGTAGTGTTAAAGAAGACTTTGCCTATTCGCAATCGCTTGTAATTTTGTGTTTGTACCAACATATTTGTTAAAAGAGAAAGTGTTCTCTTTATGTGAATACTGTTCATAGTGGGGCTATTGCCTTTTTGTGAAAACAGCCGTAGCATCATCAAAAGAATATTCGCACAATGTCCGAATGTGTTTTCAATTGACTTAAAATATGTGATGGAGTGAAAAGAGTTAAATTAAAAATAAATTGTAAAAATGTTTGAAAGGTGACACCTACGTTTCTTTAATATTTTTTACTACACTAAAGTCTGATAAATAAAATACTAAAAAAGAACAATTTTCTGATGGTGTTTATCATTCACAACGTATATCCGATATCGAACACGTTATTTCCTAAAAATTTCTTATTTTCATCCAAAAAAAGCAACACATCAAGATTTATGATACATTTTCCAATCACTTATAATTCTACGAGGATATGAGAAGTAAAAAAATCATGTTGTTGGAAAAATAAAATAAATAACGAAAAAAAAAAGCAAATCCAAATGACAGATTTTCTTATTTCGAGAAAATCAACGTCATATTGACATTTATGAAATTGGAGTTCGTTTTTATATGTCTTTTCATGCTTTATTTTATTTCACCTGCATAATGGTTTGTAGTCTCATGACCGACACCAAAAATTCTATTTCGTTTGGTATCGTTTTATTGTTCAAACGAAACCCAAAGACCGACGAAAAAAATATAAATGAAGAATTTTCACAATTTTATTGATCACGATGGAGATGGCAGTAAAAAATAGACATAGAATTCAGGAGGCATCGAAGGGCACTGCCATGCAAGAGGAGAAGGGATGTTACTGTCTTTAAAAGTACCAACGTCATTATTGCTAGAAGTCTTAGTGATAGTGCTTCAGCGAAAAAAAGCACTCTCTAAAAATGTTCTATCATTATCTGAGTAGAGAATGTGCGGATCACCGTGATTGTTGTTTTCATTCACATAAATTCACAAATTGTTTATTTCGAGAATTTTTGGGAAATAAATTCCTTTCCTATGACTCTGCCTCTATACAAATAGGTCTGGGCGGTATTTTTAGACCTGTACGAAGTTCTTCTATGCGTTTACTACGACGTTTGTAACCTCCCCAATTTCGACCCGGGAGTAGGTGAGGAGCATCGATCATGGTCCTTAGATGACGAATCGGCAATAAAAAAATGTCCGACTGTCACCACGATAACTTGAGTAAAACTCAATCCAAGCGGTTACTTTTCTAATAAAATACGCTCGAGATTAAGTGACGACCGCCTTTGGTGTCTTCGGCTATATTTCCAAATGAAAAGAAAAGTGTAAATTGGTACATTCAACATGACAATTTGAGTGAAATGTAGAATTTTAGGGATTTTATTGATTTACAATACTTCGGTAATATTACGGGTAGGAGGAGGTCCTAGTTCTTTCAGTTATCCTTTCCCTACTCACTACACAGTATAGATAGTGAATTTGATAACTAATTCTCCACAATTTCTTTCAATATCGAAATACTTTGAAGTTTCCAATTCTTCAAATCTTTCAGGTGCGCCATCACTTAAATACGTATTTCACAAACGCTGATGGTTCTCTCAGACGAAAAGATGGAACAGGAAATTCTCACCATTAATTTGTTTCCTTAAACTACCTGCTTCGCTTCTTTGTGGCTAGTTATTGAAACAGTGATTATTTTCCGCAAGTCAAGTGAATTGACAAAATAGCAAATCGTTAGATTTCCAATGCGGAAATAGGAAGCAATAAATTCGATTAAAACTTATGGCAGATTCAGTGCTTTTATGAACACAAGATTGTTCATCTACATCAAAATTAAATCATCACACCCGTTGATGCTAAATGTGATTATACAGCGAATTCTATTTGAAACACAAATTCTCAGCAATTAGTTCCGAACGCATTAAGTACGAGCATGTCGAATGTTGACACAATCAATTACCATCCCATATTGAACGTTATAAACTATCATCCACCGTATGCGAAATCATTCCACATCGTCATAATAATGAAAAGACTCACGGTATACGACCATTGAGTGTTGAAGTATAGAACAAAATAAATATTAAATATTGTTGATCCAGCTCATATACATGTATTAGAAATTCGTTATTAATTGAAAACCGCGTTTCTACTGCAGAGTAGTTTACATATCGAGCATATGAGTTGCATTAGCAACTTATCTTTCGTTTAATGGTAGAAGGTTGTACTCCTTATGTATCTAACAAGATTATTCAAATCAAATTTAGATGGAATTGATGAAATCAATTAAAATATTTGCAAGTTTACAGAACATCGCAAAGCGTATTTCCATTGAAATTCATTTGTAACCTTAGCCAAAATTGCTACATTATTTTTGTATGTTAATCTATTGAACAAGTGGGAGGTGTTACTTGAAAATTTGATCAGCAGTAAAGTGTCGCAGTAAAGTGAATAAAGTAACAAGAAAATTTAAAGTAAATTAAAAACATGTTGAAAGAAAACCCATATGGGTATTTCAGCGTAACGTTACTATGTGTTAATAATCAATCACAACAAAAACCTTTTAAAAGGTAAAGTGCGACGCAGTCCCTAATGTCCACTTCCAAAATTAATGATATCAGTGGAGGTGACGCTTGCGCTGAAAATACGCATAAATTTCCTTTACGACAACGTGTTCAAAAAATCGCGTCACAAATG
>CM055406.1:47156670-47219587 GCA_029228625.1 Pseudolycoriella hygida
TGTCACCTGGGGAACGAATGTGCTTTGTCTCATGTTTATTGAAAGAGTGAAAGGGATGAAATTCGTTACCCAGGTGACGATACATATGAAATTAGCCATATATCGTTCTGAAGATTCTCTAAAAGCGATTATCAACAAAAAATTTTTATATCTTTCACCCAAAATCTGCCATCTGCACTGAAAACTAAACTCAATTTGACGTTTTTTGCTCAAAATTCGGACTGGTTACCAAGTGGTGACCGTGCTTGGTTTTCACGCAGAAAAACCCGGATTCGTCCCCGGGATATATGGGCTTTTCTGTAATAAACTGATCATAAGGAACGTCCCTAAGTTCACCCAAGATTTAGCAGTTGGGTAGTTTCGGTGTGCGATTCCCCGAAACGAAAATCAGTTACACAAGAAAAAGACGTCACCCACATATGGAAAAAACTTTCACCGCTGAGGTGGTGCCACCTGTCAATTAATAGTAGCATCAGCGTGCTTGGTTGACCTCTCCAGCAACAGAACCTGTCAAGTAATCAACATGTAATCAAGAAGTAATGAAAAGATAGTGAGCAAGATGACAGCCAATAATGGTCCTCACGATGTCTGAAAAAGACGAAATATCGAATACTCGGTTGCCGAACTAGTTGGCTACGTCCATCCTCCCAGCAGATTGCATCTGATGTAACAACGAACTGTGTTAATGTAGAAAATCAGTGTTAGATATTAAGAAATGATATGTAATATAAGAACTACAAAGATTGTTACCACACGCTAAATAAATAATTCGAAGTCGACTTATAAAATCAGACTGGAGTATAGTTCGAAATTTTGGAACTGGTTAAAAAATATGATTTCATTAGTCGAGTTTCGTTCATAAATTTAATGAAACTTTTCATCTTTGTTACGTTTCAGCCTCAAAGGCTACTCACAATGATTTCCTGTGAAGTGACAACTAATGTTTTATGTACGAATACAGTGAATTCTAATCACAGAGCTTGTAATAAGCACGTATCGGCACATACAAGTATTTCACTTCCGTGAGAAGCTTAACGAGTTATTATGCTACGATACTATGTGTCACATGCAGATAAATTAACTTAGCAACTGAAAGGATTACGATATTAAATTTGCAAAACATTATAATGAGCCTTCAATTTCAGCATTCTGCTTTGCGGACAGGTAAGACTTTATAAGCAGACTTCTTAATGCATTTGAAAAAGGTTGAACATCACAGCGTCTTCAGTGAGCATTTAGGATGATTGAATTTAAATTCTAAAAATTTTTGTGGTAAAAACAAAAACCGCTCAAGGGAATAAAATGTGCTCGTAGATGAACCAGATGGTATATCAACGTAATTTTGCTAAAATTATCTCCTTACATAGAGATAAAGGTATTTTGTTGTGTCAAATCTAATAAACAGATTTTATATGCGACGTCGAATGTATTTCAAGCTTTTTACCATTAAATTTTTTCGTAAGAAAAGTTTTTTAAAGAAAGAATAGAAATCTCTTGCTCTTAACCGTTCATAATATAATTTTTGAAAGTACAGTTTCTGAAAGGAATATTTCGTATTTTTGAAAGAAGTCTATCGTATTCAAAAGCAGTTTTACGCAGTAGAAATTAACAAGAACTTAAGTTCTAGTTTTATTAGGTTTGAGTCAACTCTGAACGAATAATGAATTATAACTTAACATAAAAGTCCTTTACTGAACTATGCCTTAAAAAGCAGTAACGTGTATGGGGGTTTCAGGCTTGACGAAAATTTTGTCATTAGACCTTGTTATAATACTATGAAATAAGCCTCAACTTATTTCTTCCAAGCATTAATCTAATACAGGAAGAGAATCGTAAGATTGTACAACGTTTCGTTTTAACTCTTTCCGGTTTCACATGAGAAAAATACAAGCGAATACGTGAAAAGAGCGATAAAAGAGAAATTAAGAGGTGCACAAGCTTAGGATTCCCTTTCTGTATTAAATGAATTTATATTGGTTCATTATTGTTTATTGGGCGCTATTGAAAGCATTTATTCAGGGAGCAGGGCTGCGGTAAGGATAGGTGGTGAAATTAGTGAAGCTTTCGAGGTTTATGAGAGCGTTCGTCAGGATTGTTGTCTCTCTCCTCTTCTGTTCATAATTTTCATGGACACAATCATCAAGCAGGCCAACTTGCAGGGGAAAGTGGAAATGAGGGAAGTAATACTGACAATCCTGATCTATGCGGATGAATCAACTCTATTACCGGATAATGCCAATGATTTGCAGAAGGGAGTTGACTACCTGAATGTCGAATGTATGCAAACTAAGGTTATGCATGTTGGAAAATCTCGGAAAGAGGTATCTTGTAGTGCAAATGGGAAGAAGTTGGAACAGGTTTCGGAGTTTAAATGTTTAGGATGGAAAGTTATTTAAGGAATTTGAAGAAAGAGGGTTCCTAGCAGAATAGCAAAGGTGAATAGGAGAGAACAGTGGGACAATTATACACTTACGGAAATATATTTTTGCATCAAATAGGATTTTGTACTTCTGCGCAAGTTTTTGCAGTGTTAAAAACCTGCGCAGAAGTACAAAATTCTATTTGATGCAAAAATATATTTCCGTAAGTGTATCAGGAACGGCGACATCAGGGAAAATTTAGGTGTTACGTCAGTGGAAGAGGCGGTAAGGGTTAGTCGTCTGCGATGGTACGGGCACGTTCAGAGGATAGTAACAGGCTGCCAAAGAGGATATTGAATGCTCAGGTCCCAGGTGTGCGCCCTAGGGATAGGCCAAGGAGAAAGTTATAGACTCAATTAAATCAGATTTAGGTGAACAGATCATTTCCTTGGCACAGGATAGGAGGGTATGGAGGAGGGTGGTCTATAATAACCGAGCGTAAAGACGTCACACCGAAAGGTATAAACGGTCTGTATAGTTTGATTATGATGATGGTTCATTGTTTTTCCGTTCAATTTGACAGTCTGCGGAATGAATTTAGTTCCTTACAATCATTATCATTAGTTTTGTAGGTTTATTTGCAGGTAATAAAATTCCATTGTTCTGACAATGGGATTCTGAAAAATATGCAAATATTCTGCAAAACTACAAATGGAAGTAATTTTATGCAACTGAGTGCCATAAAGAAGAACATTAGTTTCATAAATCGTTGTATGCAACTCGGGGCAAAGTATCCAATTAGGCAATGTGCATTACGAGGTCTAAACGACTCTTATAAATCCTATCAGCTGCTAAAAAGAGCTTCTATAACTCTTTAGAAAATCGCAATTATTAACTCAAAAAATCACAATTCAAGTCATAATTGATTACATATCCAATCCGTAATAAAGCATTTTCCACTCGGTTGCATAATAGTAATTTTTCTACCAAGGTAGGTATGAAAGTATTTTCTCACACGGTGTGTTGTATTGCCAAACGAGCGTAGTAGAGATGAACAGACGGGAGCGAATTTCAAATTATGCCCGTGCCCGATAAGGAATGGGCCGGACAGGGCACAATTAACGGGCAAGTTTCGGGGCAGCAGTTTCAGCGTACGGAGGAAACGGGCAGCAAAAAATTGGTGCCCGCTCATCTCTAGAGCGTAGTGAAAATAACATTTTTTGCAATTGTTGGCTGGGACTGAATTTATTGTGAACTGCCAACAAGTTCATGTGAATTAAGAAGATAATACGTCAATAAATCTCTCTCTCCGCTTGTATTTCTAATCGTGAATACGTGTTCTATCATAGCTCCTGTGTAAACTATGTACATTCCTACAGCAATTGTGTCTGTTTTCTTACATCAAACGAGAAAACACCTCCAATACCGTGAAAGAAACTGCCTCATATACATCCAAAACAGGCGAGTAATGTTTGTTACGTCACTCAATTGCAAAATAGTCATTTAAATCACAAGGTCTACTCGTTTTCGCGTGATATATTGAGTTTTTCATGCTTGCTAAAAGAACCGAAAGTACTTTCGGCTCTGTAAGACTCTAAGCAAGCATGAAAATAACTATTGTTGCATTAGTGAGTGGTCGCAATAAACAGATTTTATTGAAGTCACTAATGATAGAGTTTTTAGACCCTGACAAAATGCGAGCAAAGAGCGTTGAGCTTATAGACGTAACGAGTTCCTTTGCATTTAGTTATATGCAAGAAGACACATCCGTTGCTTGTAAACATAGATATAGCCTTATTGCTAGCCATTTGCATACGTTGGGATGTAAATTGTAAAATAGTGTCGTTTTGGATCGTTTTAAACAGAATGCTTTCAATGAAAATATCTTAACACAATTTTTTTTTAAATTAAAATGGTAGTACGTTTTACAAATTCTTTCATTTTATTGTATTCAATCCGTCATACCCATGACATAAGAGCCATTATATGTACATTTATTTTCACATTTCAACTTCATCACCGCATAATTTTGTGAAATAGTTTTTACGTACTTAAAAGATTCAATTTAAAAATGCTTCTCGAGCATCAAAACATTTTGCGATAAAAAAAATTGAATTATGGGTAGACATTATATCTAAGCTGAGATAGAAAAAAGTTGTTCCATTTCTATAAAGAAAAAAAACCTCTTTTGTAGCCATTTAATATTAATATCTCTCAGCGGAACAATGCACGTAATTAATTGGATTTTATCCAACGAAGGAACCACGGGAATATATATTGAAGGTGTTTTAACGAGGACATTTTTTTTCTTCTTCATCTCCAGTGATATAGAGAAATTTTACCCACCTTTATCCACGGGCTTTCGTTTCTATACACAAAAAGTTATTATTAAAATCATTTCCACCATTTATCGCTACAAATATCTAGACAAATTAATTACATGGCGCTTAAAATAGAAAAAAAAAGAAGAAACATTTCCTTTGACGGACTTTTCATAATAATTTCCAATTATTTTATCTAAATTGTTTGTGTACAGACCAATTTAACAATGAAACGGTGTTAACATGTTTTCGTTTCAAAGAAAAAACGATTACACTGAGCACTATTATAAAAATTAAAAAAAGGTAAAATCTCTAGAATTTGCACGAATAATTTATGTGAATAAATATTGTGCAACAGAGAAGCGCTAGCAGAGGAATATTCCACTCTTTGTTTTTTTGTAGGATATGTTGTGATTACCATGCCGCTTCATTTATTATTCATTATTTTATTAGAAGAACATTATACAGCAACAAAAACCCAATGGACGATGAAAAGGTTTGATTGATAGCCTTTCCGAAAAAACTAGGCTCAGCTGGGCCTGCATATTTCTTTACCCACTCCCTGGTTTCAGAAAATGTAAAATTATAATTGTAAATATGTAAAAGTCAAATGAGAAAGCTACTCCTTCTCTCATTACTGCAGATGTGAAGCTCTAAATTACAGACTAAATAAGACAACAGTTCAAGTTCTGGGCTTTGCAGACGACTTGGATCCCGCCAGTCGTACACATGCAGCTCTAGTTAACACTTTCACAAATCTGAAAATCGAAGATGTTTGATGATAAATGAATCTAAAACCAAGTACATAAAGACCGAGCCGAATCCGATAGCCAATCAACAGGGAGACAAAATACGCATTGCAGAGTTCAATCTCGAGATAGTGGATGAGTTCATCTCTCTTGGAGCGCTGATACAGTCAGATGGTGACAATACACCTTAAATTTACCGACGTTTCATGGCGGCAACCAGATAACAGATGCTATTATGGTCTGTCTAATGAAACATTTACGTTCAAAGTTAAATCGAAGAAAACGAAGTGCCATATTTACAAAACGCCTATTCGTCCAGTATTGATCAACGGATGCGAATCTAGGGCGATGAAGAAAAGGGATGAACAGTTGCTCCTCACGTTTGAACGTAAGGTGCTCCGCACCATATTTGGAGCGATGCGCGAGGGGGAGAGGTGGCGACGGCGATATAACTTTGAATTGGAACGTGATTTTAGCGAGCTGGATATAGTGGCGGGAGTGAAAGTCCAAGGTTGAGGTGGGCGGGGCATTTAGCACGTATGGATGAAAAGAGAGCCCCATCAAAATTACTTCGTAACGATCCAGAAGGGCGAAGAGGAGTTGGTCGCCCAAAAATTAGATGGATTGATGGCGTCGAACACGATCTTCGGACGCTCGGAGTAAGGAATTGGCAGCACACGGCAACGGATAGGCAGCGTTGGATCAGAATACGCGAGCAGTCCTAGGCCCACAAGTGGCAAGCGGCGTTGGAGAGTCCACAAGACATACCCTCACGTTTTTGTTTCCTTTATGAATAACATCTTAAAACTCCGCTTCCATCTATTCTTTTAAAATATTAAAGGAAGAGGAAAAAAAAATTCCGCTTCCTTTGATCTTCTGATTTGCAAGCGGAATGTCTTAAGCCATTCCCGGAACTCCCGTATCGAGGGGTGGATGGACAAAAAAAACAAGTTCGAAACGAGGAAAAACAGAAAAACTAGTTTTAAAACAAAAAAGTAGTTTCTGAAAAAAAAAAATAAAAAAAACGAGGAAAACTAAAAAAAACTAAAAAAATAAAAAAAATGATAATAATAATCGAAAAAAAAACAAAAAAAAAAGTAAATAAAAATTTGTGCTAAAAATTTTCTTAGTGCGATTTAGTGGATCACATGACCTCAAACACCTGCTCATTATCGTCAAGAGATTCTTCTTGAATGTAAACGTGCACATGCCCGGCTCTAACGGGCTTAGGGGTGAAACATTTAGAAGATTTCTACATAACTCCTGAAGAACAGTGCTCTCTTTAATTTTACGAAGCAATTGGATGACCGGACCCGAGAGGGGAACGTAAAATAAAATAAAACTTAATTACAAAAGTACTGCACAATGGGCCCAACGAGGATTGGCCTCAGTGCTTCATGTAAATTACAATTAGCCATTTGATTTGTATACAATTTTTGCCTCATGGTATTTGATATTATTTCCTTATAATTTGTAACTGGCATAACTTTTAAGTAAAACCAACCAACCAATCAAAAGTTTAGATAATCGTATTATTAGAATCATCACTATGGCACAGACACATGACTTAGCTTTTTAGCGTAGTTTGCTGCAGTAATAAGCTGTTACTTTTCTAGAAATCTCCTCCTTACATAATCTCTTCTTGCCTTGAAAATGTGTACATCCGATACTCTTCAGTAACTTACCTGAAAAGATGAAAAAAAAAATATATAAGAAACTTGTGCTTACATCGTGTTTTGTTATAAAAATCGAGAAGCCTTCCCAGTTTGTTGTTTTAATCTGGTAGCACTATGGAAGTGGGAGGATTTCTCTTAACTAAGCAATCATATAACCGAAGTAAGTTACGCCCTTAAGGGTGCGTAAAAAAATGACGATGTACGTGTATAAATACGATGTTTATATTAAAAGAAATAAATGATCATTTCTTTGTAACTAACAATGTGGTTTTATGTGATCACCTCGCCTGGTTTCATTAACTACTTTCAGGTAAGCTAGACGACACATTAAATACGAATAAACATAAATTTTTTGCATGACGGCACCATTAAATAGACTGCAAAAAAAAAGTTGAATTAGTTGCAATTCAACTGAGATAAATTTTCGAATTCGTAACCGTAGAAAAGAATATAAAGTCTACACTGAAAATGATGAAAATCATCTCCTACAAAAGCTCTTCAAATAAAAAGCATTAAAAAAGAAAGGGATTAAACGACAAGCTATGACGTGAAAGAATTAATATCAAAGGAAGAATCATTACACGTAAAAGTACATTTATTTGTAACATTGAAAATAATTTTCCTGTCATTTTCATTCTATGGTGTTCCAAGTGTATTTTTCGTTCATTTCATATTCATTTCAAAGAGGATTTTTTGTCATTTATTGCTTCAATGTAAGTCATTTTTAATGAATTTCGTACGACAATAAATTTAAGGAATGGAATCAATGTGATGTAATTGCGGAAGCTTTTCAAGAAGAATTAAAGGTAGACGCTGTAAAAGATTGAAAAAAAAAACGGAGATGTCATTTGGAATTAATTCGACTTTTCTTTTGAAGAAACCATTGAATTATAATTTGGGAAATCAGGTCTGGTATACCGTTATTAAGCTTTCATTTGAAAATGATGCATTTAAGTCAAATAGCTTCAAATAGTGTGGAAGTTTTTCATAAAATGTTATCAATTTAACATTTTCTATCAACTCCTCAAGACGAATCTTTTATACCTATATTATAGACACGTTATTTTGACGTATGCCGATTTTTCGCCGCCGCCGATAATAACTAAAAATTTGTTTCGCCTTTCTTGCAAATAAATACACGGTTGATTGTAACTTTGAGAAAATTTGTACGCCGTTTGACAGAAAACCTAACTTTCTCTAATATGCTTTCATTCGACTTGAATGACTCGAACACATCGCAAAATCCTCACTAAGTTCGACTTAAAGTTTCGCTTAAATTTTATTACAAATTCATTGGTAATAAATTCCATCACAAAAAGTACGAATAAATTTCTCATTCAATTAGTTGAAGGAATTTAAAGCTAGTGCCGACAGCAAAGGCAAAACCATAGGTTAACGAAATGTTATTCAATTCATGAGACTCTTCATCCAAGCTCATCTGAATAAACGATACCCTTCATTAATTTATCGCCAAATGAAATGAAATCGTGTTAATTTGCCAATGTGTAAAGTATACATTTCATTAATTTAAAACAAATTGAGATAACTACAAATTTTTACCTATATGGTAACTGACCCCACCAACCATGTTACTAATTGAATTATATTTGCTCATGTGTGTAAGAATCCTTAATATAGTTGATGTTCCTATGTATGTTTTAAAGGGATATTATCGTATAGAAAAGTTAGTTTACATATTAAAGCAAATTTAATTATTTAAATGGATTTGACGAACCTAACATATCGCTTCTCTATGTTTGTGAAGCACACAATTTTGTACACAATGTTACGTATGTAGCGTATCGCTATCTAAAGTTATTTTGGTAACGTATTTTCTGCCAAAATTTTATAGACATTACGTTGTATGCTTAGCATATTTGTTATCATAGCTCATACATACCACCATCTATGTACAAAAGCGGTTGTACATAAATAAATTAATATATGCCAATCCTATTTTCCACTCAAATTATTTCGCAATTTCAAGTTGTAAAATCATTTAGTTTTTGGGTTTTCAATGGACTTTGTTGAGTTTTGTTCGAAGCTAGCTCATATTTAAATGGAACACACCGGAAAAGTCTTAACATAAAATCATGGGTGTAGCGTATTAAAAGATTGTGCATTTCGTTAATAAGAAATACATTGCATTCTTGCTTGCAGTCCAAGCTGTTCGACGCGTTAATTCACAAGAATCTACGCTCTTTTGCTGTTCTCGTGAAACAATGTTTCTATGATAGAATTGCAACAGGTGGCCCCAATGAGTATAAATGATTTTTTTTCCAATCCCTAGTGCAAGATGTTTTTCTCTAAGAAATAGAACTTTGCACAACGTCCTTAAGTTCACCCAAGTTTCGTAGCCTGTGTGCAAGGAATCAGACGTGACATCACTCACCAATATGTAGCGGCTTGTGCTCAATAGAATAGTCGAGAAATCAACCACATGGTCCCGACACTTTTATTATTATTAATCGCATGGTTTTTTCATGTTACATCTGATATCTATATTGCTAGTTTACAATCTTATGCCTAATTGTATTTCATTGTTATTATTCTGCTGATATAAACGATGTATTATTGGTGAAAATCCTGACGAATATAGAAATTGCTAGACCTATCGTAATCGGTAACGAGGAAATAGTTATCGTATATTCATACAAGTACCTCGGTCATGAAATGAAGCTCAGTCTCGAAAATCAAACGGCGGAGATTAAGAGAAGAATTGGTCTAGGTTGGGCTGCGTTTGGAAAGTTCCGCTACATCTTTAAAAGCAGTATGAACTACAGTTTGAAAAGGAAAGTGTTTGATATGTGTGTTCTGCCGGTCATGACACACGAAGCTGAAACTCTCACGATAACAAACGTCTCAGCGCACAAGTTGAGAGTTACACAAAGAGCAATGGGACGCAGGATGTAAGGGATCTCACTCCGAGTCAAAACGACCAATGAGTGGATCAAACAGCAAACCGATATCATGGAAAGAATTGCCAAATTAAAATGGAATTGGGCAGAACATATTGCAAGAATGACCGACTACCAGTGGGATGTCCACCAGAAAAGTGGGCTAATGACATCAAAAGGTCGGCGGGTTGAATTGGCAGCAAATGCCAATGGACCGTGATCGGTGGCGATCTATAGGGAAGACCTACATCCAGCAGTAGATATCAAGAGGCTAAAGAAGAAGAAAAAGAAAATTATTGGTGGGAGGTCAGCATGCTGACAGGTCCAAGAATCGTATTGCATTTTATGCGATCCATTTTGTCGAATCGTTCACACAGTCTTCTTTGTCCCGCAATATTTTTCGAATGTGTTGTACCCATGAAGGGTTAGGGGCTACATCATTATTTACTAGTTTCGCTAGGTAAAAATTGAGAAAATTCTTGTTTTGGTACAATTGCACACATAGAAGGAGGATTGTATAAAAGGCGAGTTGACATAGTCTGAGTATCATTCTATGGCCATCGTTGCTGATATACACATGGTCTTAAGACAAGGTGTACTGATGAGTCGTAAACGACGAAATCAGCACTTTTAGTTTTTCGATTTTTGTTTAACAATTGGAAGTAGGATTAAGGAGTGGCTTTTAAATGTAGTTTCGCTACTTTTGTGGTTCTACTGTTTGAGATCCTTCCATTACCGGAAATGTTTTTTACTGTGCCAGTGGTAAGCTGTGCGACAAACCCAGTGCTATCTATGAGATGTACTAGGAGCGAAACTAGACGGAGTAGAATACTGGCACCTCCCAACAATGCCTTTCACAGGTAAGCCGTAGGATGGCGCTACACTCAACTTCACATAACTTAAACCGATTTAATCAGCTCTGTTTTTTGTTTACAATTCTAACAATCGGAACAAATCCGTCTGCGGTTGAGTTTCGAACCAACGCACTGGCAACTCGATCTCATATCATAGTATTATAGTAGCAAGCAGACCAAGCAGACCTATCAACCACTACACTATTGAGTTGTTTTCGTTGCTCCACAGCAACTCGTAATTTATGAAGCTTGGGTGGATTTAGGGACGTTGTACAATGTTCAATTTGTTTAATCGATATTGGTCATTCTTAACGAAAAGGGTGGCATCTATTATCCTCATAACGTCTAACTAAAAATAGTCTGCTCCAAATGTCAAAGTTCACAAGTAAATTAGACTGCTTCAAATGTCAAGTGTATAGAATGTGCTGCCATCTATTTTAGGTATGAACTGCCTTATACGTCAAATAAATATAACTTTTGTGAAGAAATTAGATTTGGATGAATCGGTGAGCAACAAACTTTCCTACTTAAATACTATTGTAAAAGGTACGCCCCTGTGTATGAAGTATTAAATAATCACCAATGACGAAGAAGAATGGTTTGCTCTCTCGATGAACAAGTATATTATTTAAATTTGTGAAAGTTTTAATAGGATATTTTCGGGAAATAAAAGGAAGTTTTGATTTGTTGTGAAATTAAATTTATTTTCATCTTTCAATGAATTTAAGTGAATGGGATTAAGACATTTCCTAATTTAAATATTTACTTGCATTAACGAAATTGAAGACATTTTTGTGGTGTATGAGTATGACGTCTGCTTACCCTTTCGACTTGAGCAACATCTCCGTCTGTGCATATGAAAAATGAAGATATTGTCATAAAAACATATTTTTGCTCACAAAGCAACACAATCGCTGCTGTATATCGAAAATTTCTTTTCAAATTATTAGAAAGAATTATTTGCCGCCTAACACAACGGGTGTTGCTAAAGAATTCTATAAGTTGTGCTTTTCCTCAAACGAAATTTTTAACGTTTTTTTTTTCTTCAAACATGAAAAAAATGTCAATAGTGCATTCATATATGACTGTTGTATGGAATGCTTCGTCGATTTTCGCAACTCGTGTATGCTATTGGTGAATCGCAACGACGAGTAAAAGACATTGGCGTAAACAAAAGGCAAAAATATATACATTTCTACAGAATACAGAAACGTAAATACGTTGCGGGAAAAATGACAATGAAGCACGAAAGCGCATAGAATTTGATAGCATGTGTTTACTGTGTAAATCGCCAATAAACATTTTTCATTTTTACAATATTGTAGAGGACACATCGATTATACTAGGTAACAATAAACTTTCAATAAATGTTATTAATTTTGTTTATGAAGCGACACCCTACAATTACATACAGAGAGATTGTGTCACTGCCTCAGGGTATTAAATAAAAATGTTTTTTTCATAATATTCCCGCAATATACACCGCACAATACATTTCATACACGTATGCAAACGAAGAAGGTTAAAAATGTAAATTTCGCTTATTAAAAATTATACAAAACTCATGTTAAAAGCGAGTATTTTCTCATTTATCTCCTGACTAAAAAAGTGTTTTTTTAATACCAATGAAAAATGTATATAAATCAAAATCATTTTCGGGTAAAAAAGCCTATTTTTAAAATAACAGCCATTAAGGGGTGGAAGGATTATTTTTAATGAACGAAAAAAAGGTCAGCGCTTATTATTCTAAAAAAGTATAATCCATTTCATGTATGGATACAGCAGGAAGTATTTACGACAGTTTTGTTAAAAATCATGCTCATCAGTCAATGAAATTTCAAGTCATTGGTTAAAACTTCTCACTTGACTACAGTTATTATTAAATTAGCCATGACATTATATTTCAATTATGAAAAATATTTTTTGGGGAAAATCGTTTGTTACGGATGTGCGAGCTAAAACGAAAATATCGTTGATGGCAGGGTTCCCACAGTGTAAAATGACACCTTAGAGTGTTGGAACTTCCATTTAAATAAGAAGACAAATGAGTTATATTGAAAGGTAGCTTTGTTAGACAGGGGTACACAGGTGACATCGATGGAGTCGAACCTAGTAGCATTAGTGTCTAGATCTAGAAGGTTCTTAACTAAGGACATAGTGATGAAAAATCATATATATTGAGAGATGAGATTCGATCAACATTGAAACACTCGCCCGACGCAGAATTAATGCCTGCGCACTTTTTGTATCCGATCTGATGAATGGCAATATCGACGCACCTAAAATTAAAAGCAAGGTCATTCGTAATTCTAGACCCACTTGTGCTGATGACTTTCTCGTTGTCGACGAACACAGGACAAAATATGGTCTTTATGAGCCAATCAATATGATGTGCATGGCATTTAACCGCTTTTCACTACTGTGGTTTCTAAGCATACCACGTGTATCGTTCAAGATGACTATCAGGAAGTTGAAAATTACGTATAAATTGAGTGGTAAGACCAGAATTTCATAAACTGAACTTTGGGTTCTCTCTCTAATCAGAAGCTGATTAGTCAACTCGAGTCTCACGACTCTCAAATGTAACTCTAAGTTACGTCGACTTGCAAGAACAGCTAGTCCAGTCGACTAGTTTCCGCTAATCATTTTTGTTTCAGGTGGACCATTGGCTGCACGAGACGTTGGTGCTTGATGTAACGTCGGGCTACTTTCTATTTCAGTTTCTATTTTCGTCTAATAATTGATTCCTGTTTTAAGTATGATAACTTCAACTTAGAATTGTATAATTGTTAATAATGACGATGAGCAGAGGTGGCTACTGACTCCGACTGGTCGACTGGGTCGGCAGTTCACTTCCGGCTCTGCTCGTAATTTACGTTTTTTTTGTCATACTTATTTGTATTTAGTCAGGGGGCTTCGGCCATTGATGGAATAAATAAATAAATTATAAAAATTATAAATCAATAACATCTTACCGGATCATTCGGAGAATGGGGGTGAGCTATCTTTGGAAAAACGGTTTTGTTCTTTTTTGTCAAAATATATGCGATTCGAGGGTAGGGTTCGGAAGCTCCACTCAAGGACAGTTCATAGGCGCCGACTTCGGTATTGCCGCGAGGCTCGAGCAACATTATCACAAAATCTGTCGAGGCTAAGCAATACGATGAGATTGTATTGTCAAAAATAATTGTTCCAAATGCCGAATACCTTTTCGAAACAAAAAATTTTTAGAAAATGTATTGTAAAATACTAAAATTCTTCATAGCGCGGCATTTTAAGTAGTATACAGGCTGTCGAGTGTATGACAGAATAATTAAGGGCAAAATACTAAATTTGATGAATATTCGATGTATTTTTGATGTATTTGTGATGCATGAGTGTTGTAAAGGTTGTATTAGTGATGTGTTGTTGCTGTTTCGGTGTCTTATACATCCACATAGCTTGTACAACACTAATACATCAGCAGTACATGACTAATACACCACGAGTACATCGATACAATTAACTGGTGCGGCGGTTCATCTTCACGATGAATTCATCGCCCGCTATAATTTATTCGAGCTGGTTCATTCGGAATCAGATTGTGAATGCCCGATCGAATGACTCGACATCATTCTCTACTGGGTATTCGTGCGACAAACATTGCATCCATTTCGACTGAATATATTAGTTTGTTAAGAGAAAATCGTCTTAGTTTTCGTCGTCCCTCACAGGTTTCCATTGGCACTTGTATGAAAAACGACGCGCTTCGGTTTGGCGGAGGGTGAGGGCCCAAAAAAAACCTTTTGATATGTTCTAGAGTAAGTTGAGTGGATCATTTGCACCCATGGAATTAGTAGCCGCATCGCTTCGGTTTGGCGACGGCAGCGGCTCGAAAAAACTTCTATATACTGGGCCTTTCATAAGAAACTGGACACAATATGATTCTCTCAGTCATTCAATGTTAGTGTGAAAATGACAAACATACCTGTATAATTCGTCAAACACAATTTTTATTCGTAAAGAACTGATATCACAACAAAAACCCTTTTTAACAGGCTAATGTGACGCAAGTCCTCGTCCCTTCTTCCAAAAGAACTGATATCAATTTGGGTGACGCTTGCAGCTTCGGAACGCAGAAAATTCTTCTGAAATATTTTCACACAAATTTGATTAAAAAAATGCGTCACAATATGCCGGACCCTACCAACGTAACAAATTTTCTGCGCTTTCAACTTTAAGACGTAAAAACTTGGCTACCCGTACTCCATATATAACACAAAGCTAAATTTTTGGGGTGTGAAATCTGAAAGCGCAGAAAAATTTTTACGTTTGGAGGGTACGCCATTTTTTCAATCAAATGTGAAAATATTTCAGAAGAATTATGTGCGTTCCGAAGCTGCAAGCGTCACCCAAATTGATATCAGTTGTTTTGGAAGAAGGGACGAGGAATAGCGTCCCATTTCCCTTTTAAAAAGGGTTTTTGTTGTGATATCAATTTATAAGCCGAAGGCAACATAAACGTCTATCGATAGTTTCAGACAATTTATGCTTCCAAAGGTGAAGATCAAAGTCATTTTAAGAAAAGTTGTCTTCACTGGTAGGTAATAACTTATCGATAAATAATAAAGCGATTCAATGCCGCGTGCTCCTAGCATTTGACTTAATGCAACATGCAGAGTATTTGTGAATTATGCATAGGAAATTGCTTAAATCCGCCTAATTGATGACACTAATTGAACTTTTTTTTTGGGCAAAAGTGTGCAGGAAATCAAAAATGAGTTAAAATCGAAAATCATGTTAAATCACCACCTAACATCCACACAAACTGCAGCAAGAATTATACTATTTCAATAATGTTGCCAATGTTTAAGAAATTGAAAAGCTTGTGTAACACACCAATATATGCGCGCTTTTCTTATCCTATAATAATGTACATTAAAAATTGATAGAAATGCTGCCGTCGAAAATCGATTCAAAAGCCTGGCTTGCTATAAATTTTATACGCACATCACGAACATCAGATCAAATCCGAATACAATTATAATTATCTTTATCCCAATGAAAAGAGGCATCGTGCTCAATAAACGAATTAAGAATTAATTGAATATATAAAACTCAATCCGAAATTCTCATTGAAACGTATCACATCGGTTTATTTCATCGTTACAATATAAACAATTGTAGATGTTGATACAACAATGAAAATTAAAATTTCATAGAGGAATTCTAAAAGAATGTTTGTAAAACCTTTTTCCACTGAGAAAATAATAAATAGCCGAAGGAACGTTTTAATTTAATTTTTGAATAACAAAAAAAAAAAAAAACACAGCAACGCGCTCCTGAAAAAGAAATTCAATGTACGAACAAAGAAAAAAAACATTCAATTAATTATTCAAATATGTTTTGCCTTTTCGGAACGAAATCGTTTTGTATACTTATCCATTCGCCAACTTTCCGAATTGTTAAATTTTGTTATTTCCTTAACTAATTAATTCGTTTACAGCGTAGGATCTTAACACCGCACACAATTAGCGATATTTTATTTCTCAGAAAAGATTCTCAGTTATGAATTTCAATATCTTATATCTTCCGCTCAAACTTTATATTGAAATTTTTTCCTCACAGAATATTATGCTAATAATAATTATAGTAATAATAGTTCCACAGTAGTTGATTCAATCTAGTCTATACTTTAGTTCTGCAACAATCAATTTCACAATGTAACGAATAAATGCTCTTATGAAAATAATTTTTTTAAAGCGCAGACTTTTATGTAGGACAGCATTATTAACATTTTAAATACCATACCATAAGCGCCATTTCATTGGCATTTTGCCTTTTTCGCACAGAGTTTGTATCTCAATGTTCTGCCAAGTTCTTGTGATTAATGAAATTCGTAAAATTTTGTTTCTCCATTACATTAAATCAGTCAAACATCCCTTAAAAAATTGAGAAAGTGACCCAGGTTCTTCTTCTTCTAAAGCAATTTAGAGTGACGCATGGTTTTTATTGCCAAAACAGTCTAGTGCTAGTGAAATAGGAGCGGTGAGCAATCGCAACAAAAAAATTCTTGAAAGGTGTTTGAGACAGTCCTTCCAACTAATTCTTCTTAAAAACATTACGTATCAGAATAGATGTGGCAAACAGAATAAATGTTGCAAAAAAAATCGAACGTATCTAAGTAAATCGTCGTTTCCATTCGTAAAGGATGTAAGAACAACTGTCGACTTTTGACAGCTGTCAGATTTGAATTTCGGCACCAAGTTTTTCAATAATTGTTTGGGTCTTTAGAATTCCTTGTTTTTTGTCCATTCCACGTAATAGGCTGGTCAAATTTGCTTTCAACCTTGCAAATATTAGGACAAAAGGAAATAAAACGGGATTCGATAGGGCTGAGGGGTGTCTACCATAGCCCGAAACTCCCAAAAAATCCCACTATAGGGTTTTGAGAAAATCGGGAAAAGCCCAAAAAATTGAGGTTTGGTGCAAGCTTTCTGTTACTGTTGAAGGAAAATCTAAGTTTTCCAAAAAATTTTCCGATGACTATTTTTCCCAAATTTTAAATGGTTCAAAGTTTCTAAAACTCTTTACCTCACCAATTTTGGCAATTTTTTGGCTGAGATACAATTTTCCAAATTCAAAATTTCATCGAAAAAATGACCTCCGCGAGAACTTTTTCGACTTTATAACGGTATATCGAAGAAACCTTGCTCCGAATTTGGAATCCAAAAGTCTCAAAAACATCTTTGGAGTATTCTAAACATTTCATTAAAACATAATTTTCCTTTTCGAACTCGACAAAACATTCTCTAATGTCGAAAATTTCAATACACTCTGAAAAACGCCTACGAGAACCAAATCAGTATGAAAAATAATCAATGTTTTTGTTTTTGCTCGAAAAAATCGTTTTACATCATTATTTGATTAACAAACTTGTTTCTTGTGGGTGATGGGGCGACCGAAAAAAATTTCCAAGTAGGCCATGGTGGCGCCATGCAAAAAACTTGCACTTTGTGCGAAATCTATCAATCATATTGGGTTGCTATGAAAGACAAAGTTGTTCTTTGTTGTGTGAGGGTGGTGGGGTGATCAAAATTATGGCCGCCGTTGATGGTGGCACCACCAGCGCACCAGGATACAAAGAGTTCCCACATCATTGCTGTACTCGACACTAATGTTGTTCGCAGGGTCTATTTTCGGGAACTTTGTTCTTAAGTTGAATTTCGAGAATTTTCAGAAATTTTCTGTAATATTATGGGATTTTCACAAATTTAAATTCCCGAAAATAGGCCCTGGTTGCTAAGAGGACGATGCCTGCACACTGAAACGTTTATTTTTGACATATGTATGGAGGAAAGTTTTACAGACGTTTTATCTGCAATTTGTTCATTAAACAAAAGTTTGGAAAAAGCTTCGTTTAGCCTGCAGTAGTCGTTCTCTCATAGTCATGCATAGAATGGCCCATTTATGTCAGTGTGAGGAATCGCTTTTAAAACTTTGGGCCAAAATTCAAATCTGACAGCTGTCAAAACTTGACGGTTGTACTTACATCCTTTACATGGAAACGACGAAATGTTTCCTTAACTCTTAAGTGTATGAAATTACGTCGACATTAAATTGGATTGGAAGTTGCAGAAAGGAAAAATCCGTACGAAGCAGCGGCACGGCGCTAGAACTTCTCCAATCCCTTAAAATAAGCCCAGAATTTAGAAAAGATCTAGAGCCCTTAGTAGAGGCTTCTGACCCATCCTTCCATAGACAAAAAAGTCTCTTTTTTCTCTACAACACTACACGAAAAACCTAATCATTAAAGGGATATTCACGAAAACCCAATAAAAATCTGGTAAGGTCGCGTAGCGTGAGTTTGGCCCACACTAAGGAAACTAGAGCCCGAACCACTCAACAGATTTCCACTAATTTAATTTTCGTGATTGATGTCCACATATTTCATTCGAAACCTTGAAGAGCGATTTTCGTTCTAATTTCGTACAGATATAAGTGAAAAAGTCCCACAAACCTTCAAAAAATCACGTTTTTGACAACTTTTTCGACCGTAACTTCGAATGTTTTCAAACGATTTTGCTCATATTCGATTCTGTAATCAATTTTTTGTTTATCTTTCAGGAAAAAAAGTTTTTGAAAATCGGATAAGTAGTAAAGAGGAGTAGGGTTCGACCTAGTGTGACTCATGCGTGACAGGGGGGGAGGGGTTCGAAAAAGGCCGAATTTTGCGTGACATACTTTTATGAACTGCCCCTAAAGACTTCTTAAAAAAAATTAAAATATAATTGAAATGTGACGTAATTGTGAGTTTAAAACATTCGTAGCAATCGGATCTAAAACAGCTGGGAAAAATCATGGCGAGAAAAACTGTGGTAGGTTGATCTATGGATTTCTTACTTCAATGTTTCTCCATTGCCATGTAACGGGTGACTTTCCAAGGTGTTTCGCGATAATTTTTGTACTAATTATCTGAGTGTTTTAGTAAAATCTTCAACAAACTATTTACCTTGGAATAGTAATTTGGATGACAAGGGATGAAAGTAAGAAAATTCAAACCCGTGTGAAGTTTGCAGCCCGAACCGAAGGTGAGGTCGGCAATCACACGGTTTGAATTTTCTTACTTTTGTCCCGAGTTATCCATACTATTTTTTATCACAGAGACAGCGGAAGGTTTGTACTTTAGCCACGAAAAAACACTGATGCATTCTGAATTTAGTATTTAATATATATAATATATAATATAAAAAAATATTTGGTTAACAGCCAATAAAATATATGAAACCGTCAATGAAAACACAGCAAACAATAACTTTACAAAATAACAACAAACTTACTTTGACGCCATATTTCATGGTTAACATTGATTCCCTTTACGACGTCGTGTTAAGTAAATCAGAAAAAAATTGTTAGGAAGTGATTATAAATGCTCTAATATTATTAAACCAGAAACAACCGCTGGTTAATATGTAGCGCTCAAAATCAAAACCACTTCTGTGATGGCAACCTTCTTTCTGTCAAGTGAACAAATTTTAGTAGTTCATTGACGCAAAGAAGGACGAAAGTTGTTCATTTGTAATATTTTCGTTCTCTTGGCTTCCTTCTTTTACTTTCGCCCCGTGGGATGCATTTTTCTACTTTCGTCCCTGATTTGAGGGGCGAAAGAACAAACTTTCGCTGCCTCTGTGATAAAAAAATTATTTGCAGTGAAACAAATTGATGCAGAAACAAAAATTGACAGCACGGGATAAGAAAAAAACTTGCAAATTTACTCAATTTATTCAATTTTTTCCACCATTCACATTATTCAACACTTCTCTATAAAATTCATAAAACCAATCAGCGAAATAGGCTCTTTAATTTAAATTTGGAGATAATTTTAATAATTTGAAAATACTGTTGTATGTAGCCAACGAAAGTTAATGAATCCTCTTTAAACTAATGGATTCATAAATAACGCAAATATTAACAAATTTCCTTTTAATAAATAAACGTGAAATTTGGATGTATCCCTGTTTATTAAATCATTAAATTAAACGACTCAATATGCACATATTGGATGTTTAAATATTGAATTTATTTATGGATAGTCCCCGCAAAGTTTACAGCAATAATTATTGTTCGCTTGATGGTTTTGAGGACTAAATATGTCGGTTCTAGGATGAAATGTAGCCTATCAAAAAACGTTAATTTACGGACGCGGTCTAAAACTTCTTATGTAAAGAATCCCACGTTCAGTAGATTAGATCAGTCGCTCAAGAAAATCGGCCTTTAGAACGAATTATGTGAGAAATAAAGGAAAGTAAGATAAAGCCATGAAAAACGATGAGGTAGTCGAGAAACTATTATTTTAAGCTCGTATGTATCACAAACTAGCCTCTCATGTAATCACTTTCTTCCGCCGCATATAATGTAATGTGCTATAGCCCTGAAATACTAATTCTTCTGATTTGTTTGCAGAATAATCGTTGCGACAATTTTTCCGCTTGAAGTTTTGTAGATAGTTGATTTGTAAGCTAACTTGATTCATTCGGCCTTGTGCGAAAATCGAAGGACAAAATACCAGTTATCAAAAGTCTTTCGGGAACCTAATAATTACATTGTTTCTTCACTCTTTTTTCCCATATCAATAATCGAATTGTTCATCAAAGTTCCTATCAAAATACAAAATAATTCCTTTTGAAAACATGGAACTCTTCTGCATCGTGTTTTTTTTTCGCTTGGAAACACCCTTATCAATCACACCGCCTTAATTTTAGTTGCCATGAAAAAGCCAATCAATTATTTGCCGATTTTAAATGAAGTTTTCTTGGTACGTATTCGAAATTCTGACAATTCGACAAGCACATCCATATTTTGGATTATTACAGTCCATATTTTATGCGTTAAATCACAATAATAACTCGGAAATCGAACCATCAATACCAATTTCATATTTTATTTGTTGTTTTTCGGTTCTCCCAAGCTGAATTGATTATGTTCATAATATTTCATTCAACATAAATTTGGTCTGTGTGAGTGTTTGCTAATACAAATCAACGAAGTACTAATATAATAGAAATTCCCAAGTGGGAATTACTAAGCAACTCAAAAGGAGCGTAGTTACGGTCTTATAAAAACCATGTCAATATACACTACTGACATAAAAAAGTTGAGAATGATTACTTCGGCGTTACCTTTCATTCACACGACGACAAAAGGAAGTGTTTTGGTTTGTAACAAAGTTGTAGGATAGATTTGTATCGAATTTGACAAGTGGAAAAGAAAATTCATCAAAATGTTGTAATAAACTAAAAACAGGTGCAGAGCGAATGGTTACGTGAATATCACTTGCGCATCGCACAACTCATCTCATAATTTAGTAACAAAATTCATGGCGGAGAAATTTCGAATTTTGTTTTGAACTTTTGTTTATAATTACAACTAATTGGATTCCGGTCAGGCCTAGTAGCTACTCATTGCTTGGAGGGGTTAGGGTGTTTAAAAGATGTGGGTGCGAGGACACTCGCAAGCAATAAAGTTGTGATGTCATTTAACAGAATTTTTTTTACACCAGGAGCTGCCGCCTCCTCGGACCCCCGCTAATTGGTAGCCTGCAGCGCTTTATGTACCTGCGGCGCTATATGTGCCTGCGACGCATCCCCCTATTAAACCCCCCAAAACTTCCGTCTAACTAATCTACGTCATACTCCTTGTACTTACGTCCGTTGAAAACCTACCACAGGGATGGTCGTCAACGGTCTTAGCTTGCTTCGACCCGTTGGTCCACTGGTGAGTGACGACACCATGGTTTCCTGAGTTGGCCCAGCGGTGCCTGGGGTGATTGCGTACACCCCTACCGAAGTGGTCTGGTTAAGAGCCTTGCCGCGAAAGCCCTCACTGAGGGTAAATTCAGTACCGCGGGACTGGGGCCCCGGTTGCAGTGTGTCATACGAGATGGCCGCATCCGGCCCCAGCATTCGGTTGAGGTGCCTAGTGGCGCTGCATCGCGGGGGTGTGTGGGACATAGTGGACCGCGTCAGAACAGTCTGCGCTTTGAAATTGGTGACTGTGCCCCTAGTTCTTCCTGGAGAACCAGGTTGGCCAAAATACAGAAGAGAGATGATAGTATTTCGGGCCTCACCTAGGTCACGTAGGGTTACGCAAACTTGCCGCAAATAGGTAGAGTCACTTCAGCGACAAGCGCTAATTGGGCGTATCCCAATTCTGCGCCCATCGGGACCGTGGGGTTAAGGCTATGCCAGGTACGCACGTTAATATGCAATTACTTCCTGTCAGTTGAAAATTATCACCCAACATCACGTTCTAACGCCGTGTTAAACTCCGTCGTCACTTCTGTCCAACTCCTCGTCAAATTCTCTGTACAAATTTTCGTCCAATTCCCCGTTCACACACCTGTCAAAATTACTGTTTAAATCCCCGATCCTCGTCCGAATCCATGTGCCCGTCGAAACCCTGACCACCGTCCCAAATTTGCACCACATAGGTTCATCTGCTCAACATTTGCATACTTGAGAGTTCTGCTCACAAAACTCTGACAATTTACCAAAGAAACCGATTGTCAATCTCTCATACCTCAGAAATAAACTTTGCTATCCGTAACAACTAACCCCCAAATTTTCACCATTTTCGTTGCCTACCTTCTCCAGAGAAAGCCGGATCGAAGAACTTTGTTCTAAAAATTGTAGCATGTAAAAATCTCTAAGACTTTGCTTTACCGACCAAACCTTCTCGCGGGCTCCTTAAACGTCTTCTGGGCTACTCTCATATATAAATTACCTCTGCTTTATCCAACAGACAAACTTCCCTAACAACAAAGTGAGTAAAACCAGAAATTTAAACAGTTTTCGGTGTATAGCTCCTCGGGATAAAGTCGGATCAAAAAAATTTTTTCCACAAAGTCTTAGCCCATCGAAAACCCAAAGATTTTTTTTCTCCGACCAAAGCTATATCAACCCATCTTAACTGACTTTTAGACGATTTTGAACCTATTTACGCACTGGCAACTCAATCTCATAGCAGCAAGCAAACATGTCAACCACTAAGCTATTGAACTGTTGTGTCACGTACATTGTGAATAATGAAGTTATACGACGTTAGTGTGACTCAGGGAAAAAACCAACCTAAAGCACACCCTCCTCTATTACTTTAAAAACTTTAAGATACCTCGAAGCCCCATTAAATATGTACTTTTTCCAAGACCTTGTGTTCTGGTATTTTAAAATCTAATATTAACTAATTCCTCCTCATAATTTAAAATGCAGAAATTGCTAACACATGCATTTTTGTGGCGAAATAACGAGGCAGGGCCTATTTTAAGGAATTTAAAATTACTAAAATTACCAATAATTAATAACATTTACTAAAGTTTACCAAATGATTTTTTGGTAATTTTAATTAATTTTTGGTAAATTTTCGTAAACTTTAGTAATTTTTAGCAATTTTCGTAATTTTAAATTCCTTAAAATAGGCCCTGGTACGAGGTGTTACCTTCCGAAATGGAAACACCAAAATATTCCAATATTATCAAAGTTTGGAAATCAAAAGCTATACCTTCAATATTAAAATATTTAGGCTAATATTGCTCACATTTCGGTGTTTCCATATTCGAACCAAACGTCTTGCACATATGCCTTTGCTCAAGTGTTCATTAAATTCTCTTTGGTTGTTGGGGGTTTTACAATGTTTTGACGATAACTAGTTCTCATGGTGTTGCTTTTATTAGCATGATGACTTTGAATTAACGAACGTTTGTTTCAAGTTTCACGCATTCTCTTCGTTGTTTATTATAGTGTTAACAACAATTCGTATTTCACATAATAATAACACAGAAAAAAGTTCTAAAAGTTTTTTTTTATTTTTGAACAATAGAAACAATGTGGGCTTTTAGCTTGTGTATGCTCGAAGTACATTGAATCATAATTAATATATCGTACATGCGTTCATTTATAAATTAGGCATGCGAATAGTAATTAGACTATTCGCACGCGATAAAATAACTTAATGAAGAAATTGTAATTTAAAAAGTTTTTTTTGAAAGAAATACGATCTGTACAAGGAAAATCTCATTTTACACCCGACGTAAAGCCTTTACGTCACCATTTGTACAAGGAAAATTTCTAATTTTGTGTCTTATGTGTCTAATGAACTATTTGCACGCGTGTGCGAATAGTGTTTAATAGACTACTTGCACGCATGCGCGAATAGTCACTTCGTATAAATTACAGGAGGAGATTGTGAAGCGTTGCCTTTTAACTCGTTCCATCGAAAAACCGAGTTTTGCATGCACAAAATTTAAGCGAATACGTAAAAAGAGAGATAAAACAGAAATAAAAAAGGTGCACAAGCTCAAGCTTATGATTCTCTCCATGTAGTATTTGTTGTGAAAGGCTGAAAAACGAAAAATGTACATGTACAACGTTAAGTCACAACAGATTTGCCGACTTGGTGGAATGTCTGCCCAAGTAATGTTTCCTTTCATTTTTTTGAAAGTCCTGCGTAGACTTTATTGTTCAAACGGAAAGAAAGCCAAAAAAACTTCTTACAGAGAAGGTGTGACGCAAGTCTTCATTTCTGCTAATAAAAGTTGTGAAATCAGAAAAGGGTGACACATTGAGTATCTAAGTTAAAACGATTTTCTTCCAGTTACAAAAGTTCTGAAATCGGAGGAAGGTGACGCATTCAGCTTCGATACGCAAAAAAATTAAAACGAAGTTGCGTTGTGTTTTTAAAGAATTGTTTCACCCAGACCCACCAGCAATTTTTCAACTCTTTCACATTTCACACTCAAAAATTAAAATTTGAAAAGTACAATCTTCGCGAAAAGAAGTAAAAGTCAAATTTTTGCAGTGTAAAAACTGAAAACATACATCTACACAACTTAAAATTCACTTTTCTAACAATATTGTGCTGCCTGGGCCCATAACCTGTAGGAATGAATGTACAGAGTTTACACAGGAGCTATGATAAAACACGTCTACACGATTAGAAACACAAGCCGTGAGAGAGATTTATTGACGTATTAATTTCTTAATTCACATGAAGTTGTTGGCAGTGTACAATAAATTCAGTCCCAGCCAACAGTTTCCATACAAATTAGTAATATTGTTTAATTCATATCTCCATTATGTCGTGGTCCACCGATGGCTCGCGGTACAATAATCTTACCGGTTCAGGAATTTTTTGCCCAACGTACGGAAAAGAACTGTCTGTACCCTTGGGCAGGTATATGACCGTATTTATCAAAGAAATTAATGAAATTTTAGAATGCTACAGAGGAATTCGTGAACACCATACTGCAAGCTCTCTACCCATCAATATTTACACAGATAGCCAAGGAGCAATGAGAACACTAAGTGGCTACATTTTTTCGTCTTGAATAACTCTTGAGTGTCAAGATTCGCTGCAAAAACTGTCAGAAGCAAACCGAGTAACGCTAACAGTTGAGACGCTGAGTCAAAAAGTTGCTCTATATATGCTACTTAGTCTACGAAAAATGTTCTTGTGAATTTTTTGGCGTGTAAGACTTGCGTCACGGCCCCTTACTACCGTGGGGCCATGATTTCATTTTCTTTATCGAAAAACCGAATAAAACAAGGGACAAATAAAAATCACAGACTCCTGTCCATCATGACGTCATTTTTGATTGGTGTTAGCGTTCAAAGAGTGGTAATTGGAATGAATATAATTCGGTAGTGGGGTTGCCATTTTATTACTCGTATCTGAAATTGTTATTTCTGTGCGATTTTAACAGACCTACGGTTTTCACATCATATAATGGAAAATTGCGTTATCATCACCCTTTTTTAGTCTCACCAAAGTGTAGATTGGAAAACTTTCATTAAATTAACTTAAAACTTAACAATTGAAATTATCAGTTTACTTCGTAAGATAAATGTTTTGTGTCTAACAGATATAGTTAAACTTTTCGGTATACTTGCTCAAGCAGTAGATGTAATAGAAAATTGTTAAACTAAATCGATCATAAACTGTATAATCAACTTCAAATTTGATAATCTCTATTTCATTTAATATTGTTGTACGTACTATATGCTCAAGATTATGTGTATTGAATTGGATTGTGTATGGAGTAACAATACTATTTTAACAAAACCCAGAGACTGAATGTTACCGACCGAAATTATGATGATTGATACTTTTTTAACTCGATATATATTTTCTGTCTTATCTACTCCCTCTTTCAGATTATTGGGGGGAAACGTAGGAATTTAGATAAAGTTACAAATGGGGATATTTAATTCAATTGCCAGCGGCTGGCAGATACGTAAACGCATACAAAAATGGATTTGGATTTAAATTCGAATTTTCGTTAGACTACGTAGTTCGATTTTCAATACTATAACGGTTTTCGAGGATAATGGATCATTCATAAATCACATCAGCAACAAGATTTTTTTTTTCTAAAAATGTCAAAAAATAATGAAAATGTCATTTATGTGATGCATAAATCCATGTTATATAAATCGTAATTGACAAATTCACGAATGACTGTCACGCAGTAAGGGGTTTGGTTTGTTCAACAAGGTGTGCCGTCGATTGTGCGGTGGTAACTTTTGAAATTTATTGTATTATGAAGCCGAAAGATTTTGAAAATCACGCATAAAATATCCCAAAAATATTTTTTTTCAATCTAAAAACAAACCATGGTACACTGTAGTTTATATCCATGACGAATGATCTAGTGGTGTACTTCCACACAAAGAAAATATAGCATTGCTAAGTTCACCGAAGCTTCATAAATTGGAAAGTTAAGTTATGGAATTCGAGGCTCGTAACAACAATCGTAATCAGTGAAATACTACCGTTTGAGTGCAGAGGATGATTGAGAAAAACAACCTCATGGTCAGCTAAGAAAATAATAGCCTGCGACTTGGTGGCATTCAGTATGAGGGAATTTTCGCGTTCCATTTACACTTTGCATTGCAGCATCCACATACTCCGTTATAATGACTTCAAAAGTTGTACGTCGTCAGAAAAAAGATGATGCGACGTGTTCTTCAAGCGGCTCGGAGAAGGTCATTGATACATAGAGAAAATAGTAGTGGTACAAGTAGTGAACCCTGCGGAATGCCCAATGTATTAGGTAGATGTTGAGAGAGATATTTGCCAACGGAAACACGTTGAAAACGCTCGCATAGGTAGGAAAGTTAATTTCGAAAGCAAAGTACCATGCTCAAGCTAATCGAAACCCTTCCTTAAGTCCAAAAGAATCAAAATGGTTAGAACCTTGGTTTGTAAGGATTATCTTATTTCATGCGACACGTGAAGGAGGGTGGTGGTGGTACTATGGTTTTTCCTAAATGCAGACTGGAACTGGTTGAGAAAATTGATGGTAAGCAAAAATCTGCTCCTTTGCTAGAATTTCAAACACTTTAGACAAGCACGGCAGAATTCAAATTGGAGGGAAATCGTCTCTTCAGCGCAGTTTAGACTTCTTATGGACGGATAGTAGTTTCGAGATTTTCTAGGAATGTTGAGGACGAGAACATGTAATTAATGATATGCGTGAACATTGGAACAATGAACGGTAGAATATTGTCGAGCCCTATCCCTATAGCATTCGCCCTGATAGAGTAGATCCCCTAGCAACATCAAGCTGAGTCACGTTTGCAAAGCTAAAGGAAGTAGTCGCGACAGGTCGGGTCACAGGGGAGCTTGACACCGACGACGCAGCCATAGTTTCACGAGACATGAGATAGGCTTTATATTCATCAGCAGTGAAACCTGGCTTAACAAACGGAAAATCTATAGTCAAAAATACATACGTTAGTGATACTTACATATTCATACCCATATGTTAACATTTTTTCGCACGTATCGTTTACGTACATCTTCTTCCATGTTAGTGAATTTTGTGGAATAAATAGAGCGGCGATCTTTTTCTCGTATTAGGTGATAGAGGCGCCACTGACAAGTGGCTAAATTGAATCTTTCCCATTGTGATACGTTTGTATATTTTGAATATTTATTCTATTGATTTGTCGTTAATTTCGAACTTAACCATTTTGATTTGAGTTGTTTTGTTGTATAATGTGCCTATGATTTAACATTATTGTAAAAAAACGGCAAATACACTCCACAGACTGTGGAAATAGCTCTTGCAATCAATGACCGCAAAAAACACTTATAGCGAACTTCGTTCGTTCATTTTACTGACAGTCTGTAGGTTTGTTCGTTTATTTCACTGACATACTATAACTTTGTTCGTTTGACTGGCATAATGTAGCTTCGTTCGTTTATTACTGGCGACACTGGACAGTCGCCACCTATTGAGAGTTCTATTAAGTAATCTTCAATCAGATCGTGTATTTAGTGTCTCATAAAATGTGGGAAATTAAAAATGCATCTCTGTACAATGCTGCGTTATAAAACTCGTAAGCAGCAGTATTCACGCCGTTCTTTTTACCTTATTTCCGTTTAGTTCCTTCAGCTAGCATACAAAGCAATAAAAACATTTCACGTCCCCAGCTTTCTGCCATTCTCTCAGTGTTTTTTTTTTATATTCACTCTCTCCATATGAAGGTGACGGAATTCATGAACTCTCACTATTGACAGATTTTAAAATTTTCTGCAGGAAATGCAAAAAAAATCAATATTCCGATGAAATAACCCATACAAAATCGTTTGACGTAGAATAATAAGAAGTAATTCTAGAGTACTTTATTAATAAAAAAGAATAAAGAAATAATTTTCCGACCTAATTGATAATTTGCAATAATGTTGAATAATGTTCCTTCTTTGAAAACTTTGTCAAGTTGATAGAAAAATTATTATTTCTTTCACGTGCTATTTTACATACCTTTTTATGTTGAGTCGTTAAAATTGGGAAAAATAAATTTATTCCGCTAAGTTTAATACAATCAACTGACGATGTATTTTCCAGTTAAAAAGGGCTTCGAAAAAGTTACATCTTCAGAAATGTTATGGTTTAAAAAAGGACTTTATTACATAAAAATCTTATCATCATCATGCACAGATATGAATCATCGATCATGTATACCCAACATTTTAATATTTTCCAAATTTTGTGTGTTAAATCAATTCTACGCTTCTACGTCAAGTGATTGACAGTCAGGATCGAGAAATGATAAGAAAAATGTTGCGAATTCAATTAAGAGACTGTACCATCGGGTACTCACTCCCACAAACCCCAAAAAATCTTAATAAATTCTAACAATTCTTTATTCAATTACCCTCTCTATCATAACAAGATGTACTCTACTATAATAACGTGGTGTGGTTTGGCGTTTTTCCGTCAAACCAGATGGCAAACACTGTTGTTACCTATCGCTTGTTCTGTTCAATTCACTCATTCTGAGATTTCGCTGTCGTCGTCAAAAGGAGAATTACCATATTGTCAGAGAGACTCCAACAATTCATATCTAACTAACCAACACGTAGAACACATCAATGAACAAAGGATTCAAAAAGGAATTAAAATCATTGGATCGAACTCACAAACAACAGTGTTATGATTATGAGAATATAAAAAAAAATTCAACTTACCACGCAGCAATGTTTAATTACAGTTAGAAGACAATAACTATAATGTACAGCGTACGGTCGTTGTAATGTCGAACAGACTATGTTCTCTTGGCGTGGTTTGCATTCCGAAAAATTGAGAAGTTTCAAAAATTCCCTTGTACGAAATGCTGCAATTATGTTAAATTTCTCACTATAAAGGTTAAAATGAACGAAATTGCATTCGTTTCCACGTATAATTTATTCTGATAATGCAAAATACAACAACCCAAAGGTTCTTTGATTGCCTAGTCAGAATTTATAAATAATTTCACAAAATTTCGTACAATACATAATGTATGCAGGTCACAGACATATTTTTCGTTCAGCAAAACCATTCTTGCGTTCAAAATATCATTCATTCTGAATAAACAACAATAGCTCGTTCGTAGTGATAACAATGGAAATAACACACTAACAAAAAAAGCTGCCCAGAAAGCTCTTTTTCGTCTACTCTATCAACCACGTCATTATTGTATTGTATATTCTTGTGACAATGATTCGTTGTTATGATGGTTTTTAAGAGGATGTGTCTTTAGGGACCTCGTTATTTCAACCAACTAATGGGTTTAAAAACGTCTTTGTGACTTTAAGGGGTCGTTCAAAAATATCTGTTTCACTAGGAAGAATTTGAAGACAGTATGAAAGTGGGCAGTGCTGTCACCAGTCAGTGTTATGTGCACGGGTCATTCTATCAGCTTGGGACTTAGATTTTGATGGACCAAGAACGTAGTGATGACTATCGTAAGAAACATGGTAACATGAGGGAGACTAGGGTTTAGGGTTTATTTCAAGGAATTTAGATACCAAAAGTTCCCAAAAACTTTTACAGAAATTAGAGAAAAATTGGGATTATTTTCATAAAAATTTGAAAATATTTGGGAAATTAATAAATTACATTAAAATTGGCTTTGACTTCTACTTATAGCAGGTAATAGCAGGCTCCCAAAGAGGATGTTGAATGCACAAGTCTGGGTGTGCGCCCTAGGAGTTAGTCAAGGAGAAGGTTTATAGACTCAATTAAATCAGACGTCTCAGAGACGTCACAAACCTCTGTTATTCCAGTTTCTTGGGATCAGTGCACTCTGTCGCGGGTTTATTGAATGCTATACTGCCCTCGGACACGGAAGATTTGATGATCACAGAAGCAACAAATTTGTGGAGAGATGTCTCCCAATGTGCATCTGCGGGGAAACTGTTGACAAATTCGGTATCCATGGATTAGCATGTAAACGAAGCGCTGGCAGAAAGGCTAGACATGAAATCATTAACGACTTAATAAAATGAGCTCTAACATCATGTGACGTCCCATCAATCAGGGAACCAACAGGGTGTGATAGAAGTGACGGCAAAAAGCCAGATGGTTTGACGATCGTGCCGTGGAAGCGCGGCAAGCCTTTGATATGGGATTTTACATGTGGTGACACGCTCTGTAAGACATACATTAAATCAACAAGCAAACAAGCGGGAGGTGCAGCGAAAGTTAGAGAATGTGTTAAATCGACGAAATATTTGTGTTT
This sequence comes from Pseudolycoriella hygida, assembly GCA_029228625.1. Taxonomy (NCBI): domain Eukaryota; kingdom Metazoa; phylum Arthropoda; class Insecta; order Diptera; family Sciaridae; genus Pseudolycoriella; species Pseudolycoriella hygida. The sequence goes on from CM055406.1 coordinate 47,188,071, forward strand.
AGAGGACCGATTCTGCTTTGTGCCGGTGGCTATTGAGACTTTAGGTACCTGGGGAAACGAAGGAAAAAACTGATTGATGAAGTAGGGAAAATACTAGTGGAAAAAACAGGAGAGAAACGGTCCAAGGCATTTTTAGTCCAGCGGATCAGCTTAACATTGCAACGAGGAAACGCAGCATCCATCCTCGGAACTATTACTGACAGCAACGAAAAATTAAACGCCGTATATTATATACTTTGAAATGTAAGTGTAATATGTTTTTTATGTTGTCAATAAATAAAAACGAACAGCGCCAAAAAAATTAAATCAGATTTAGAAATTAGGGGACTTTCACTGGGCAAACAGGCCATCCCCTTGGCAAGAGGTTAGGAGGGTATGGAGAACGAGCGTAAAGCCCTCCATGCCAGAAGAGCCTATTCGGCACTGGCTTCGAGCACAATCTGGTTTTTCTAATCTCTCCACGATTAGATACCACCGCTATAGGTTAATCCTAATAGATATTACGGTCGTAACACGTCAGACGAAAACAATAAAATCAAGAAAGAATTTCTAATTCGACAAAAATTATTTAAAGAGATGGAAGCATTTTCTTTGCTGGAAATTGCAAAATTATAGTTAATATTTTTACCATTATTTCGTCATGGCCCCACTTTCTACGTCAAAAATACATTTGAATATTTTTCCGCTAGGCACCAACTCTTTCGCAGTGATGTGTCGGATAACACATTGTGACTCATGAGCAATCATGACAACAAGTTGCTAATGCCATCTGTTAGAAAATGCACACCAGAGTTTCGTGTATCAAAAGTTGAATTTCGATATCAAAATGTGGGCAATGCACAACAGGCCCATTCGAGGCCTAGGTGCAGAGTATTCCTCTGTTTGCAGGGGAGTTACTCGCCCACTTACACCAACCAACTGAACAACGCAACGGTCTATAAAGTTTGATGATGCTGATAATGATTGACTTCTACTTTCTGTCAATAGCTTCCTACGAGGTCCCCATGAAGAACTTTTTGAAAATCTCAAGGTAACACGAAATGCATTGAACGGACTTGCACGGCGGAATGTCAAGTCTTGAATTTTGTAAATTATGGGATCATATGGCATTCGGCGATAATACGAAGCTCTATTTCTGTTCATCGTTTTTATTGGATGAACCCGTATTTGTTTGAAGTAAAGACATAATTTTATTGTAACAAAAATAGAAAAGTCTTTGCTCCAATAAATTCATATTTTGTTAACCTGACAGACAAATACATCTTTCCAACGTTCGTCAAAATAAAGACGCTGTGACATTTAAAATCCAAATATGAAAAAATATCTCAACAAGCCCTTTTCACACCGAAATCTCATGCTTTTTATAAAGACATGAAACTCTCAGCGCAGAAAAAAAAACTCCGTGATTTATGACTTTGCATATAAGGTACACATATCACGTCTGGTGACATATTTGCATAACATTTCATAAAATTAAAATTTTCTCTTCTTCACCGAGTATAAAGTGACATAGATAAAGCCAAGATCTATTGCCCTTGTCTACTAAAAATTTAATTCCTATTCCGACTATTAAATATTCGGAAAATCATAAAAGTTACAAAAGAAGTTTCAGTGAAGTCAAGATGTGCTTGACGTTAATTCGAAGATTAAACTGTCAAAATTGTACACAAATTCACAAATTGAAAGCTACTTCCTTTTATTTAACCTTGATATTCAAGATCTACCTTTCACGTTGGGAATGCCTTCTACCTGCCTCAATTTATGAAACTTTTATCGTGATGAATTCGATACAATCGTTAAAATATGCAAGGGAACATACCGTTTACGTTGGTGCAAGTAAAGAAATCTTGTCAGCTATAAGAAAGTGATGGTGTCGAAATTTGCAAAAGTTATAAAAAGAAAGCGCCACACCCATCCAACCCTCTCAACCGGGTGTAACTTACTAAAAGTCCTAAACCGTCTACGCCGTTTTAACGTTTCCTTTTCTGCGTATTTTATGGATTTTCAGAGCGTTTTGATAACAGCATCAATGGGCGGAATGAGTAACAAAACGGTTGCTCGGCAGCAACGAACTTGCGATGAGTATAATTTATTTTGATTAAAAAGTGACACCCGTTCAAATCCTCTACTCTACACGTAACTCTTTTTTGACACTACACTTACGACACCAAGCTAAAAGATGTCATCCAATAAATTCTTTTATTGATTTTCGAGGAAACCTTATTTTTTGAATTATATTTTTCGTTGAGAAAATAGACGAAGTTATTGCAATAAAACATTTTATTATTTATCGTAGAAGATGAATCAAGTTGTTGTGTCGTGTAAGTTGGGATTTGGAAAACTTTTACTCTGAAAAGGTTAGATAGAAAATATATTTGTCTTCGGGAAAAGTTACATTTTTTATTATCTCAAGTTATCTTACGTGTTTATTTATTTATGTTATATTTTTTCTAGACGTTAATGTGATTCGTTGGAATATAAAATATTGTAGGTTTGAGCAACGTATGGTGTTTGGTTAATGTTTGTTTCGTTTTAGCATTTTTTATAAGAACTCAACTTATCCCAATGTGTGTTAAAAAAAAAAAAAAACAAAACTAAATTCTAATCGTTTTCAATTTCTTTTTCTTTTTATTTTAAATATTTAAAATTACAAAACTTTTTATGATAAAACAAAACAAAAAGTTTTTCATCTGATTTCTTTAATGGCTTTAAAAATAAATCACGTGAGTTGGATGTAGAGAAGGCCTACAGGCTCGTGTCTATTATATCTTACTTGTTTTTCCAGCAGTAAGAAAACTTTCTTTGAAAAAGAAATTTTTCCTCAGTTCGTTTTCGTTTCGTCTATCAAAATGTTAAAAAAAAACTTCTCAGTTTCACATCTAATGTAAAAGCAAAAAAAAAAAGTACACCTTCAACTTCTTTCACAAGTCGTCGTCATCATATCGTAAGTTACATATTTCTTAAAGAGTTTTCTTTTCCTAAAAAAAACTGTTGTTAAACTTTCCTCCACTGAAAATGAAATATGAAAGGACTTTCGTTAAATAACTTAAGGCGTTTTGATGTTCTACATCCACATATTGCAACACACTTTGCGTTAAGAAATTGTGGCACAATGTGTTTGTTCAGGGCAGTGAAGCATTTTCCACTACAACTTAGTTTATTTCACTACTATTTTGCATTAAAAAATTGATGCATATGAGGAAAGACTTAAATAGCCTTATACAGACTTTGCTAACACAATTAAGTGCTTAACGTGAGGGAGACTTACCACAACAAATCATTCACCGTATTAATGTAGAAAAAGTGTTAAGTTGCAGTTCTATCTCACTAGACGTAAATAAAATGTAAGTAAGTACGGGATAGCCCATAAGTTACTGACCCCTGATATGAGGAGGATCAGAGGTCTGCTAACGACCCATACATTTTTTTACGTATTGGAGGGGGGGGGGAGGGAGTCAAGAGGCCGAAAAGTGACATTCTGGTAGGTGAGTAATAGTAGATTATGCACCTCTTGCCAAAACTATTATTTTGACGTGTGCGCATTGTGGCCCTAGCCGAAGCCGCGGGTCATAATGCCACACATCAACATAACAAGAGGGGCAAGATGTGCATATGCTATTTTATCTATCGAGAACAGATATATCGAGATTTGCCCTAAAGAGATAAGTTCGAGATTATCGTTCTAGATGGGGCCATTCAAGTAGTACGGCTAAGGCTAAGGAGTACGCACTCTGGTCTAACTTTCTTTAAACTCAAAGAAAGTCCTTGGAAACTCGTCCTCTAGTCTTCAAGCTATAGTCAAAATTTGTGTCTACGAGGCGGATTTTTCACGTCCACTGATAAAAAAGCTATTTACACTTTATCACTTCATTGGACAGTATCAATGAATCATAGTGTATCATAGAGATGAGCGGAGGGGAGGGAATATCAAATTATGCCCGCGCGCCCGATAGGGAATGGTCCGGGTAGGGCAAAAATTTAATCGGTACGTTTCGGGGCGGGCAATTTTTTTAAATTTTGGGCTAGGGTTTGGGCGGGCAAGGGCAGCAAAAAAGTGTTGCCCGCTCATCTATAATGAGTAAGATCTAAATGTCCTTTTATCTGGGTGTGTCGGCAGTTGTAATTTGTCAGTAGAGGTAGTAGTAGCAATAGTGATAGTTCCATCGTGCGTTACACTCTCACAATTTTCAATAGAAATTCACGGAATTCCATTGTGTGCAACTGAGAAACAAATTCAACTAAAAATTATGCTAATGAGTGAAATGCGTAATAAAGTTGTGTGCTTCGAAAAGTATCTACTCCCGTTTCACGAACTTACTCTGTTGTAGTGTGATAAGAATGTATCACACAAATTAGGCTGTCTTCAATAGAAAATTTACATAAATTCAAATTTCGTGCGTACTTAAGGGGGTTCCGAAAAGCGTGCAAAAGCGTATGAGTGGGAGTGGGGGTCAAAAATCCGACTTGAATGGGCCAGAGATAAAAAATTTGAAAATAAGTGAGCGTTAAAATGAATCGAAAATTTAAAAGTGAGCTGAAGCTGAGCTTCCAAAAATGTTTGTCTTTAAAGATAAATCACCATTTGTACTAGAGAGAATCAATTGTTGACCTAAAAAGTGCTGCTTATGTGACATAAGTTGCTTTAAATACAGAGCACAATAAATTATCAATCGATTGGACATCGTTATTAGACAAAATTTTAACATTTACTAGATCATGGACTGGACATGTGAATTGACTTTGAAAAGATACTTTCTGAAATTTGTTGTAGAGCTGATTTCACTTCACACTTTTTCCGAACATTCCGCTTTCGTTGAGTTTGGCTGGAATGCAATATCAGCACTGAATCTTGATCGACCCTCAGAGTCGACTTCGAAACTTCTTCGAAACACATAAATCCTTTCAATCTTAACATGTCTGAATTTTTGTTTTTCACACTATGGTGCCTAGTTATTAGTAGGTTGTCTGAAGGGCAGCTTCCAATGACGTGCGAGATGGTTTCTTTCTATCAACAAAGGCTGGTTAGCATAGTTGGTGCTTCATTTTTGATGTGAATGACTCCTGCTCCTTGGTAGCTTAGCTTACACAATTTTTCAAACAAATGATTACTTAGTGCCGCTGTCAGAGATCTTGAGGTATCGCCTAATACATTCAGCTTTTGTTTGTATGTGTTCATCTCATCTTGACAGTCAGAAACACTCTGAAAGAGACCATTCAGTTTCAAGAGATCAGAAGAGTCCAAGTCTATTAGCCTTCTTGGAGCGTAAAAAATGTTGTCATTTTTGTTCTCGTTGATTAGCCAATGATCTCCTTCACTGTTCTGCGTATCATCACATCCAAGTCGTCTGTAATGAAGGCTGGAATTTTATGGATTTAAACAGCTTGTAGTAGGTACACCAGTGTTGGGAAGACATTACATTAGGTTTTTGGTCCGGTTTCAGAAGTAGTGACATTGGTTTAGGTTCTTCTTTAAATTTCCAATACATGACTCGTCAAATTTTATATAGATGTATATGCTTGCTTGTGGAAAATGAGTCATTACCGTCTCGTTCAAAACCGATTTCTTTGATTTTCTGGGCGACTTGTCGTTTCTACGTGTGGGTTGCATTCTTCGCATCGGCTCGAAATACAAACTTCCCACACGTCTCAAGAACAAATTGCCAGTAAGACAGGAAATAACTATTACTTCTTTTCTTAGATTTGACTCCAACGATTTCACTTCAGAGCAATAAGAATCGATAGTTTTCGATTGCACGTACGACTTTAATATAGAAAGTTGGGCAAAAAAGTGAGCGGAAGTGAGAAAAGTGAGAGAGATGCCTACCTGAACATTAGGAGGGGTCTTAAAAATGGCGATATTTGGGTCAAGGAATACATGAAAGGCTCCTACGTGCATTGATTTACTACAGGAAGGTATCATAAGCTTGTGATACCTTTTTAATTTCTCTTTTATCGCTCTTGTCACATTTTCGCTTGTATTTTTCTTAAGTAAAACCGGGTTTGAACCGGGCTTTGAAAGAGTTAAAACGATGCGTTGAACAATCTTATGATTCTCTTCTTGTATAACCCATTCAATGTCGGGTAACATTGATGCACCAATGAGTTACTTCGGAACGTTTCATATTTCCTGTCGCAATTAAACATAACTTTCCATTAGTTATTAATTGTAACTAGAATACCTCAAATTTGACATCAGCCCGCATACTTTTACTTTCAACATTTATTTGTGTCAATATTCACAACATCAAGAAAATTGCTTCAGTGAATTAAGCCCAGAGTATAAGTAATGTGTATGATTCACAGGAGATACTGTTTCATGTAAAGATAATGAGAAAAATGACTTTACTATTCATTATTCCTTTCGACTGTCAGACACTCGTAAATATGTGGTGGTTTCCTTGATAAATAGTTTGGTTACAGTTCGTAGGATAAATCTCATTAGTGCGGTTTCCTTTGAACAGAAGTGTTTACTAGAACTTATAACGTTTCATGTTTCAAGTGGAAAATGGTGATGACGTTGATGGGACAGAAAGATGTAATAGTTTTTATGTGTTGGAATGGGCGCATGATAAGTATACGTTGCAATTTCCGTAGAAGTTTGTCGGGTAACGTTTGCATCAGGCATAATTATATCTTTAAGTGTCTTTCGGATTTCAGGTAACTTTTAAAACTATTCTGGAAAGGACAGTTCATATGCGGCAGGCTTTTACAAGGTGTTCAAAAAAATTGGGAGAGTCATGATGAACACATGACAAGAAAGAACATAATAGACAACGTATTCGCAAAAACGGTCGTTCTTTACAAGCAATTCTTCGCCAAGTTTTAAGATGTACAAAGTACGTCGAATACATTTAATTGTTTTAGCTTTCTAAAACTTTTTGACTTACTTCGTACAAAAACTTTGATTTTTTATGTTTCGAAATTCGCGTCACTCTTTGCTTTTCCATTCAACGAAAAAAAATCATAAATTTTGTCAAACATGATATAAGCCTTTGTAAATTAGTCAATACGAGCGAGCAGTCAGAGTTCGTTTAAGGCATTCCAGTAAAGTTAATTTTTTTGTGCACATTCATTCACCAAACATTTTTTTTTCGTTTAGGAAAGTGCTTCAGCAAAATTTGTTGTTGTAGAACAGTGCTGTGTGGTTTGGTAGGGTTGTGAAATTAAATGCGTTAAAAGAGATGAAACTAAACGCCGAAATGGAGTGTTTTTCCGGAAACATTTATAATGGGAATGAAAAATGTCTATACCGTAACTTTTCTACATTTTTTTAATTGTAACGACTTCTGAGGTTTCATCAACAAGTTATCAGCTTTTTATGTCAGATTTCCTAGAGTTATGATGAGATCATATTATTTATTGAATTAGAAAATTGTTTGTGCGATTTTTTTTGTGCTACAAATACATCGAGTGCGAATAAAATCGCATCGCAGAATTTCTGCGATTTTTTTTTCCGCAGGTCGATATTTTTCATCGCGCGCGATTTTTCTTAATGTTATAATATTATGCATTCGTCCTAAGGTTCTATCGTAATATAATTGCACCATCAAAAAATACATGACGCAATACTACGGTCCAACTTTAGAGCGAATGCACCAATATTATATGCAATGCCGGCGGTAATGACCGCTTTACATTAGAAGAATTAACGTATGGGAAAGTGCTAGTGGTAGTTTACCTGTTTGTTGCAATTTTACTACACAAGGCGTTCAGGTACTAGACCGGTCCTTTGTCTAGTGCCTGAACTCCTTATCTTATCGTCGTCTAGAACATTTGTGTTCTAGTACAACAAACAGAGGTGTGCATTTCAAGCTGGGCAGCGTGGTGCCACAAAATTTTCTATGAGAATGCTGGAGTGGAAAACGAGTATATTATTATGCATTCGGTTCCAACTCGACACCATGCTGCCTACTTGAGAAGTTTAAGTAAACATAAAGAATGTAGCCTGGTGCCAAGAATCTGTTAATGTCCTCGAAACCGCAGGTACGAATACTATACGTCCCATTATTTTCAACGCGGCACCAGGCTGCCTAATGTCAACATAGAGGGCAGCAGCAGCCTGGTTCCAAATTGAAGTTTATATGACGTATAATATTCCTTACTGCTGTAACAATGACTTTAACAGACTTTCGGCACCACGTTGCCTCCTATAAGGCTACTAATACTTTTCAAGTACGCAGCCTGGTGCCGAGTCGGAACCGAGCGCACATTTTATTTCATCATCCAACATTGTCAAAGGGCACCGCACTTCCGTCTTCCGGAATCGACCAGAGGGTCCTGACCCTTAACCAAAATCTAAGATAACGAAATTCAGAACCCACTATCCTCTGCACTAGTGAAACAAGCTTAAACCAAGACGCTGAGGAATTGGAAGGATAAGAATAATAAGGATAAGGAAAGAGTAGAAATCAGAAAGAGAAACTAGCCTGGCACTGTCAACATCCCTAAGACGTTTGTATCATCTGAAATAAAGAATTGTTACAACTTTTTCTTAAGGAAGCGAATGGGTGTTTTAGTAGGCTTTAAGCTCCAACCATCCACTTTTTTTTATTTCAATCAAATCTGATGTGGGTTGTTGTTGTTTCTTTGCTTTCGCAATAAGTTTTTCTATTTCCAAAAATATAAAAAATAAACACTAACATGAACTGGCATCCACATATAAAACTTTAATTAGATTTTACGACTTAATCCACAAAAAACCAATAAAACTTTTACGCTGATGCAGGTTTAGAAAAAAGAACCTTAACTGAGGATGGCGGATGGATACTCATAACTCACATCTATAAGTCTACTTCAAAAAAAGTAGATTATAATAAATTAACTTTTTTGCTACTTATTCACTGCAGAATGCTTGTAGCTTGTAGATCATAACTATGAAGTAGAAGTTTTTCAAAAAAAAGAAAAAAATTCAAAAATAATTCACTTCCACAGTGTTATTAATGCTAATATTGTAAAGTTTTCTTTCGTGTTAAGCCCATAACAAGTTTTCTATTAAGTCTTGTATTTTAATGAATAGTTTACGTCAATTGTGTGTATGGGCTATGGAAGGTTAAAATGTGCGAGCATTAGCGAAACTTTCGTAAGATGTAAGGATTGAAACAGGAAAACTTTTCTCGTATATAATATTGCATGACGAAACTTATTATTGAATTAAATATTTGTGTTAGAGGGCATGGTTTCAATTTCATATAAATGGTTTTCCACTTAAAATTTTAAATAATAAAATCTTATACTTAAACAAAAACTTGAGTAACATTTTATTGAGGTGGTGGCAGTCTACAATTGTAGTTTTTAGTGTTGTATTCAAACAATTGCAGTACAAGATGTTGAGCGTGTATATGTGTCGCTCATCGACCTGAAATCAGCATACGATACCGTCTGGGGGCATGGACTCCTATAAAAATTAATTAAAGTCATCCCCTGCAATTCGTTCATTAGCCTCATCGATGAAATTCTGAGCAACAGAGAGTTTGTCGCCTACATAAACAATGAAAAAACTGTAAGTGTATTCTCAACAATGGCCTTCCCCAGGGCTCAGTGCTGGCTCCGCTTTTGTTTAATCTTTATGCTGATATAAAAGCTACAACAAGCCGAAAATTTATGTATGCCGACGACAACGCGCTTACAGCCCTATCAGATAGTTTCTCTGGATGTGAAGACATACTCAACAAGGATGTAATCATTATGGAATTTTTTTTCAGAAAATGGGGCCTGACTCCCAATTCAGCTAAAACGGAGTCGATAACATTCCATCTGGTAAATCAAATGGCTAACTACCAACTGAAATTGATCTTCTGTGGACAAAAAGTGAAACACAACGATCGTCCAAAATATCTCGGTGTCACTCTCGACCGGTCGCTGACATTCAAAAAACACACTGAAAACACTGCAGCTAAATTAAAATCTCGTAACAACATAATACATAAGCTATGTGGAACCACCTGGGGTGCCGACGCCGCAACATTGAGGACTTCTGCTCTCGCTTTAGTTTTCTCCCCATCGGAATACTGTTCACCGATGTGGCTAAACTGCGCCCATACAGACAAAGTTGACACTCAGCTGAATGACATTCTACGAACAATATGCGGAGCTGTACAGTCTACTCCAACAAAATGGCTTTCAGTGCTATCGAATATTGCACCCCCACACATAATACGACAGAATGCCCTGGTGAAAGAATTCCAAAAAATCGTGCAATTTGAGGAGCTGCCCATACACCAAGACGAATAACTTAACAGAGCAAACAGACTAAAGTCCAGAAAGCCAGCCATGAAAACTGCAATTGGCTTGTCTATCGACAATCTTAATGAGGTCGACAAGTGGCGTATGGAGTGGGAAAATGACAATCTTATTGGTGACCCCTCAAGACGAGTCTCGGGGTTCAATCTGCCTAGAAGGCAATGGATAGCGCTAAATCGGATCCGTAGAAGGTGTGGCTATCATATGCACAAATGCATATGTGCATAAGCAAACCTGGTTGTGACTTTGGATGTGAAATACAGAGATTGATAAAGCACATTGCTTCAGAATGTAAGCTTAGGGCATTCCGCGGCAGCCTGCGAGAACTACATGAAGTAACACCTGACCCTATCGACTGGATAAGTACACTTGCCCTTCAATTGTGATAAATGTAATGTGATTATTCTGTAACTTGTGTGATATTTGTACTAGGAATCTGTAAACACATACGCTAAATAAATAAATAATGTGTTTAGAGGTGAATCTTGTAATTTAAATAATTGTCAATGTTTCTACCTATTTTCTTGGAGACTTGCGAAATAAACCCTTCACTGCCATACCATCTTATTATATCACTCGTCAAAGAGATAATTCGATCGTTTAGTGAGACCATTCTAGCTTCTAAATCCAATTTAATGGAATCCATAAACCTTCGAACAAACATTTGCATTTTATTCACTTGGTTCGTTAAGTAGTTTCCCGCACTAGGTAAGTAAAAATCTTTCAAAAATAACTCCATGAACAACTTCCATAAATATACATTTAATGCTCAACTTCCGAATAGGAACGATAATGGTCCATGGCTATGTTGACAAGTTAATTTTAACAGACGTAAAACGTAATTGTAAGTAATAAATTATTCTACGGTATACCTTCAAAACGTACCGTTTTTTTTACTTTGTTGTTTTTCTTGAAAAAAATTACAAAATTTTAGCCCCATTTGACAGCCGCAAACGAACTGACGGAGTGTCCGCCATCGCTCATCAACCGAAACTACTTTCGCAAAGCAAAAGGCTTTGAAAACTGTTTTTTTGACTCGTGCAGTTGAATACCTCGCCTTCGGCTCGGGATACAAACTCTATCCTCGTCGAAAAACAGCTTTCAAAGCTTTTTGCTTAAAAACACCCTACTGAGTTTGGCTCATTTCTCAAAATTGATCCCTCATGTAATGACTTACTGCCGCACTCCCCACTGTAATCTACTATTCCTGCATTGTGTGTTTTTAAACAACTCGCTTTGGAAAGTGTTATTTTCATGTGCATAGCTGCATGCCCACGGCTCGGATATGCAAAACCTACACTTGTACCGTTATGCATGTTCAAGAGTCAGTCAGTCACTTATTTCGTTATATAATTTATAAACGGCGCGGCGCCTTTGTAAAAAGTGTGTAGCATTAACTCGTCCGGCACATCGTAAACATTGATTTTTTTTCTTTGTATTTAAATTGACTATGTGCTAAAGCGACAAAATGAAATTTATTCAAATCAAAACAAATTATTTCCGGAAAATTAGAATACATCGTCTTTTAACCCCTTGTTTTATTTTATGTCGCACAAGGCACAATACATTTATTGCGTGAATGGGTATGGCGCGATGGTTCTTTAGTTTGCTGTTATGATAGTAAGGAGCACGTAAAATAAACATTTTTTGTTTTTGAACGTATAATACTAAGATTAGAATGGCAGCGCATTGCTTGAATAATAAAGAAATTTGCAGAATAAGTTTATGACCTTCGCATGCTAACTGGGGGCTTTGAGAAAATAATGGAAATGGGAAAGATGTCAATAGCCAACATTCTTCCATGTACTGTGGAAAGCAAAACTCCTGGTTTTAGACATTCTTTGCAAACAAAAAATTTGTCAAAATGTGGGACTTGGTAACTCAAAGGAACATATAAAACAATATAATGAACTCATGTGGATATGATGATTGGATGAAACCTGTATATGCTCGGATGGAACATTCATTCATCCGAATCTAAACACCCACATATAATATCTGAAATCTGTTTCTGCGAAAAACGTTACATTTGATAAAATTCGCTTGATTTACTTTATTCATACCTTTTTCTATGGACTAATTTCATAAGTGAGAAAACACTTTGAATGAACAGACTATCATAGCAACTGCAATAGAGGATGTAAGTGAGATATTGAGAAGGATCACAATATTTACTAGCAGGCAAGTAACGCCTATGAAGTCAAGTCAAAGTTTCTAGATTCCTAGAAAACAATGCTTCATCACGCCAATCGAAGTAATTTCTTTGGAAAATTTTGGCATCCTGGGCAAATGCCATAATTTCCCGTTCCATTAAACAACACTGAATAGCTTCTCTATTTTTCAATCTTCACACATGTGCTGTTCGACCTCAGTCATGGATACTTACCTCTTGTATTGGTTCAGTGATATGGTAATAGGTAATATCGTCTGACTTTGGATGCGCTTTTAACGTCTTTCAAGTAAAACTACAGCTTGTGTACTCCCCGAAGTAATGCTGTGAGGCGGTTCCGGTGAGAAGAGAGCATGGAGAGTAAGGAGGGAGGTTTTAGTTGGTAGGTCATTGAACAATGGAATCCAACACTACCTTGGTCTTGGAGGACCAGGTGTCTATGAAGATTACCTCACCACTATACATAAAAAGAAAAACATGTGCTGCTCGGTCATATACGAAAATTTTCTGCCAAAATTTGTGGTCGTAAATTTTGTTAAGGAATAGTAGTTTTCAACATACATACGACATGTGTACGATACGTACACCAAGAACGCAGCTCGAGGGAAGTACACATCAAGTTTGTATGTGCTTATTTTGAAGAAAATTTAGTACTAGGAGGTAATGTGTTGGTATATATGCGGCGGAAAAATTCCTGCTGTGCAGCATGCGACGGAAATGCACACCTTCACACTCTGGCTGTATACAGTAAAATATTATATTCAGATTACGTTGACAATTCTCTATTCTTTCAGTAAAAGTATAGCATATACCTTATACCTTGAATTCTGAAATATTACAGCCTGCTTTATATGCATTGCATTTGCGACAGCTGTTTTCCGATTTTTTTGTACTCGTTATTGGGGCATGTAATTCCTTTTTAACAAAATATTCTGACTTATACAATCTTATCGATACTATCGGAAAGATTTTTAAGATATTTCAGACTTTATCCTTTCATCCATAATTCATGGCACGGGTTAGCATAGTGGTAACATACTGGCTTTCCACCAAGAATATCCGGATTCCAACCTGGTGAGGACAAATTCTGTATACGATTTTTCTTCAATGTTTTGCATGAGAGTAACGTACCTAGGCACACCCAGGCTTCATAATTTGGATAGTTGTGGATTCGGTGCCGCAACGAATCGTACACAGAAGGATGACAAATATGACGTCACCCACATTTGATGAATTTTGTGTAAAAATATCTGAGTCTGACTTTAGGCGTAGATATAATTAGCACCAGAAGAAATCTTAATGGTGAGATGCTAGCTACTGTTAGGCGTGGTACGAAATTCATGTTGAGGTCCAATATTGCTTGCCGGTAAACACATTGTTTCCGCACCTAGTTCATTTTAGATGACAATAGATTTGTGTGCAATTCACTGACACAGTAAAAACTGCGGTAACGAAAGGATTTCTAAGAAGAATCCATATGAGCAAAAGCTCACAAATAATTTTATTGTGGAACTAGTAAATAAAATGGTCTATCCTCTGACCCAGACGGGTTGTAACGGCGGATTATTATCATATATTTCCTTTCAACCAAATCCACTTGACTCATTGACAGGGAACATTTGATACCAAAATTCAAGAAGCATGAAACACTTGCTCTCGTCATCAGTAAGACGACCGTTATCTGGGTAGGGTGGGTATTGTTTAGTCTCCTTTGAAATGGACTATAAAATATTCTAAACAAGCGAAGAATATCGGACATGGTGACTCTACTGTTCACTGGTCTAAATGGGCCTATCTAACCAAAAACGCCTTGTAAACATATTAGCAATGCTCTCTCTGTGGTGGAATGTATACGAACATTTGTTTAAAATCAACAAAGATAAATACATTTTATTTTTGCTCACGAGTCCTATACCCCTTTCAGATGTAAATTATAATTTTCAGCAAGAAATTAAAATCTTTGTATTTCGCCAGATCTATCTACAAATGAATTTTCGACGAATGGCAAAAATACCACATTTCCACCCTAAATAATTTATTTTTAGTTTGAGATTTGCGTTTAATGGTATAAATATAAACACCGTCAAACCATACGAAAGTAATTACGTTGATGTGTTCAGTTAAAGTATGACTTCATGAACGTTGAAAGAACATTCACTCACAGATGTGTGAAATGGATAAATTATTGTAAATATTTTATAAAAGCCATTTACTATGGATCATCTCTCATGGTGCTGTGTAGAATCACTAATCAAATTTCATGAATGATTTACACCACTTAAAACCATTTGTGAGATTGTCAAAGACATTAGACACATTTGACCAACTTTATATGTGCTTTAACTACACCAAACATTTAAATGCCACACTTTTAACTCTAATAGTCGACGAAAACTTTAGAAATTAATTTACCTTTCGATTAATTTTATTTGACACTCATATTAGTTCATTGTTCATCCCTAGGTGAAAAGTTTTATGGAGTATTGCTGTGTGCTACTGCTACACACCTTAGTGTATTTTCGAAATTTGTGCGGATATCAATAGAATGCTGCAAAGTAATGTGACTTTTATCTGTGTTCTCTTGGGAGAACATTTTCAGTTCTTACCTTTCAGAACATTTCGAAAAAAAGAACTTTAGTCCCAATCGACCGGTTTATGGCTGATAAATGGTTTTTTGATTCTTTTGTTTTATCTGTTAAGATATGCGAATGTGCTGGGAAAGTTTCGTAATACCAGAAAGTTTAATGACGAGATTTTATTGAAAGCGAACGTACGTACGGTCTCCTTTGCTTTAAATAACTATGCATAGTTGAACAAAAGACATTCGTTATAATGGCATAATTGAATTTAAAACCGACTGTTCAATACGTAACAAACATTTTCTGAATTTCATTGGATTGATGTTAATAAATGCAACATAGCAAATTAATCTTCTTTAGTTGCTCAGTCAATTTCTCCACTCATTTATCTTATGTTTTTAATTTTACCGGAAATTTTCCCCAAGACGTTGATATTGCTCGAGCACAAGACTGAATGACATCGTAGAAGTAGACATGTCTCATTGGAAATACAATTTCCATTGTTTTCTCTGATGGCTTTCTTTTCTTTGCGCCGATTTTCTTTTAAGATTGCTGATATGACATAGTGGGGTTGTGTGTGATGACTGAAATAGACTTTCGTTTGTATAATATACCGTGCCCTATGTGAAACATAACTACACTTTCATACCAACGGAAAACGAACTAGAAACAAGAAACATGGAAAAGATTATCCATTCTTTTAATATCAAACAAGGGATTTTCTCATCATATTTCCTTCTATATTGTTGGATATTTACGCTAGTCGGAAACTACTGTGACTTTTCTATTCAATGATTTTAAGGAAGATATAAAATATACAACAGTCGGTTGAAATTTTACTCCTACCTCCAGAATACATTTTTTTTATTCTCTGCTTGTAATTCAGAGACATTGGAACTGACGATGAGAACCTTTTGTTTCTACATTGTTCTGCCCGAACGATTCACTTACAAGTGAATAAAAACAGTAAATACTTACAGTCTTCACTTTATGTGGATAATAAATATATAGGATTACAAAGAAAAGTTATTGGGTTAAATAACAATGAGCAAAAGTTACAATGAATATTATTGTGTCGAATGGAATTATTGTCTCTTTTATTTTAATAGAAAAATCTCGGAGTTATGATCGCATTCACATGGCAACTTCCTTCATTCAATTCAATATCAATTTATGAGCTAAATAAATACAATATTGTTATCCTGAAAACATTGAAAAATCTATTATTTGATGATTTGATTTTGATATAGTTTCTCTTTCCATTCAAGAAAATAAAATCACATCCAAAGATTGAAATTGTTAGTTTTATACCATTGCATTGATGATTGTAAATTGGACTTTTATTGAATTTTACTTCATTTTATTTATTGGAATGTGTTCGTAACAAAGTTTTTATTGTTCGAGAAAATTTTTTCCACACTACGGAGAAAATGATGCAAAGAATTTATCTAAAATGGGTCATCATCAGATCATCGTTGTTTTCTCGAAGTTATAGCTGACTCAAATTTAATTGAGACACGAGAACCCGTGAATTCGGTAAAAGTGAATCTGGTCTGGTTCCCTCCATAGAAAACAAAATAAATCTACTGCAGTGTTTTAGACATTTTTTAATACAATTCAAATGTTGAAATTTCGTACATTTAGCTCTATTTGTTAGCCGGTAACGAACATGCCGACTACCTAAAATAATTTTAGAACAATAGACCATGTCACGGGCGTGTCTTGTCACCGAACCTCAAGTGGTAACGTCTAGTTTTTTCATAGCTGAATTAACATCTTAACATAGAACTACTTCCTTTTCTCAAGTGGCGTCATCCATGCTCTCATAAAACTAATGTCACAAAACAGTTTGACGCATTCTTTCAACACATTCATCAGTACCATACTTTGGAAAATAAAGTCTCATCGAGAAACTAATGTTTGAACGGATAAGATACATCGATGTATTACGTATCGGGAAATTTCTTTTCATTTAACGTGGTGTTGTCTAAACGAGGCCTCTGTTTTTAACAATTTTTATCCATGAAAATGCTCTAAGCGACGACGAAGTAAGGAGTTCAGGCACTAGACTGATCCATTGTCTTTTGCCTGAACTTCTTATCTTATCGTCGCCTAAAACATTTTCACGGAGAAAAATTACAACAAACAGGTGTCTGCATTTCAAGGTGAGCAGTGGGCAGCCTGGTGTCTAAAACGTTTCTATGACAATGTTGCAATGGAAAACGAGTACATTACTATATATAGAGCCTGGTGCCGAGTTGAAATTTATGTAACGTATAGCATTCGTTAGGCCGCCTCCTATTATGCTATTAATACATCTCAAGTAGCATATCAATATACCCGTTACATCCATCATTGTCATATTAACTTTTTCGGCACCAGGCTGCCTTCTGAAATCTTCCGGTATAACCTGCCGAAGGGAAGGTTTCTGATATGAGGGTTCTTAAGAATATAGTGATAGTTAATCAGAGTGAGCAGTGGAATAATAATATTAGGAACAACGACAATAAGGAAAATTTAGGGGTGAAAGAAGAGGCAAAGGCTAGTAGTCTGTGCTGGTTCGGGCACGTTCAAAGGATGGGAAATAACAGGCTACCAAAGAGGGTCTTGAATGTACAGCTCCTTGGTGTTAGGCCCAGGGGCAGACCAAGCAGAAGGTTTACTGATTCGATTAAGTCAGATTTAGAAGTTAGGGACTTTTTCTGGGCGAACAAACCATCTCCTTGGCCGATAGTTCACTATTCTGGGGTTGTGGCATAAAGACACACCGAAAGGTGTCTATAAAGTTTGATAATAATTTTATTATGTATGGACGGTTCTCCCTGATGTCATTCTTTCTCAAATTTCAGGCATTTCTTCAAAATTTCATTAATTTTATTCAGCAATATAATCATTTTGTCGCTAAATTTTTTATGATATTTACGATACGTCAAATACGCAGTTGCTCATTTTCACTGTCTTTTAAATCAAATTAGAATCGATATACTAATTAGTTTCTGATCATAATGATAATACAGGAGGAGAATCATAAGATTGTGCAACATTTCGTTTTAAGTCGTTCTACCGAAAAACCGAATTTTACACGTAAAAAGAGAGAAATAAAAAAGGTGCACAAGCTTACGATTCTCGCCCTGTAGAAAAATTACTAGTATTTCCTTTTAATTTGTTCGACATTTTCACATTTTTTATCGTTAACACCTCCCCACATACATTTGGCATTTTTTTATACAGTTCCGTGCGTTTCCATTCATATTGCCGTGCTACCTTGCGTGTCAATGTAAGAAAAAAGTCGTAAAAAACAGTATTTCATGTGGAACATGTGAAAAGCGAAAATTCGAAATGATGTGATGTTGTTGTGTTATTGCTCTGTCAATGTATAAGCAGCCATTGCAAGAATGCAAATGAGCGCGCAATAAAATGTGTATTCATATTAGAATATCTCAGAGCTCAAAATAATACAAATAATTTTGTATTACTTTGTGAAAATAGACATTTTCTGCACAGTTCGTCGTTTGATAGTATGTTTCTTTTTGTTAATGACTCATCAAATATTTCATGATACAAAGTGAAGTTGTACTTCACAAAATTGTAAGAGGTGGCAGATCTTACAAAATAGAGTCGAAATCGCCAGAAGTTGGCAGATCTAGCATTTCAACTCTACAATTTATAATTTAAATAACGCTGGAAGTGGCAAATCTAGTAAAATCTAGTTGATCGAGCGAACGAAGTGTCAAAAGACAGTGGATATGATTGCTCATTCCACTATGTGTCGTGCTGATATACACATAGCCTTGCCAGCATAGGTGTACTGATGAGTACTTGATAAGACGAAACCAGCAAATATGCTAGTAGATTGTTGAATCGAAACAAAACGTTTCTTTTTGTTTTCTTTTGGTAAAAATCCAAGCAGTACAAAGTGATTTAGAAATTCATTTTTCATACTGGTTACACTCACTACAAAAAAGAGCAGAGCCAGATACAGAACTTGAAAGAAACCCCCGTGTACAAAGAGGCACTATAGGACGCCGCGCTGCGCCGTGAGAACCCTACTGTACACCTGTACCGTACACGATATCTTGAGTTATTGGAGCCTGATTTGACCTACAGCTCACAAGGCCAGATAATAGGTACTGAGTTTACAGTATATTCAATGAGTAGAGCATGCTTTTTGTTGTTTCCGTGATGTTTTGAAGGTTTTTCTGTTGCTTCGACATTGGTGTTGTATGGGGCGACTCTTTCGCAAATTTCTACAAATCTGCAGACCATCCATCATGAGTGGTATTGCCACGGATGCACGTGTCCTGATGCCGTGATACGGTCTGATTTACCAAAAGTTTGTTATTATTTGGCAACAAAACCGATGAAGTCATGCAACTAAAAACAACAACACAGCAAAGCACTGGTGGAAAGATAAAACAACAATTTTTCCAACAGTGCTTGCCGTTTGCTGTTTTTTTTTCAACAATGCCTGCTGTTCTGCTGTTTTTAGTTGCATCACTTCATCGGTTTTGTTGCCAAGTAATACCAAACTATAAGTAGATCAGACCTATCAAGGCATCAGGACACGCGCATGTCAAAACAACAGAAAAACAAACAAAACATCACTGAAAGTTCGTACAATTCATTGAGTATCTTGACATACCTATAATCTGGCCTGAAGAAATTTGGACATGATCTGACTAAAAAAAATTTGGACCGAATTTCGTAATTTGTGCAAAGTTGTCAATATTCCAAGTTGTGTGTTCTATGCTCCGACTTTGTACGTATGGATTATTGAAAGTAATGGAAGTGTAACCCGATGCTTAAATTCAAACTAAAGAGGCTAAAAAATCATTAAGCCGAAGGACGAAATTATTTTCCTACTAAAAATAAAATAATAACGGCAAAAAATGTGAAGCAAACATGTTTTTATAAAGCAGTTAATTTGAGCGGTGAAAGTGTTGTCGAACACAATTACTTTTAAATACAAACATCACGAAATCAGGAAAGGAAGAACATAGGTAGCTTTTATTAAAAATTCTTTTGGTAACGTTTCGCCTTTAATATTATGAGCAAAACGTGACGTTACCGCAAGAATGCTGGAAGAAAAAGTTATAGTTTTGTGAGCTCTCAAAACTTTTTAACAATAAAATTATGTCGGTCGTATGTCAGATAAAGTACTAATCTTTTATTTCTGCAATTTATTAAAACAATGGAGAAAACGGTGAGCATATTACTTGCTATAGAAATTTTTCATGCGCCGCGCCGTTTTTTTTATGAGCTTTTGCTCACATGGATTCTCTTACAGATCCTTTCGTTACCGAAGTTTTTACTGTGTCAGTGGTAAATTGCACACAAACCTAGTGCCATTTACGATGAACTAGGTGCGGAAACTAGTAGGGCTTAGAATGCCGGTTCGCCTTATCAATGTGTTTTACCGGTAGGCACTTTTTGGACCACATGCGAAACGTGAATTACGAACCACGCCTAACGGTAGCTAGCATTTTACCATTAGAATTCTGTATGATGCTTATTATATCTCCGCCTAAAGTTAGACTCACTCAGATATTTGCACACAGAATTCATCGAATATGGGTGACGTCATATTTGTCATTCTTCTCTGTACGATTTATTGCAGCACCAAATTCACAACTAGCCTTTTTATGAAGCCTATGTGTGCCTACAGGAACATTACTTTCATGCTACACCTTGAAGAAAAAATCTTATACAGAATTATATCCCCACCAGGATTGAACCCGGATATTCTCGGTGGAAAGCCAGTACGTTACCACTGAACTTACCCGTTCCCGACGAGGGTGTCACTTATTCATCCAATATTCATTCATAATTCATTATTGTCTAAGACGAAACAATAGATTTGTAACTCGATTCGGCCATATGATGCAAATTTTTGTAGTGACACACTCCTGATGTCAGTTAAACGAATGTAACTTTTTGCCACATTCATAACAAAATAAATACAAAGTGAACATGGTTTGGAAACTAAATTTGCAAACTAGTAAGTTCAGTTAAATTCATCCAAGGTCTTGAATATATTTTCCCTTCGTTGCTCTGATCTCAACTGCAACCAACTTCGTTACAATAGGTTACCATTACAATGACTAAAGTGAAGTTGCTTCTAATCTAGATAATAGAAATGGACAATTCTAACAGTCAATCGCTGCGCTGCGGTGGCCAAACATATTTGTCTATAGAACTGCAAAGCTCGCAGCTGACTTCTTGAATAAAATGTTATTTAAATGTTATGTAACTCCACAGCCTACTACGGTAGTCTCGTTCATCGAGGGTACGTGTAAAAGAGACAGTCATAATAAGCTGTGAAGTGTTGATTCTACATATAGTGTACATTGATGTAAGGTATGGGCCAGAAAAAATCCGGGTGAGTTTGAAGATGAATAACTTTTTTTCGTTTACACGAAATTAGCTGAAATTTATAGGTTTTGGAGTGGGATATGTTGCAATGATGTCTTGTTAATATTGCTTCATAAAAGTTTTAACTGACTGAAATATCCGTGATTGCGTAAAAGTGCCGCCAAAAAAAAGTTGCACAAACTTGAAAAACTCATTTGTCTCTCAACGATGCCATGCATAAAACGTTTTTTGTCTTTTTTTGACAGAAGAAAATGTATTTTCGAATATTCTTTGATTCCTGACCGATAGAATTCTGTTTGATGAAGTTGTGGAGGATCAAGTACTTTGAACTCTCTATCTACAATTTCGAATTGACTGTCACTCTTCCCCTAAAATAATATTTTTAGGCTACTGTGTCAGACAAAACAAGATAAAGTTAGTGTAAATAACTAGTATTTTCTCAAATATATGCCAAACTGTTCCCAGAGATGTTTTTCGACACTTATCCTATCGATGCTTAGCGATAAGTTTCATGAAAGCAAACATTTTTGACAAACTGTGCATTTTTGCCCCAAAATAATCAAGACTTTTAATATTTGCCCAGTTCTTCGTATTGAAATTTATCAAGGGCATTCAGACGCATGTTCTGAATAAAACTGTTTAAATTAGAAATAATGTGCACTTCCATGTTTAGAAACTTTTGTTTAACCGAAAAAAAACCTTACATAAAATTTGGTCAACGAATAGTTAAACTACTCTCAGTGATTTCTCTCGGCTATTACATATCGATAGCAGCCAGGATCGAGTAATAATAAAAATTTGTGAGCCTAAAGCATTCTACCTTTGCATCCCTCGTTCGATTTTATTTCATTTGAAAAAAAATTTTGGCCCTTTGCCTTAATGAGTGCACCTGAAAATGTTCAGTGAATGGCACTATTTTTAAAGTGAATCTTCGTGTTAGATGGACTCGTTTTTTCGCGGCACACTTGATTCCTGGACACACAAACATTCATTTTATCGAGCTGATACATTTGTGGCAGCAGATTTTGCAATTATCGCTGTTTTTGGATTAATCGAAATTTACTTTAGTGGATTTTGCGAATATTTGTGCAGATTTTTTTGGCTGTAGATTTACGCAATCGCGGATATTTCAGTCAGTTAAAACTTTTAACAAGACATCATTGCAACATATCCCACTCCAAAACCTATAAATTTCAGCTAATTTCGTGTAAACGAAAAAAAGTTATTCATCTTTAAAGTTACCCGGATTTTTTCTGGCCCATACCTTATTATTGGTTTCAACAAATGTGCATTGAGATAAATAAGTGCAAAAGATGCAGAACATGAATGGAAGATGTGGACATTTTCCGCACGCATCGAATTTAATAAAACGAAAATATTCGAAAAGCGTAACAGTTTGATAACATCATGTAAATGTGCACGAAATAAAGAATCATATTGATAAAACGTACACTTGTGTTTACTGGGGAATTATACAATTTAGGATGAATGTTAATCGCTACACCGCCTTGAAGTTCCAGCGTCACTAGCATTAAAACTCGTTTCCAGAGATATTCGCGCGTCAAATCGGAGATTGTTATTTTGAATAGTGTCGCTGCATCACTCGACATCTGTTCGAGCTGCAAGCGCCACATTTGTCAAAATAAAACACACCAAAATTGTGCTATTGTTTTCGAAGTGAAATACCCATGTGAGAAAACTTTGTAAACTCGATGATAAATTATTATGCATGTTTTCCTGCAACGTTGCGAATAACATGTCCTTTGAATAGCTTATTTTCTGACAAAGTACATTCTGGATTGTTCTCGAAAAATGTTAAAAAATTTGTTTCAATTGGATTTAAATCTATTTAGCGTTCGGGAGACTTTTGAATCTCTGCAACGTGGCCGGGATAAATTGTGAATTATGTAGATTTTCAATTTGTTTTAAGTTTTTATCAAATTTTTGAGAAAATTTTGATGTTTTTTTAAAGATTAATAATTATGACGGCGCACGTTCACTCTAAGACTCACAAGACTTGTTTCGTAGAGAATAGTAAAGAGGTGGGTGGTTCATCATTGAATGATTGCAACATGGAAACATGAAGTATGATAAAGCTCATTATGTATATTGAGAAAACAGTATGTTTGTCATGAACATAAAAAACATCTATAAAAACGAACGTAATATGATTTCTACTGTCATATTATGTTTGCTTCACATTATTAATCCAATATTATTGTGGAAATAAAAATTTTTTGTGATATGCTTTGTAATTATCATATTTTGTTTTTTATAAACATACGAAGATTGTCCCAAATAAGAAATGTTTTATTTTCGTTCGTCGTCCAAACAATTTACTTTGAATTGATGAGTTTGTTTAAAAACTTCTCCGTGTAACTTTAGACACAGATTCGTTGCTGGTTGGGTAAACGATTCGGAAAACTCATTGAAAACTCTAAATTGAAATATTTTCTGACAAAAAATGTGCAAACTTTTTTCAGTTTTTTCACTAAGATCTCTGGAAAAATATAAATCTTTGTTTATTTGAGCATTTTACACCTTTACATGAGTTTTAGTTAGAACCATAATTTTCACTCTTTAATTGCATTCAACAGCAATGAATAATCTATGACAAATGTTAAAAACACTAAACACATTTCAATGACTTGTTCGCCTGTAAATAATTCATAATAATGGCAAACAGCCCGTAATAACCATTAACATCAAAATTTCAAATCATGATTCTTGGTCGAGATGTGATAAAAAGGTTCTGGAACTCTAAATATACACAATTTCATTCTTCTGGGGGTAATAACATTTGAATTTTTTTCCCATAAAATTGATTTTATTCACTGTGTACAATGATTTTCTTATTAAAGTCGACGCTGCTCCGTTCGTTGTGGATATTTTCATTTTTTTTCGGCAACTTTTTCTTGTGGAAACATTGCCTTAAATTCGATAATGTATTGATTTGTTCGTTAGATTTACCATAAATTGTTGAGGTATATTAGACGAATATTCGTTATACGTTTTACATCTAATCTGCATAATGAATTCGTTTATTTATTATAAAATATATTTACGAAAAGTCTTGAACCCTTTCATTTATTCTGAAATCCTCTTATATATATTCTTGTTCGTAATATGAGAAAGATACCCTACCCCATTTTCATTTTTTACCAATTTTCTCTACAAACTGCATAATCCCAATAGAGATAGAAAAAGACCAAATAAAACCACACATAATTTCCCCATTTTACGAAAGCATAATACAAGAGATGTGTACATGACTTATACAGGGAATTTGTATTTTTTGTACTTTTTTTAGTGCTACTAATATCCACACATAAGCTTTTGCCCCATATGCACACAAATTTAGCATACTGCACTACGGTAAAATTAGATTAACTTGTCATTGTTGCCGCACGTTGTTCACTCGCATAGTACAAGGATAGTACCACCAACCGGGCAAATTTTTAGTTGAAAATGAGACGAGAAAATCAATTTGTTTAAAAATGAAAACCGTTGCAAACAAAAAAAAATCTGTACATTCAAGAACAGAAAATCGGGTTTTTATTATTAAGGTTCTTTGTGGACTACATTTTTTGAAATTTGTATCTTAGTATTTTAGAATTCAATTCTTTATATGTATTTAACTGCTATGCATTGGATGGATCAATGTGGTATCAATAGACAGCTCTTTGAACAAAATTTATGACAAAAAAATATTCGTGTACCGTATTTTAAAAAGTGTGCACGTTGCATATGCAATGCAGCTGAATTGATTCCTCAATATAGATTTTTTGAATGGATATATATAACATTAGTCGTATTGAAGCGAGTGTAGCATAGAATTGAATGTTTGTTGTATTTCCAGGATTCCTTTTTGCCTATTGTTAGCGAGATGGAGACGTTTCCAAATCGACAAGTATATTTAACTTGCATGTGTACACAATACACATTCATGGCGGATTGGTTTGTGAATGATTTCAAACAAAGTTATGTTAACCTTTTTCAAAGAAAATTTCGGATTTTTCACATTTGGAGAGTTATTAGCTCAACCAATCTTCTATTCAAAAACTTTAATTGAGGAACTTAGATAACCGATTTAAGTAAATGCGAACGTCTTAGAGCGGGTTTAAGAAGTTAAAAGTATTCTGCAAAATGATCAAAGTGACTAGGAGAATAGTGTGTTTCTTTATTAACTAGCGATAGATACTTTACGTCCGTCCGTCCGTCTGTGCACCGTTCACCGGGGAATCACCGAGGAATCACATGTGATTCTCCGGTGATTCCTCGCTGAATCAAAAGTGATTCCCCAGTGAGTCAACGGTGAAATAGCGCTGATTCCCCGGTTAATCATCGGTGATACCCCGGTGAATAAACCATTAAAATGGTATAAGAAAGTAGCGGTATAGCAATTTTTTTGAAAATACAAATGTCAGAGTGACAAATGTCAGAGTGTCGCTTTGACAGCTGTCAAAAAACGTGCACAGACAGACAGACAGCCAGAGCTACCGCTACTTAATAATTTGTGATTCCCCGGTGAATAATCCGTGATTCCTCGGTGAATCATCGGTAATTCCCCGTTGAATCATCGATGATTTTCCTGTGAATAATCGATGATTCCCCGGTGAATCATGAATGATCCCCTGGTAAGTCTTAGATGATTTACCGTGGAATCATCGGTGATTCCTCAGTAATTCTTCGGTGAACCATCGCTGATTCCCCGACAACTCATCGGTGATTCCTGTGTGAATAATCGGTGATTCCCCTGTGAATAATCAGTGATTTTTCGGTGAATCATCGGTGATTCACCGACGATTAGCCGTTAATTTAGGTCCAAAACCTACTTCTTTGCACTCTATCGCTACTATCTTATACCCATGACAATGACAAATAAACGTTAGCACCAGATAAATGATGGGTTTCAACTACTTTTTCGTGGGAGGGGTTAAGCAGGAGGATTGGGAGTGGAGTTCTTTAAACCGTTGCTTCGGAAGGATTTTACTAGGTTGTGTTTTGTACAATTTCCAATCTAAATAAAAAATGTAA
Organism: Pseudolycoriella hygida; assembly: GCA_029228625.1. Taxonomy (NCBI): domain Eukaryota; kingdom Metazoa; phylum Arthropoda; class Insecta; order Diptera; family Sciaridae; genus Pseudolycoriella; species Pseudolycoriella hygida. Next base: position 47,214,468 of record CM055406.1, read on the forward strand.
TCATTTTCACATCGATGCGATTTATGAACTTTTACATTAATCTTAAATTAACGACATTTAATAAGAAATTTGAAATGGAAAATGACATTCACGCCAGGTGTCAAAATCTTACACTTATATAATAATATTCTGTCGTAACAACCCTTAAAGGGTTAGAGTCTAGATCATTATGTTTCGCCGTTTGTGGCTCTACTTTTTGAGATCCGTTCCAGCGGTAGGCTGTGCGTAAAACCAAATGTCATCTATCAGATGTACAAGGAGTGAAACTAGTAATAGTAGAATACCGGTACCTCCCAACAATTCCTTACACCGGTAAGCCGAACGATGTCACTCCACTCAACTTCACATGACTTGAACTGATTCGAACAAATCCTTCTGCGGTTGAGTTTCGAACCAACGCACTGGTAACTCGATCTCATAGTGGCAAGCAGAGGTATTAACCACTGAGCTATCAAGTATCTTATACTTACTAAACTGAACTAGGTCCCACCATTTGGGTGGATCGGGTCCACCTTAATATAAAGTTTGATAGTTGTCTTCTATTCATTCTATTCACTCTTCCCGCAAGCTTCACATTCGTAACGGCGCTCGCTTCGCTCTGCTCGCAAACTTCTCACTCGTGAAAGTGATTTGAACAAATAATTTAACTCGTTCGACTACAGCCCTCGCTTCGCTCTTCTCGCAAAGTTTACACTAGCACTTGTAAAAGTTTTTTAATTGATCAACTAAATTCTATTCTCGAACAATTAACTTCATTCGTACGGAACCTCGCAATATCGCAACGAAACTTCAATAGATTTTAATCAACTGTCAAGTTGACACTTACCTGTCAAGTTGATAGTTGATAGTTACAAAGACAGAAAAATGAAAACTGGGACGTCAAGCATAATTCTAGTTTGATATGCTGGTTTTCACCTCGCTGCAACTGTAACTGTCAAGTTGATAGTCAACTATCAAGTTGATAGTCAACTATCAAGTTGATAGTCAACTATCAAGTTGATAGGCAATTATCAAGTTGATAGACAACTATCAAGTTGATAGGCAACTGTCAAGTTGATAGTCAACTATCAAGTTGATAGTTAACTATCAAGTTGATAGTCAACTATCATGTTGATAGTCAACTATCAAGTTGATAGTCAACTATCAAGTTGATAGGCATCTATCAGGTTGATAGGCATCTATCAAGTTGATAGTTAAGTATCAGCCTGACTATCAAACTAACTATAAACTTCATTCGAAAATCGAAACAACCACCAATTTTTTTTCAATATATTCTACTACACTTCGATTTATCAATCCAATACTTTTCATGTACTCCAGAAAAAAAACAACAAAACTTCTGTTTGTTGGGAATAACGTCCAGATCCTTAGTCGCACATCGTCGAAATTAACCTTGGAAATGTAATTTCCTACATTTTAAGGTATAACTGTGAAAAATTGGTTAAAAATTACTCAAGGAAAAATTTTGCACATATTTAAGGTTTTTCCTAAATATTTCATACATTTTCATCAGATATTTATTTTCATAAGACCCTTTGACTTTCAGTCAAGGGAATTAAAGAAAAAGATGAAAATAAAAATGAACGCGCAACAATGAAAACGGACAAAGGAATACAGATTCATGAAGTTTGATTATTACAAAATTAAAAAAAAAACCCTGACAAAATTTTGATGATCACTACAACCGATTGTGGAAATCTAAGCAATTTTCACTAAGCCACGAATCCAATTAATTAATCATCACTTGCGAAACAAATTTGAATTTTGTTGATATTTAGTATTGTCATTTCACACGTTAGTCAAAACAATGAAACAAAATTAATAAGCAAAATTTAATAATCGGAAAAGATGATTATTCAATCTGGTTTGAATGTGTTGCCATGCAACACATAATGTGAAAATTACATTACAATTCAAAATTGAACAAGGTATTCAACTAGGGCTGGGAATTTATGTAACGAAAAGCATGCTTCACGGAACCACGCAGAGTTGATATCCATTCCATATTCTAGTAAAAGCTAAGACTTAACATAGAGAACGCTATATTAAGCTGGTATGTCAAACGTTTTCTATACAGACTTGGTTTTGAGCACAATCGTTACATTCAATTCGATTCGAATGGAAGCTAAATTTTAAAGAAGTGCCAATCCAAGAATTATTGTGTACTTTACCGTTAAAATGTGTGGTAGATGTAAACAGCAAACTTTTCAAATGCAATATTGTATTATAGAACTTTGTGACAGCAATACAACAAAGTTCAACGGCAAGTAACACCAAATCCATTTGGCATCGCTTGTCATCAAGGATGGTGTTGCAGTTGTGCTTAAGTGTAAAAATAAGATTGATAGTGTTAATAAATCAATGGTGGCACTAAAAGGGGAACTTATATTTGAATTGAATTTGATATTCATTTGAGATAATAATTCCTCAATGGTCATGTGAACGCGTAAGGTACGAAAACAGTTTATGTTGACTTGTAGATTTATCGTTTGTTTGCTTTGTAGTCTGTAGAATTCAAAGAAATAATGGAGTACAGATATGCTGTGTATCTGTAACATATGTAATCAAAAACAAAGTCATTAGATGCATTTAGGTATTTCTAATACCTTTGTTTGAAGTGGCTTTGTCATCGCTATAAAATAATTTGCTAGAGAATTACTCTTCAGCCTGAGGGTATTGGAAATCATGGATTTCGCATTTAGTCCTAATGCGAACCAGTTTCCGATTTTCATTTGCATTTTAAAGATACTATTAGGAAAGTCATCTATTAACCATGCACCGTCATAGTCTTTCCTAGTGGTGGCGACGAGAGACCTCGTTACTTGAAACTCGTCAGTTCGAGAAATTAAGTTTTCGCCTCGGTTAAACAAACTTGAGAGGAAAATGGTATTCCTATATTTCCCATCCCTTGTTACGTAAATAGTCCCTTCAGTTGTACAACAAAAGCCTGTTACATAAATATTTTTATCATAAATTATTAAATAAGATCAACTCTTCAAATTCTACAACTATATCCTAACAGAAATAAATTTTTTATTGGCATTTATCAAAAAAAAAAAACATGGGTAAAAACACAGTATAACATATCGTTACAGAGCATTACATAAAAATGATATATCGCTATCCATATCATTTTCACGACACCAATTTCAAATATACTTGATATTCAGTCGTTTTGCATAAAATATTTTATTTTATTTACGATTCTCACTCAATTCGATATAATTTTCCCAAGTAGTTATGGAATACATACATAATATAATACCAAGATCTGGAAAAGGTATTAATGGCCTACGATAGAATTGAATCGAACATCCTAGGAAACGAAGACTGAAGTGACAAGAATAAATATTTCTACTATTGGTGAGAATTCAACTTAATTATCATGAGGAAATGATGCTTTCAAACTAAGATGAACACTTTTTGTGGTGAATGTGGTGGTTACGAAACATTAAATTATTTTTTGATCGAACTTTATTGCAATTATTTTCGATTTTATAATCGATTTTAATTCGAACATCTCATCAGCCTTAACTTTTCATAAATGAGGACGTTAGTTCACTTTAACATTAACAATTCAATTTAAAGGTCAATAACAACGTAAAGAAAAGTGGCTAATAGTTGCTGTCTGAATGTTACATAACGTTATTTTTAATTCAACCCCTATCCCCTTACGTTTCGTAGCATATTGGTTCTCAACCTCATGCTCAGACAAAATCAAACGATACTCCAAAATCTACAACAATGATGACGACCAATGGAAGTGGAAGGCGAAATGTAGCCAAATAATGTCAGATTTAGGGATTATCTACATCGACATGTTACAATGTATTGCTTCAACTTCTTGTGATTTTCCGTATTGAAATAGTCGTTTTCCTACGCATGCTAAGAGGCGTTTTTAGCGAATGAGAGGTTTCCAGCAAGAGCTGGATGCGAGTTCTCGAATACAATTCGTTAAAAAACCTTTTAGCATAAGTTAGGAACAATATTTTTCCTAAATGACGGACGTAAGAAATACGTTGGAGTGAGTGCGATACACACATATTTTTCAAAGTGTACTTTCGGAGAAAAAATTGCAATGAGAGTGTTTAGGATAGGTAGTTCATAGAGTTTGTGGTATACTTGAGTCGCACGTTCTTAATTTTATAAGTATTTTGGTCTATCAGGGGAAAGAAATCCATTCAAATGCTATGGTGTGCTATGCGGAGGTGGGTGTGATGGTGTTTAGACGATAAAGTTACAGCTGTGTGCAATAAGAATAACCCGGTATTTGGAATATCACCGTTTTCTCTATTTCTATGACTTCTCCGACTTCTCTCATTTCGTATTTTATTTCAAATGGCGAAATGAGAGTAGGGGTATATTTCAAAATTATATTCGGCAAAATTATATTTCTGATGTAAGAATAATGTAAATTTTGTGTATGTTGATGGATTCCAAGGTAGAGTGTGACGCAGTCCGTGAGTCTGCTTCCAAAATTAATGATATCGCTTGAGGTGACGCTATCGCTGATAATACGCAGAAGTTTGTTTGAATAGAATCTTGTGTTCAAAGTTTTAATTTCCTGAAAAATTACAGCGCTGTTTTCAAAACAAAATAACGTTGTGTTAAAAAAATTGCGTCACAAATGCCGGACCCACCAGCGGAATAATTTTTCAACACTTTCAGTTTTTACACGTAAAAATTTAATTTTACCTTGAACAATCTGCACAATAAGGAACAAAAGTCAAATTTTTGCAGCGCAAAAACTGAAAGTACAGAAAAATTATTTCGTCGTTGGGTCCGGCATTTGTGACGCAATTTTTTTAACGCAACGTAATTTTGTTTTGATAACAGCGCTGTAATTTTTCAGGAAAATAAAACTTTGAACACAAGGGCCTATTCAAACAAACTTCTGCGTATTATCAGCGATAGCGTCACCTCAAGCGATATCATTAATTTTGGAAGAAGGCTCACGGACTGCGTCGCACTCTACCTTTTAAGAGGTTTTTGTTGTGATATCAGTCGTTTTGGAAGTTTTCAGTTGTTGAAAAAACTTCTATTTTTTTAAAAAAAATTTCTCCGAAAAAAAGTTGTCTTCGAAAAAAATTTTCTCACAAAAAAAAATTTCTCCAAAAAAG
>CM055406.1:47219607-47233490 GCA_029228625.1 Pseudolycoriella hygida
GTTCTCCAACACCTTCGGCTACCATCGGAACACTTCGTATCACCTTCGGCTACCTTCCGAATACTTTGTGTCACCTTCGGCTACCTTCAGCTACCTTCGGAACACTTCGTGTCACCAATTCAATACATCGTGTCTTGTCCCAAAGGTTTTTGTATGGAGTTTTTTGGGTTTGTGGACGTTTTTTTTTGGGGTGTGTGAATGGGTCACGCTCTCCGCTATCGCTCCGAGCATGATTTTGCCGAATTTTTGCGGCCGCGACTGAAAATGCACAAAAAGCGTCAATATATCGCCGCAAAAAATATTTTCGCCATTTGATCCACATGAGAGGATAGGAGATAGCATCAAGACATGTATTGTCGCATTTTGTGCACTTTTGGTCGGATTCACAATCTTGAAATATACCTGACGCAACGAGGTAATGACGCATTTACCAAGCAGAAACATGTAAAATAAATTTTTCCTAACTAGTTTCGAACTTTATCATTTAGTATGGTAAGGATTTTCCTTCAAAATAAGAAGATATGGCTGAAAAACAGCAGAAAATTTGTTTTTCTATATACAAAAAATTTAAACAATTTTCTATTTTGTCTCGACCCCAAAAATAATTTTCCGTCCGAAATTCCCCTATGCAATCAATTTTTTCCGTCGCACCGTGCATTATTTTAATATGAATGCGACGAAGAAAAGTTGCTTTGATGTTTTATATATCCATAAAAAGATAATTTAATATTACATAAACACACACATAGATGACATAGTGTATTTCATGTTTCAAAATATATTTTCAAAAATAAATTATATTCTCTTTGAGTGTATAGTTTCTTTGAATCTGTCCTTTTCGCCCCCTTCCATCAGCTTATCTTTAGTATACACGTACAGTAATTTTTTAGAACAGGACCTTCATTGAATCTTTATGGGTTTAACATTAAAGAGCAACGTCTGAAGATAAAGGTAAATATTTAATATTTATGCGTTGCTAAGCTAAGTTAAGCAAAGCTAATTATTAAACATTGAGCTTTATTTGGATGTAGTACGTAAAACCTTGCCCCTTTTCGACTGCTTTTCAATGCATAAAATCCTAAAAGCATTGTAGATAAAGGGTATATTTTCAAGAATTAAAGATGGCAGATCTCCCACGCTAAGAATAATCTACTACACAAGGAGGAATTTTCGATAAAAATGAGGGCAAAATGAATTTATCAACCAAATACTTAATGATTTATGGAAATGGGTGCGAGTTTATGGAAATGGATACGAGTCTAACTGAAGTCCTTCCAGATTAGCATTGCCTTAGAGTTAGGTGTGGTCAGCGGTGCGTCGTCTTAGAAGCATGTACATGTAGTCTGAGCAGCTGTGCATTGCCTCAGAGGCAACCAAGTTGACTCTACTGAAAGCACATTCCATTTCGCATTCCATTTCCATAAACTCGCACGCCGTGACTCGCACCCCCGTTTCCTTAAGGCCAGGTTAAGCCCGTATACGTCGTCAAATACATAGTTGACTATGTAGGCGTGCTTAACCTGGCCTTAAACTCGCACGAATTTCTTATAAAGTCGGACTCTTTTCGTGAAAATTATTTTGTCAAATTCCAAATATTTGGGGATTTTAAAGAATAATTTCCACTTTAGTGATTTTACTAGTTTTCCAGTTAAAGATCCGAGTTAGAAACGAATGTATTTATTCAATGAACAACTAGATTCGAATAAATTATGAAAACTTTTCTTCATAGCACATCAAAAACTAAATCATTATTCATGGCTCGTTTGCATTGCACAAACCAACATTGTAGGCCTGAGGTTTGTTCAAAAAATAAAGTAGCACCTCCATAATATATTTTTGAAAGTTTGTTTAATGTTTGCGTTGCATGATTTGAAGGAAGAGTCATATTTATTTTTCAACAAAATTACGCTCAGTACTTACTCTTGGGATGTTTTTGTCCAACATACAACTTTCTAGTTCATTTTCATGATTTTTGTTTCATTTAAAGCTAAAATTGAATTGTATGAAATTCTCCTTACCTGAAAATAGAAGAAAACATCGTTAATTATTAAAATCTATGACAATCGAAAAGTTTAAGAGTAAACGAAAACATTTAAGTTCTTGGATACTTAAAAAATTGTTGAATCTCTTCATTCTTCGCTGCACATTTTGGCAGCGAGCTAAGGAAAAACATATTTTCCTACAAAAATATACGATGAATTATCGAATGAGTTTTGAACGTTGATAGAAACACTTTTCCGTATTTTTGAATCATCACAAAACTTCATTCATTTATTCGTGCATAAAAATTGTTCAACGGGGCCATCGAACAAATATTTCATCTATAGATTTAAAGTTTTCTTCTACCCATGAAAACAAGCAGCAAATTTTCCACCGCAAAAGTTTTCCTTACACAAAGTTACATTAAATTTATGTTTTGTCACAGCCAAAAGGACATTTATCGAATATTCTGAAAACAGATGAGTCGTGCACTGAACATAAAAACATCCCACCTAAAATTAACCCGAACCCACTCTCCATTTAATCGCAAGAAAAAGTGTATTTCATGTTCAACATAATAATTTACTTTAGTTGACTTGGAAGAGCTGTGTATTCCAAGTCTGCAAAATATTATGTTTGTTATGCTTATGGGGATGTAAGTATACCCACTGTGTGTATGGTAAGGACGAAAATATTATGTAAGAAATGGATGAAGGGTTTTGCTGTCGTTCATTAAAATAATGCTTTTGTTTACTTTGGAAAACTACTCAGGTATTCATAACCGTTTTAATCTAATTTTGACGACCCTTTGCTTTTCTCAGCGACGAATGATTGACATGAAGATGTATATTTTGTTTGCTGAATTATAAAATTAATAATTTCTGTGAGATCTGACTGTGAATACGAAATAACATTTTCCCGCTTTTTCCATTGAAAATGTTTATTTACTTGGACCCACATACCAAACAGTTTCATTTTCCTTTCAATGCTCCTTTAAGTAAAAATTCTTTGCTTACAACGCAAATTGAAGAGGTATGTCCAATTCTGTTAATTAGTAGCGTAAATACAACGTCTTAATATAATATTCACCTAGCAGAACAACTAATTGAGTTTGATATTCAAACAATAATTAAATTATAGCCAAGCCAACTGGAATAATGTATCGTATGTGAATTGAAATATCGAATTATTGCAAGTTTGCATTGTGCAATCATCAAGCAAATTCATCAGACGCTAAGAATCGAAAATACAAAACCGTTCAACATTGATATTAAAGTGATATTGCTGACTTTGTGGGCTGTTTGATTGATTGATTTTTTAGGACTAGTCGTAAGTTTAGCTTATGGCAAAGTTTGCATGATGAAATTCCTACTATGTCAAGCGACATAAAACTATGTGCTTGTAAGCTTGTGCACTTCATCATGAAATTTGTTATATTTTGACATAGGCGCACTTCGCACTAAACGCGTGGATGCTTGACTTGAACACCCTGTTATATGAAAACTAGGGGGAACTGCGAATATCGGAAGGAACCATAATAGAAAATGGTATTTGCCCGCGCAGGCGAATTCTATTTCTTAGGCTTGACGGCGGATCTTCGACACATTTGAAATGGTACTCATCCAAACAAGTATCGCAAAATCACATGCTGAAAATATCTAAGGCTGACCATTCACATGGGTCAGAAATCTATCATAGCATACTAATAATGCCAGTAGAACAATTCACTATTTTTGGGCAGATTTTGGGAAAACACTCTCAACACTTTCCTAGATAGACTATTCAGATTTAGATATTGAAAAAGTTTTCGATTTTGGGGAAATTGGATGTGAGTTTGGTATATGGGTCAGAAGTTGAAGAAACTTGGTTCTTTTTCCCTATTTTTGCATTGATCCACTAAATTTCATAGTATTTCTCAATATTTGTAGCTTCAATTCCTCGAGATGTGAAAACCTTTTTTGAGTTTTCGCTCAGGTTGTACTTTACGTACCGCTTATGTCTATCATTTCCCGTTGGAAGTAGACCCGTGTCCCAGTAACGAAGTTGTCGGTATATTAGATACCGCGGATACGCATCTTCCCACATGATTTGCTCCACTACTTAAGCCTAAAAAACGTCTTCAACTCTAAGGCCGTTCTCAACCAAAAATGATCTCTCAACAGCGGAACATCACTCCCGGAAAATTAAATGTTTTTTTTTTCAGCTATTCAGCAGGTATTCTTTTTTACCAGCAAAATTCAATTTTTCAGCAAAATGATTCTCTTTTAGTGTTTACCAGCATCTTGTAATAAAATCTTGTTTTAAAGCGAAGGGGGCTCTGCTCACTATACCCCGCGCTTGCGGCGCTGCAGGCCCTACCCCGCTTTTTCTTTGCGTATTTGAGATCACGGCCTGCGGAGCATTTTTAACAGGCTTATGTTTAAAATTATGTTTGAAAATTGCTGAAAAATAAAATCGTTAACCCAGAAAGAATTATTTTTCTGAACAAAAAAAATTTGCTCAACATAAAAAAATAATTTTATTGGACGAAAAGAAATTAACTTGTTAGTAAAAAGATAAATTTGCTGGCCAAAGGAATAAATTTACTGGCAAAAAACATAACTTTTAGAAATATTTCGGGCTATTTTCTCAGAAATAGATCAAAATTCCCGAAATATTTCTAAAAATTACAAGATCAAAGGAATATGACCGAATTGAAATTATCAACGCTGCAGATAGAAAAAGGTTAACAAGTAATTTTTGAACATTACTTCAAAATGTTACCATAACAACGGATCTACTAAGTCAAAGAGTTTCTCTTTGAATAATTGAACAAACGAGGTGTATATAAGGCCGCATATTCACTCAATATGTGACCACGCTGATATACACATGGTCTTGCGGCAAAGGTGTACTGAAGAGGCGTAAACGTCCCAATCAGCCAAACTTTTTGTCGTGGATTGTTAAAATATAGAATGGATAGAAATATGTCTGCTATAAAAGCGACGAATCTATGCCGCATTTCTAAATTAACGCTAAATTTTGATCTATTTCTGAGAAAATCGCAAAAAATATTTCTAAAAATTACAAGATCAAAGAAATATTGACCGAATTGAAACAAAATTTTTGCTGGTGAAAAAGAATAAATTTGCTGGTTAAAGAATAATTTTGCTGGTGTAAAAAATATATCCTTCAAACGTAAATAAGGTTCAAGAAATATAATTGGCCCACGAGACTTTTCTCTGACACAATATTATAACATTATTTTGCCTTATTTAGTTTCTCCGATAGAAACTGCCAGACCCAGACTGCCAAAGACATTATTCTTATAGATGCAATGGTTTATGGGTTCGACCGACCTATGATTACGAAAGCACGATCTCATTCCAAAATGTATGTAATGAAAAAATGATAACAACTTATTTAAATGGGAAAAAATGTGTCAACTGACTGACCAACTCTACACAAAGAAGATCGGCGAAAATGAGAAAGTTTAAGGGTCTTGATGGCTAGACATTCGGCTAGCTGATTCGACGTAATCTTCCTAAGTTTAAAGCTAGTAAATGTGCATTTGAATCTTTTGAGATAATACTCGCTTCCTTAATGAGCACTAAGTTGCTTCGATGCAGCTACAGTAGTATAGGTCGAGTAAAAACAAATGCTATGAGTTTTCCGTTTCGTATTGCACATAAGATGCAATATATAATGTTACATACAGTGATACACAAGTTTTATTGGTACTAAAATTTTAATATCCTATTTTCGTTGTATGCATAGACGGCAAGTTAATGAGGTGGAAAATAAAGTTTTTCAATATTCGCTGTTATCGACATTGCATATACACAAAACTAGTATGTTAGATTCTAATTTATGAGCTTTATGAGATCGTTTAGTTAGACAGAGGATACATTTGGTTGGGTAAAATATTTGCAGACTGCACGAAGCAAAATACATAAAGCCTTGTGTGTTTTCGACAAAATCGTTATAGACGAACAAATTAATAAAGTTACTAACTTCAATAATAAATGTCAATTTTCTTTAATGCGAAATCGGCAAAATGACATTAAATTAATGAATGAAATTAGGTTTGGTGTTAACGTCTTGCTTTTATATGTTTGAGGTTCACAATAAGTTAGTTGCAGCACTGATTCGTGTGCTGAAATTTGCAGTTTTGTGTAGAGAGTGATCACTATTATGAGAAAGATGTAAAAATAAAACAGCCTCAACGAAAATATTAATATTTTAAAGAACCCTTCGATATGTTGTTTGGAAGCAGGATACGTTGACGATAGGGTCGGAAATGTATAACAATTCGTCGAAGATATGTACATTCAAAACATTCATATTAGCTCTATGAACTTTCATATGGAAAGCATGACGTGAACCAAAAGTGAGCAGTATCAGCAAATTTTGTATCCATCAAATCGGTCGTCTAGGCATGTGGGATAAGATGGATTGTCATCACATGCTCCTTTTTGAATTTCTTGGATTGTAAAGAAAAACATCGAACATTTTACCAATGACTTCGAATAACGAAGAGTGTACGTATGTTACACAACATAACTACACTAAGTGTTAACAACAAATAGTAGCATTTTATATTCAAATTCAAGCGTCAAGGAAAAGCGTAACATCAATACTTAACGGTCATAGAAAAATAAAATCTTGAGACATCTTACCTATTCAAATTCACGTGTGCTTTGTGGTTACATGATGAAGCCATTTCACCAAAATCTCATTGGGAAACCCACACCACATTAAAATAACCGTTTAGATAATTCGTGTAAATTACCTATGCGTATAATAACGACATTCCCACGCTCTACAGTTACTAAGATAACAAAACACCTTGGCAAACAATTTCAATATAAACACCAATGCATTATAATAACGAACGATCTTCTTACTTCTGAACTCCTTTCTATCTGACTGCCAACATATCAAATAAAGTACACTTTACCAGTTTGTTCTGTATACACGTGAATATTACACTTTGCAAAGCTATTCCAACAAAGATTCAAACGTATAAAATGAAAATAGAACTCTGTCAAAAATACCACCTACTCTCCTCATACCTACCTACCCACTTCTATTACAACAAATTTTCTTTATCCAATCTGATTGTTACTTCGCACGTATCGCAGTAAATTAATTAAATTGACTTTTAACGTAAAAAACATTTTTATCCAGTGTGTTTCCGTCGGAGTAAAGGCGAGAATGGGTGGTTTATGTACTCATGTTCTGAAGCAAATTTTATCAAAAAGGCGCAGTAGAGAACCTGATTCCACTGGTATAGAAACTTTTGGAAGCTGTCATGCTTGATGTTACTGGTATGTTTAGTTGCCATATTTATAATGAAATAACACAATAACGAAATTTCAAAAGTAAATCTTGAATTATATGTATAACGTTGAATAGAACACAGTAAAAATTAGGTGCAACCGTTTGGTTGGTGGAGTGATATTTTGGCTCAATCGAACGAAGAAACACTACGCTACAGTGCAGCGAGGTATACAGAGGTGACAAGATTGTCAGACTGTTGAAAAAAAAAGTCACATAAAACACTGACTAGAATTTCGGTCTAGCTGCTTCCTTGATTGTATTGACTCAAAGGTTGTTATTATATACATGATGTATATAAAGCCAATATCCGCTGCTAAACGTTTCAATTTGAAAAGAACAAATCAAAACTTTGTACAGTTAAATAAGTCCAGTTTTTATCATTGTGATTACCCCGATTACCCTTTCATCTTAAAATTTTCAGCGACAACCTTTCAAAAAAAAAACCGTTATTGTGAATTCACAAAGATAAGTGGAGCCTTGTGGAATCTGTTTTGATTGTTTTTAACTGTCATTCAATCATTCAATTTTCTAACTAAGTTTAAACCGTTCAATCAATGCAAAAATGACAGTTCAAAACAATGACGTTATGGGGGAAGACAATACGATGGAAGGTGGAGCAGCAGCAAAAGTTTTGTTATACAAAATTGATTTATGTTACGAAGCACACAAGCGAATTACTTAACATGAAAATTCGAAAATTTGTCATCTGACCAATCGCGTAAATATGGCATTAACAAGTGTTTTGTAAAAGTGAAATGATGTCCGTTTTGTTTTGTTAGAATTTATTAGTTTTGGGTGTGAGATATAAGTCCACGAATAGTCACGTGAAGTAGATGTGGGGGAATGATAAGCCGTTGTATCTCTCGGATCACAACGAACGATTATTTCTGTAAAACAAATTAATCAAGTATTATGTAACACATAAGAGCTTTAACGAGTTTGGGTATAAAACGGCACGAAATGGGAACGAAAAACGGTGTATTTAGTTCGAATAAGTCACGTGCAGATATATGCGTTGAGTGAAAATTTTCGGTGCTAATGATAATCACCATTATCGAAGTTTAAAATACCTTTCGATGTGAGTGAGGTCTTCATGTTTCCTTTTGTTGGTTGGGACATAAATGTTTTTTTATAACAATTTTATAACTATCAAGGTAAGCAGCTTTGTGACGGTCGCATTTTACCTATCATCATTAAGTATCCAAAATAAATCTCTACTCTACAAGACCCTCATTGAGTAATGAACTGCTATCTTCCATGCTCTCATCATCAAACTTTATAGACCGTCTATACCCCTAGGGCTCACAAACGGGACCTGAGCATTCAGTATCCTTTTTGGCAGCCTGTTACTACCCATCTTCTGAACGTGCCCCAACAGAGGCAAACATATTCTGAAAGTAATCTTTCCAAGTTTCCAGGACTTCACAGTTTATTACAGAACAGGCCCTCTTTGCCCAAAATGCTCCCGCTGCCCTCTTTTTCACCACAACGCCTAATATCCTTAATCTTCGACCTGCATTTTTTACACGTTTTTTTGTTTCTACCCCCACTCGAGACACTGTCCAGACATTTCTCAGCTACTTCCAAAATAAATTTCTTAAAATTTTCCCCAATGTCCCCGCAGTTTGGAGGAAGCCCCTCGTACCTTCAGTGAATTTTGCATAAGGTGAGCCCTCCTCCTTACATTTTCTTACACGGAATTTGCCCGGATACCACTTTCTTCCTTTTAGCCTGACCGAGTTTACTAACTAACAGATTGGCACCCAAAAGGTAGTGGTCCGAGCCGAGGGTGAAACCCATGAAAATCCCATGTGTCCCTAACTTCCTGTCCTGTTCTATAATCATGTAATCAATTATTGACTTATGATCTAAGCTATCATTGACGTAAGCGTATGTACCGATCGATCCATTTATGCTCAAAGAAGAATTAGTTACTGCCAACCCATTGAAGTCACAGAAATCTAGTAAGCGCTTACCATTTAAGTTCAAAGCATCTTCCCCGAATTTGCCTACTACTCTTTCATAACCCGAATTAGTTTTGCTGTTTTCTATCACACATTCACTTCTCTTTTCGTTCACAACATCCCCTAACTGTTCCTAAAAGGCGTCGAGATCGCTACCCTCGCACATGCTATAAACACTGACTAACCGATAAATACCACCCGGTAACGTAATAGATATCAAGATCCACATAATCCGATCATTTACGTAGCGTAGTAGCTCCTTGCCCAGTAGCTCCTTGCGCTGCTCCCTTTGCTATTTATTGCTAAGAGAAAATCGTCTGTATTACAATTTCTAAAACCTACATCCAAATTACACAAACTCATTAAACAGAATATTCGAAAATTGTCATTGGTATAATGTGTATGTACCATACACTAAACAAACATAATATTACACTTGGAAATATATTCTCGTTGATTTTGAAAAAACAAAATCGATAAACGCTGATGAACTGAATGAAATGATATTCGAATTGATGCAAACTGCAATATTTTATGTCAAAAGTTAAAGTTTCAGTCAACAAAAAAACGGAAATCGCAAATCATCGTAGCTTTGGACAGGACAAATATTGTGAAAATGTCCAAAGTTCAAATGATGTTTTCATACTTCGAGTCAATAAATAAAGGATAGATTAAACATTACAAGTAACGCTCGGTGCCGCTAAGGACACTTAAGTTTAATTGCTTTGTCAGAAAGATTGAATCGTTTTTCTGTGCTTCATATGATTTATTTGTGATATATCGGCTGATGATTTAGCCAGGTGGTTACTCTCCTATTTTTATTATAACAAAAAAAGTTTGATTCCGCCTCACATTCGTATCCACCCAGATAAACATTCCGACCGTATCCACAAAAAATCAATAGAAGAAAAATGTAATTACAATGAAGTTGGAATGAAGTTAGGATAATAAAAGAGAGCAAGTGTTTCTAGTCTTAATAATTTAAGGCTAACTTACATAAATTTGGCACATTCCAGTGTTACACACAGAATTATTGGAGAACAAAAGATATTATTTTGTGAAATTCACAAGATGGAAAATAAGGGCATTGTTCTGATTTACATGGCTAAGTTAAACTTTTCCTTTTAGTACTGCACAAGAGAACAATTCAGTGCAACACTATTGTAACAATCTAACTAAACTGTTCCCTTGTAACAAATACTCCGTTTCCATAAAAAATATAATTTTTATTTGTTTTTAACGTTATCGCAATCGAATGCTTTTAGAATTGAAAACCCAGTAATTAAATAAAAATCAAAACTCTCTTCTTCTGCACATAACATACGATTTTATTTGCTTCTGCCAATAGGAACGTGCCTTCATAGATTTTCATTAAAAAGTTTTGCAATTGAAATAAAAAAAAAATAACAAACTTGAGTAAGTGAGTAAGCAACATTGATTTATTTGGTTTTGTTTTGAAACTTGATTCGATTGTGGAAGCATAGGTCTATATGAAAAGTTGCACGAAAATTAAAAAATACTTATGAAACTGAAATATTTATTTAATTGAATTGGAAGGGGTGAATGAAGAGTTAAGAATTTCAGAACTATTCAAATGATGGAATTTCAAAGCTAAATTGAAAGTGCTTTTGTAACCTTTTTGTGATTATCTTACAAGTTATATTATGAAGAATTTACGCTCTACATATGAATTTTAAACAAGAACCGCAGGCAAGTTTGACAATACAGAGGACTTAATTTCTGATTTATGTTAATGTAAATGTACATTAGGAACGTCAAAAAAATTAACTCCACTGTACATGTTTTTTTGATTGATTGTTGTCTTTCTACATCATGAAATTCGGATGTATCTATTAATCAGAAAAAAAAATCAGGAAAATCACATTGTTACCTCAAAATCAGTAAAACATTAATTCGGAAAATGAATGTCATGCATGATTAATATTATTCCTGATTTTGTGTTCGTGATTCCTGATTACTACTAACTTATTAATTTTTTCCTGATCAATGGGTATTATTGGTATATTCAGTATAAATCTATAAATAAGAGCGAACCGAAAATTTAAAAAAATTTGAAAAATTCAGCACTTGAAATTATTTAATGCTAGAAGGCTAGCCAGGGATTATCTTAGTCAAAAAAATTATTTAATTAATACTTATCAGCAATAGAAAAAAACAGTGCGAATTGAGAGGAAGAAGGGAAAGGTTGGGAAGAGCAATAGACCGTAAAAGATAAGGTAAGCTGCAGAGCCCAGAGCCGTCAAAAACGGCCAACGATTTTCGAACGGCTAGCCGCCACGCCTCCTCCGTGCAAATAGTCGGCGGCTGGAATGCATTTTCGGAAATGGTTTTGAAAAATAAAGTGAAATTTTTTATTAAAAAAAAAAATTGTACAAATGAAGAAATATTTTTTGGCCTATGTCGTATAGTTTGTTTTCGATACCTAAAAGCGAGTAAACGAACCGCCGCGGCGCGTGTGCTCTCTTGCGTTTATGTATGGCTGTATGTCCGGCACGCGCACGTGTGCGAGGTTGACAACCATATAAAATGACATGAACGCACACACGGTGCTTCGTTCATCATCATCAAACTATGTAGACCATTATGTACCTTTCGGTGCGACGTCTTTATGACACAACCCTCCATGCTCTCCTATCGCCCGCCCAGCACATGGTTTGTTCGCCAAGAGAAAGTGGTTCGTTAATTCGCTAAAAACTTTTTAAAATAAGTTTGACAACATAGTACGCCAAAAAATATTTCCTCCTTTGTGCATCAAAAATTTTTAAATTCAAATCTTTTGAATACGAAAATGCAAAAAAATGACAAAAAATTTCTTTTTCGCCACACCCAAAAAAAGGTTTTTGGAACTGAAGTTGCAGCTAGTATTATTTTACTTGCAGTTTTCGTTAGATTCTTCATGTTAGCATGTTATTCTTTTCATGATCTTATTATACTTTTTATGATCGTATTATACTATACAGAACTTTATTATGATATTTATAAAAAGATTTCTTGGAGCAATAACAAATTCTAGTAAGTCGAAATGTCTCATTCAATGTAATTTAACACTTACATGGACATACGAATGCGATAAATGGGAAAACTAAAACGGTACTGGTCTAGCTTAGTTTGACTTATTAAATTAAAATTTTCAATTACTTTCGAATAAAGAAGTTTTGAATGCAGCATGTGGTGAAAATTGACATTATTGCCTTCAGCCGCCGCTCAAGATTTTTTTTCGGCTAGCCGAATTCAGCCACCGCCGCCGAACATTTATCACCCTCTAGCCGCCGCCAGTCGTTTTTTCCGGCTCTGGACTTTGGTAAGAAGGCAAGCAAAACCGTGACGCCTGTAATGTAAGGAACGGAAATACTGCCTTAACCGTAGGAAATCGAGAAATTATATGTTCGGCAGAAAATTAGACTCAGCAGAAATTTTCGTTCCTTACATTACCTGCATATGAAATGCAACTTTGCAAGCTTGGCAGAAGTTGATTGTCCCTCATAAATCAATAAAGTATAACTAGCCTCATGTCTAGTAATGTAAGAATCGAACGATTACTTTTGGACCAACATGACACCGGGAATGGACCATGGCTATTTCGACTAAAGTGACGTAAAATATTATTTTACACAAAAAGTTGTTCTACGCCATGCCTAAAAGATGCACCAATTTTTTTATAAAATTAACTAAATTAATAAATGAAAGGAGCAGTTCAGTTAATACAGCTGCCGAAATCGAAAAAAAATGAGCGATGGCGGACACTTAAATTGAATTTCAAATCACAATGTAACTCTTTATAACCCTAAACATTGTATAGTTTTTGATTTCCAGCGTAATGACCACTCATAACATAGTAAATACTATTCGGTAGTACATTCGGCCTCCGTCAGTTCGTTTGCGGCTGTCAAATGGGGCTAAAATTTTGTAATTTTTTTCAACAAAAACAGCGAAATAAAAAACGGTACGTTTTGAAGGTATGTCGTAGAATAATTTATTGCTTACAATTACATTTTACGTCTGTTAAAATTAACTTGTCAAAATAGCTTATAGCTTAATATAGCTTAAATACTCAAAAAAGTTTGAGTCAAGATGGCGGCAGATATGGACGTGTTTGTTTTGCTCTGAGTAAGTTTCGTTTATTTTTTGCCCTCTTCGCGTTTTAAATCACAGTTTCTCGTAAATAAGTTAAGTTAAATTAGTGTGTGTTTTTGTAACTTTTTTAGATATCAATTAAAATCTGCATTTTCTTTTCATGCAACGTAGTGCTCACATAACCTCAAAGTTACAGCGTTTTTCGGGTGTTTGTTTTGTTTTCTTCATGCAAAACAATCGGCGTTTTGTGTTTGTGGTTTTGGTATGGAATTTCAAGTAGGTGTTTGTCTACGGTTACGGTTAACTTCTTCGCTTTTCATATAGCAACTCTTTTTTGGCAAAAATAAATGAGCTTGCGCTTAGCATCTCAGGCACGTGTGTGATGTCCCCATTGAGGCTTGAACTTCCAGTGCGGTTCGGCTTACCAGGCCGTCCCACTGTATTCATTATTGGTAAAAACGGTCATAGGCAGCCTCGGACGAGTGGTGGTCACGGGGTACGACCAATGCGGGGCTCGAACGG
>CM055406.1:47233990-47262838 GCA_029228625.1 Pseudolycoriella hygida
GACGAGCGATTGTGCTCTCTACGGATAAGAGGAAAATTTTTCAATTACACTCTTATAAACGTTTATGCGCCTACGGAGGAAAGCGACAACGAGGCGAAGGAGCTATTCTACGAGAAACTGGTGGATGTATATGATGGAGCGCCGAAACGAGACATTAAAATTGTGCTTGAAGATTTTAATGCTAAGATAGGCCGCGAAGTATTTTATCGTCCCACAATCGGTAAACATAGCCTTCACGAAAACTCGAACGAAAATGGAACGCGGGTGGTTGATTTTGCAGCATCAAGAAACATGGTTGTACTTTAAGGAATTGCTTAACCCGAACAGACCGCTCAACCGAGACGACGAAAACGACGAATTGCCATTTCAGACTGCGCAACCATACATAGAAGAACCAACGATGCAAGAAGTTGAAGCTGAAATTTTAAAGCTCAAAAATTTCAAAGCCCCGGGGACTGACAACCTACCCGGTGAACTTTTCAAGAACGGCGGCAACGCGCTATGTATGGAGATGCACGAGCTCATCATACGCATCTGGAATGACGAGGAGTTACCGGAAGAGTGGAAGACCAGCATACTTTGTCCCATATACAAAAAAGGTGACAAATTGGAGTGTGGCAATTTTCGAGGAATCGCTCTGCTGAATATTGCTTACAAGATATTTGCAAATATTCTATATCAGCGCCTTCATCCATACACGGAATCTACGTAGGTGAATACCAAAGTGGTTTTCGTGTAGGTCGTTCAACATCGGACCAGCTGTTTAATATCAGACAGATCTTGGAGAAGTGCAAGGAGTACAACATTGAAACACACCATTTGTTCGTTGACTTCAAGGCAGCCTATGACAGTGTTAGAAGAAGTAAGCTATGGAGAGTCATGGAGGAGTTCGGAATTCCCAACAAACTGATCTCGCTAACGAAGCTAACACTAAACGGAGCTAACAGCCGAGTAAGGATCCGCAATCAAATGTCAGAGACTTTCGACATTGAGGAAGGCCTACGTCAAGGAGATCCTCTTGCAACGCTGCTTTTCAATTTAACACTCGAAGCAGCTGTTCAAACCATGGACATAGACTCCAGCGGCACCATTTTCTCCAAGTCCAGTCAGTTGCTTGGTTTTGCAGATGACCTGGACATTATTGGCCGAACTATGGATGTTGTTAAAGATAAGTTTATGGCCTTGGAGAGGAAAGGTACCGACCTTGGGTTGAAGGTCAATGACGGAAAAACGGAATACATGATCGTCCCACCTACGAATCGATATCGGGAAGATAACGTAACGATCGACACACACACATTCAAAATGGTCAATAAGTTCGTATACCTTGGATCAGAGCTGAACATAAACAACGACATTGCGGACGAAATAAAAAGGCGAGTAACTTTGGGCAACCGGAGTTATTACAGCCTGCTGAAAATTCTAAAGTCCAAGTCAGTAAGCCGAAATTCAAAATGCGCACTTTATAAAATTGTGATCAGACCGGTAGTTACGTACGGTTCGGAGTCGTGGTGCTTGACACAGAAAAATGAACAATCTCTGCATACGTTCGAGCGAAAGGTACTGCGTACAATATTTGGACCAGTATTTGACCGAAAACTGAACCGATGGCGCAGACGATATAATCACGAGCTCATAGAGCTTTTTGGAGAGCCCGACATAGTCAGAACAACAAAAATAAATAGACTACGTTGGCTCGGTCACGTACAACGAATGAATGAACATCGTATTCCAAAAAAAATTCTGAAGTCCAAACCTGAAGGCAAAAGGAGTGCAGGGCGACCCAAGTCCAGGTGGAGCGACGCTGCTTTTTCCAACTTAAGAACTGTGGGAGTAACCAGCTGGGAGCCGTTAGCTGCAGATAGGCCCGGTTGGAGAAGCATGTTGGAGAAGGCCAAGACCCTTAATGGGTTGTAGTGCCGGTAAAGTAAGTAAAGTAATTGCATCGTTCCATGATTTATAGAACAGACATTGCATTTCACAGTGCTACTACTAAACGAACTAGTGCAGAAAAGCCCTTGGGACTGCCGGAATTGCTATTAAAGTGATCACTTTTCATCATTTATTTCGTTCTTCGCAACAACTTTCAAAATGTAGCAATCTTTAAACTAATTCATTTATGTAAAGTTGTAACGGAAGAAATCACTGGCATTTGAATCAAAACAAACAAACGAAACAAAAACACATCAATGTCAATGTAACTGTCGTAACCGTAACTGTGTGTAGGAAAGTTTCCGTAACTTACTGAGTTTCCTATCAAAACCAAAGTTACGAAATCGTATTTCTCCTAAAATATTGGATATTATGTTTACAGATCTTCATCATTTAAAAATCAGATGTGAATTCATCGTTTAGAAAATTATTTTTGTGGTCCACAAGTTCTGAACGATGAATTCATATCTGATTTTTAAGTGATGGAGATCTGAAAACATAATATTCAATATTTTAAGTGAAATACGATTTCGTAACTTTGGTTTTGGTGGGAAACTCGGTAAGTTACGGAAACTTTCCTACACAGTAACTGTCGTAACATTTATTATTTTTTTCTTTCGTCCTTTTGTGGAGTGTGATAGATGGAATTCTTGTACAGATGGTTATTTGGATCACAAGGGATTGAAGCCAATGCAAGGGCTGCAATCGCAAAGTATGAGTTTTTTATACGTCGTACCTTGTAATTTCACTTCCTAAACACAAATTTTCAACAACAATAAAATGGCTGATGCAAATATCATGTTGTTTGAATCAGTTACTTTCGGCTCTCTTTTAGGAACCATAAATACTTTCGACCTTCTTTTAAAGAATCGAAAAAACTTTCGCATCTCCTGGCTTAAGCCTGGTTTCCACTTAAAAAAAGTGCTCCGTTTTGCCTCCGTTTACATGACAGTTGTCGAATAGAACAAAAGAACTGTCACGTAAACGAAGAGAAAATTCAACCCTTGAACACTTGACAGTGTCTTTTGTTTTATAGTCGGAGTACTTTCTTGAGTGGAAACCAGGATTTCCTGAGCTCTGTATTTGTTAATTTTCAACTCCCATTTGGGAAGTGAATTTCGCTGTTGGAGTAATGAAGAATAACCTCAAGCGTAATGGTCACCGATTTAAATGTTCTCTAAAAATTTTGAGACAATGAAGTGAGCTTGAATAATTTGTGGATGTTCGCGTTTTCTACCATGTCTAAAATGAACTAGCTACGGTAGGCGATACCATTTCCCAATTTTTTAACTTGCGCCCATACAGCACAATTTCACCTCCATAGAAAAGTCAAAACATTTTAAGGGTTTTAAGGGAGCAAACTAAAAAACGAATTTTTTTGTCTGAAGAGCAGCTACAAAAACTGTGTTGGCTAGTGTAGTTAAAAAATCATATTTTCTATAAACATTATAATGCTTGAAAAGCGAAGTACTTAATGTGATAAAAGTTTTAATTCTGACTTACCGAAAATGCTTTCAGAAACACCAAACATTGTATGATGCCTTCCATGGTGTCACCAGTCAAACAAAACGTTCCTGTTAAGTGTTTACCTTTTCGACCGACAGCTGATGCTAAAGACGCATGAACTAACGCGCGACGATGTCCTTGAGTTATTGGTAGGCCCGGCGGTAATGGAGCCGCACGCATAAAACGCTCTAACGAGTCCATAGTAGTTTTTCAATAATATTAAGAAGCGTTAAGACGATTGATTTAGATGTGTTCAAACATGAATGCATTGTTTTTAATAGGCATTTGTTTGTAATTGATCTATGGCTTCAGAGTGGCCTCACCACTTGTAATTAATTTTGCTTTTAACTGTTTAATTTTGTTCTTGTGACCACTACAGAAGAAGTGACATTTAAACAATAGTTATTTTTCAAATACTCATTACAAGAATCCAATAAATGATGAAATATTTTCGTTAATTTTTTTTCGTCAATGCATAAAATCAAATTACGAACGAAATGAAAAATCGATTTTCAAAACTTTCCCTGTTCCAATATTAAAAATGTACAAGATATTTGCAAATAACAAAATTACAAAATGAACGAATGAAAATGAAATGAGAAGAGAAAATTTACGACAATTTCGCTGGCAGTTTGAATTGCGCTTTTTAGTGCGGTTTTTACAGGAGTAATTTTCTGTTTTATTTGCTACTCAAAATTATTTTTGGTTCTTACTTTTTTTTTAAACTTGTTTAGAGCTCGAGTTTGAGTTTTTGCCTGCTGAAAATCGTATTAGATAAAAATTTGATTTATGCTGCCATTGTGGTTTTTATGAACCCAGTATATGCCTTGCCGTTGAAGTAGAAGTTTGTATGGATAAATCAGTAAGAAGATGATATAATCAAAAAGTGATTTAAACTTTTGTTTGATTATTACGCTGAGATAAATAAAAACTTCTGGTTGTAAAAGGAAAAAGTTTTATTTTTATAACCAGAGCGGTCAATGGAGCTTGGAAATTTTTCGATATAATCGTAAAAAGTTATTTCAAATTTCAGCCATATTACAAAATAACGAATAATTGGAAACGACATATCGTGAAAAGAGGTAATTGTTCGGTTCAGTTAATGGAGGAAAATCACGGGTGTTGGTACCTTTTGTGTGCATACTCTATTGTTAAAAGTCAACATGGTTCTTTACGTGCAATAGTATATTACAAACATTATTAAGTAAATGAGTCCTTACACACTACAAGAGTACATAAGGCTGTGGTGGTTAAAAAAGGCTTCTGTTTGTTGCAAATTTACTCTATGAAAATGTTCTACGAGACTATGAAATAAGGAGTTCACGCAGTAGACTGGTCCTTTGTCTAGTGCATGAACTTCTTATGTCACCGTCGTGTAGAGCATTTTCATGGAGAAAAATTGCAACAAGTAGAGGTCTGCATATCAAGGTGGGCAGCCTGGTGCCAAAAAGTTTTCTATGGCAATGTTGGAGTGGGGAACGAGGACATTACTATGCACAATGTTCCAACTCGGCACCAGGCTGCCTACTTGGGACGTTTAAGTAGCCATAAAGAACGCAGCCTCGTGCCGAAAATCTGTTAATGTCATCGTAACGGCAGTAACAAATACTATACGTGATATAAATTTCAACACGGCACCAGGCTGCCTACTTAAGATATTCTACTGTGAATGTAGAGGGCAGCAGCAGTCTGGTGCCGAGTTGAAATTTATGTGACGCATAGTATTCGTAACTGCCGTTACAATGAGTTTAACTGCTTTTCGGCACCAGCTGCCTTCTTAAAGGCTACTCATACTTTTCAAGTACGCAGCCTGGTGCCGAGTCGGGACCTAGTGCACATTAATGTACTCGTTTCGCCATCCAACATTACCATAGGAACTTTTTTGGCACCAAGCTGCCTTCTGAAATCGAACAGTGCAACCCCACCATAACAAGAGAAAATATATCTTCTCAAGTGAGGAGGAAATATATATATATATTCTTGCATAAATTCATTCATGTGTTGAATGGCTTATTCAATTTGCCAACTTTGTTTAATATTTTATTGCGTTTGTGCAAGGTAGTTGCAAGGTAACATAAAAATAATTCAATAGCTTCCACTACACGCACCACATCATAATGTGTGAAAAGGGAACATAAAGCAAAAACATAACCGCAGATCCGTACGTATCAGAATAGGTGAGGAAAACAGAATAGATGTTGCGAAAAGAGTCGAACGTATCGCAATATAGAAATGAGCAAACTATCCAATGTTTTGTGCTCTTTTATAACTATAAGCATTTCAAAGATCCATAAAAATCATCCAAGGAAATGTTACGTCTGAAGAAATCCTGAAACTATTTTCTCTAAAATGTAATTCTCACCAACTTTTCCTTAAGATATCTGTCATCCCTTCCAATTCTAGAAGTTGCTTTATCCCTGGATTCGAAAATTTCCCCTATCTGAAACACGTGTTCTCTAAAATTTTATTCTCTACAACTTTGCCTTTGGAAGCGACTTTCTAACTTTCATAGCTCTAGAGATATGGGTCATCCCGCCCAATTCTAGAAGTGGTCACATTCCAAGAATGAGCCATTTTTCCTTTAAACCCTGAAACACGTGTTATCTAAAATGTTATTCTCTACGACTTTGCCTTTGGAAGCAACTTTCTAACTTCCATAGTTCTGGAGATATGGGTCATCCCTCCCAACTCTAGAAGTGGTCACATTCCAAGAGTGGGCCATTTTTCTTTTAAAACCTGAAACACGTGTTATCTAAAATGTTATTCTCTACAACTTTGCCTTTGGAAGCAACTTTCTAACTTCCATAGTTCTGGAGATATGGGTCATCCCGCCCAAGTCTAGAAGTGGTCACATTCCAAGAATGGGCCATTTTTCTTTTAAACCCTGAAACACGTGTTATCTAAAATGTTATTCTCTACAACTTTGCCTCTGGAAGGAACTTTCTATCTTCCATAGTTCTGGAGATATGGGTCATTCCGCTTAATTCTAGAAGTGGTAATATTCCACGATTGGGCTACTTTTCCCTAAAACACTGAAGCACGTGATCTCTAAAATTTTATTCTCTACAACTTTGCATAGTTGAGCAAATATACACGAAAAACCATCTGCTTTCGTATATGACCAAGAAACTCAATTTCGTCCATTCCATTGGTCTTAGTGCCCAGACCACTGACCCAACTTCCACAAAAAAAGTTTTTTTTTTTTGTGAGATCAAATACTTTCATTTGACACCAAAATGCGGAAAAGTTTTTCCGACCCTCCAACAACCATGTTTTTGGTATCTTTTTCGACCATATCTCCGGAGGCACTAAACCGATTTTGCTCATCTTTGAACTTGAATCGTGGGACATATGTACCTTTCAGAGAAAAAAAGTTTAGGGTGATCGGTGCAGCCGTTTAGAAAAAAATGACTGGACGGACAATCGGGCATTTTTTTTCGCTGATTCGTCATCTCCAGACGATATCAAATTTCATCCCCCACCCCTCTCTACCACCTCGATCTACCCCATGTTACAATAAAATGTCTTGTAGTAAACGTATTGGACCTTTGTACTCCGTACGGGTCCAAACACTTCAATTTTCTTCACAAGGAAGTTGCAAAAAAAAACGTATCAGATAAGGCTCGTTCGGAGCGGAAACCATATGCATTCGGCCTGACCTACATAATAATTTTATGCAATTTCGTTGCGAAATCCCCTTTTTTCGCCTCGTTTATAGTGACTAAAATACTCTCATTTCGCAATTTGTTGCATAATTAGATTCCAGTAGAAGAACTTTCATTTCGATTCGTAAAAATTTTTGTAATTCCGAAGGATTTTCCCACTCATATTCCATGTCTTTCTTTAATAAGTCTAAAAGTCAAACTCTCATGTGTGACTTATTTTGTAAAATAAAATTGCAGTAAGGCCAAGTTGGGTGGTCTTTCGCCTCCTGACGGAAAATTGTTGTATTAGAATCCGACAGAGGGCCAAAAACCTTCCAACTGGACTGTACTTCTATTAAAATCTAACAGTGGAGTGGATTGTAAGAGTATATTACGTACCCATTTTTAAATTTAACTTTTATCTTCGACTCGTTCTACGGTCTACGCGTCGAAACAACAATTTACGTACATGTCCAAGTGGACTCAAACACATTGTGAAAAATTTCCCAGTACAAAGTAGAAATTGAAACTTGTAATCACTGCGAATTGAATGTGATTAACTCTAATTAATAAGTCAAAGTTATGAATACCAACTTTCGCGTACCGGTAAAATCGCTCTTCTTAATGAAAATTTGAATGAAGAAGTTTGAAGTACACAAAAGGGGTAAAATCTCAATGCTTGATTGATTATTATTTTTTATGTTTCATTTCATACCATTCATTCCATTAATCATGCATAGACAAAACTTTGATGTAAACAAATTAGTTTTCTATTTCACTTCAATGCCAAAATTACACAGTTTCAAGCATTATATTTCACTTTGAATGTGGTTTTATCTATCCCAACACAGCACGATATAGTCAACAAAATTCATTCCGATGTAAAGTATTATTTGAAAGTTTTCGATGATGAAACGAACTCAAGCTGAGACTGAATTATTGCTTTTACATTTCGTCAAAACCCCAAACGAAAAGCTTTATTACAGCGATTGATATATTGGTCACAGCAATGGAAACATATTCATTGCAGTGACGATGATATTGTCCGCTAAGATTGGAAAAACAAAAATGAAAACTGTAACGAAGCCACAAAAAGTATGTTTTTAAGTTGCAGATATTCCTATACACTAGCAAATTTTACTACATTCAAGCATATTTTGCTATATGCAACCATATTATACAACGGACCTGAATAATTGAGATTTGTAAAGGTTGTATTATCGATGTACTGGTGGTGTACTAGTGATGTACTGGTGATGGAGTATTGTTGTACAAGTTAGGCGGATGTACACGACACCAAAACAACAACAACAAACCACTAATACAACCTTTACAATCAGGCCCGGAATAGCCATATGGCCAGGGTGGCAAATCACACCCGCGCCTTTTGCCGTTTTTGCAACTTTTCGAAAAAATAATACAAAATCGTCACTATCGAAAGTCGATATTATGTCGATAGCGCTTTTGTCAGACGCCTTTGATGTGTACTTTATGTTCATCGTAAGTACAGTGATGCGCTTTTTGTTGAAAAAAGTCTCCATTAAGTAATTTAGAATTTAGAGAGTTTTGAATGCTGCACGTCGATGCACGTGCTCTCTTTAGTACAGTGGTGTCTCTGATAAACAACTACTAACGTGTTAATAGGACCTTCTTCTCTTTCAGCTTTGTGAGAGAAGAGCGATCATTCAGTTTGTTACGCTTTTATTAAGAAATTTCATTAAGGGGGGGGGGGGGCAGGCAGGCGTGAGAAATGATTTGAGAGGATAATTTTTTTTGAGAACCACGAAAGTGTGCGCGTGTGCGAATTTAAATTTGCATTTTTGCAGAATAGACTTCTTGTATAAAGATACTTAAAGCGTTCCACACAGGCGCGTACTCACCAGGAGTCGGTCCTGGTTATATGTGTTGGTGTCACATTCCTACACAGTCGTTCGACACAGTCAAACGGCGCAATGTGTAAAATATACATGAAAAACTAACACATAACATTAGCGGTGCCTGGCAAGGGTAACAGCGCTTTTTAAGCACCGAGCGCTGAGAAAGTAGCGATTGTTCGATCGCGACGAATTGCTCACGCTTTAACGCAGAGTCAGCCTACCCTAGCTATAGGCCTGCGACTACTTCACTAACCTCTCAAACGCGTATGTCCCGAAGTATCACTTTATAGTTCTTGTAGTATAAATAGCTACAATGAAAAAATTTATAATTTGCATAACATTCTTCACATTTGTACGTTTCATCACTTTCAGCTGTTTTGTCATTGTTATAACAATAGCAAAACATCTAAAAACGAGACAAATAGAAAAAGAGATAAATGAGCAAATTATAAATTTCTTCATTGTATTTAATATGCCGTTACTGTAACTTGCAATTTATGTTTGCATTTACATAGACCTCCATTTGAAACAGAGATACCATTTCTTCGTTATTGTTAAAAACTGAAATTTTGTACCTGCAATGTCACATGCATCATTACTGTTATTATAATGTAGCTTTTTTTTGTAAGATGACATGAAATTATATAAATAACTACACGGTGGGTTGCATATTCACTTGATAGCAATTCAAAGAAACCCGTCTACTTTGTCGTCATACCAAACCAAGCAAGTGAAGTGTACTGGCTGTAGTCTGAAAACACTGAAAACTCGTAATTATAATTTCTCTGTGCTTTAATTATCTTCATGAAGAGGGTAATTTCAAGTAAAACGTCGACTACTTTGGAAAATGGTTTTGCTTTCAAGTAGTATAAATAATTTTATGCATTCCGTTAGAAAATGATCGTTTCAATGAATTTAAATGGAAGAGGAAATGGCATAAACCAAAAGTGCAACATATAGTTATTGTTTCAAGTCATCATACTCTTCAATTGTTCTGGTATAAGGGTTTGTAATGCGTTCCCGTATATTCAAATGCATTTTAATGCTTTCAAACACTGCTACTTACGTACATGCCGAAAATGAAAAAAAAAAAAAATAGTAGTTTGCGCAACAAGTTGCAAAATGAGGGAGTTGTATGTCATTATATGTGTAATTTGCAAACGTGTTGACTACATTTTATGTCATTTATGCGACTCAATAAGAGCGACGAAAACGGTGTTTTCCACTCTCAAAAGCTCTAATACATAAAATAGTAGTTTTTGATACAACTTACGTATGAAGGTAGTTTGACGCACTAGATGTGAGATTGCCGACACGAGCCGAAGGCGAGTTCGGCAACACATCGTGTGGTTTAAACTACAAAAAGTGTATCAACCAACGTTTTTTACTATTCACCGACAAAAAACGAGCCTCTCCGGTTTTCCACTTGCGAAAATGTGTCAATTTGATTTATTTCTTCGCACGAGTGCGTAAAAACAGCTTTTACCCACTAGTAATTCTATTCTGAGAAAATTCCGGTGTTGCCAGTTTTGACGTAAGAAAATAAAACCTAGCGAAAGACATATCATGTTATGGCAAATATAAATCGGAATATTTTATGTGCTAGATTCGGACCGACGGGATATACTAGTTGCTCTAATAATATTGTTTCACTGACCACCGCTTTCTGGGCTGTTAAGATGAACTTCAACACGTATAAATGATCTTATCACAAAAATAATTATATTTACGACTAAATGGTAATGATAATGAACGAAACTTTCACTTGATTGTGTGAATCTTCGTATCTTTTATCTAAAGTCAATGGATTTTTTTATGGAAATCCACAAGCAAGAGCCGAATGTTGTTCAAAGTGAGTCTACGAAATTTTATGACTTCATTTTATTACTCGAATGTAATAGTGATGTTAATTAGTTCAGTAATTTATTACAGCCGTTCCTTTACGATATAAGTTTTGAAATAATTATCATCGTTCATAAGTGAAATTCATTAGATCTTGTAAGTTTGTAACAAAATCATGAGACATCCTCTATATGCAGTTCAAATCAAGAGTCGTTCACAAAGATATTACTATGTTTTATTCATAGCTTGGCAAAGGGACGCATTTAAGTGAAGTCAAGATATTAATGTCGACGAGATATTTGGTTCCCAAAAGTACTAAACAGTTTGTAGTAGAATTCCTTACAGATTGTATTTTATGATCGTTATGAATTACTAACTTAAAATAGACATGCGTGCATTTTTCAAAATAGCTTCAAACTATTTTTAGGTGAAAATATACGTTAAAGAAGACAATTCTTCCCATCACACATTATCAAAATAATTTGTCAATTTCCCGGAAAATAATTAAATCGATCCCAAAACGAGGAGACTATGACGTCATACTCTCCTCGCATTTTATGTATCACATTGACACACACACACTTTCACAATTAGTTGGCCATGTGTCTTAACCACCACAAACAAGGAAAAACTTATACATGTTGACTAAAACGATGACGTCACTAAAATTAAGGAAATTTTAATTGCAAATTTAAAATATTAGTCAACCGTATACAGGCAAAATATGCAGGAATTGGGACATTGAGGGTATAACTAATCTAAATAAAATAGTTCCAGAAAACCATAAAGATTGTCTATTCGCTCAATAAACGATTGTGCACGTTTGTTCTGCGCATCCACGCAACTGTTTAACCGAAATGTGCAGAATGAATGCGCACAATCATTTATTGACCGAATGAAAGTGACTTTTGAAGAGTGTATGGCGGAATAATAAAGGACAAAATACTAAATTTGATGTATATTCTATGTATTTTTGTTGTATTTTTGATGTATGAGTATTGTAAAGGTTGTATTAGTGGTGGGTTGTTGTTGTTTTGGTGTCGTATACATCCACATAACTTGTGCAACACTAATACATCACCAATGCAACACCATTACATCACTAGTACATCACCAGCACATTACCAGTACATCACTAGTACATCACCAGTACATCAATACATGATAAATTTGTACTTGTTATGTATTAGTTATGTACTGGTTGTACTGGTGATGTATCAGTGTTGTACAAGTAATGTGAATTTATTTGGTGGTAGAATTTTTTACATCATACATCATGAATACACCAAACATACGACACCAAAACCACGATAACACATCACATATACAACCTTTACAACACTCATTTTGACAATTATCGTTTTGGTCATGACTTGATTTGAAAACTTTGATGTAAATTTGATGTATATTCGATGTATTCTCGATGTATTTTTGATGTATTCTTAATATATTTTTTATGTATAAGTGTTTTAAAGGTTGTTTAGTGGTGTGTTGTTGTTGTTTTGGTTTCGTATATTTATGTGTCCATGATGTATGAATTGCATGTGTGGCGGTGTTCCCTAAGCTACGTTTCCCAATGGAACTACCCATATATTTTCAAAAATTATTTTTGCATAAAATTTACAAAAATTAACGGGAAATTAGGCTAAAAAAATGTTTGGGTGGAAATCGGGCGGCATTCGAAATTTCGCGGGTATAGGAACGGAAGCGCCAAAAAATTAGGTCCACTCGTAATTCTATTCCAACATACAATAAATATAGACTGGTAGTCTTTGACAAAAAATTAACACAAATTGAAGCAAAAGGGAAATGCGAAATGTTTAGTAGTGTTGGTAAATTACGTAAAATTTAGGTGGATTACGTATATTCAGCGGAACAACTCACCGTGAATTGGGTGTGTGTTGGTGTACGATGTGCATACTATACACAATTTTCATTTTTGCTTCAGCAGATGGTTACGTATTATGTCATTGCATTTACCAGACCCAATGAAAGTTCATTGATTGGAAAACGTTTAAATAAGACAATATATTTCAAGGAATATGAAAGTTGAACCTACAACTATATGACGATAAAATTCGTTGAGAATTTTATCTCACTTGAACGAAAACTTTCAAACGATACATTGTAATTCTGAACGAAACTTCTATCATTCTTCAGAAACTTTATCGGAATGCTTGTATACGTCTCGTAAAACCATGAAAGTAAATTAGATTTTCTTATAAAGATAATAAAAATAAACAAAAATAATAACAATAACTTTATTGTTGATGGGAAAGTTATAAAATATTTTCTATCGTTTTCACTAAAAGCATATTCAACTGTCAATTCAGTTCATAAATTAAACACCAAATAGAAGTGTCGTCTTTCGATAATTAATTATACGAAGTAGACACAAAGTAATGGGGAAAACCGTGAAGCATACAACAATGCGGGACAAAAAAGGAAATCTAAAAACCGATGTAGACAACATAAGGGATACAAACCTAGCCATAACAATACAACAAAGCATCTATAAAAATCTAGTTTTTATCACTTTTTCAGTGAACAGTGGAAACTCAGGAAGAAAAATTAAGCTCTTACCAAGTCGTGTCGTAAAACTTTTTCTCTCATATTGTTTCTTAATGGATCGCTTCAAGTGTTCATAAATTAAATTTATCGCGAAAAAAAAGAACGGAAATACTTTGTAGTATTGGTCCGTATTTTAATCGCTTTTTTGCATGTTGTAGAGGGAAAAAAAGCATCTTATGAGGTGTATGTAATTTATTGATGGGATACATCCAAAGAAATATGGTCATTTCTAGAGACTTACGAAAATTTAACACCCCAGCCGTTGCTATTAACAGTGTGTTGTGTGGTGTGATATTATGTCCAACGCACACCAAGATTTAATACATAATTCAACAATAGGGCCTAACACTTTCGTCTTAAGCATGGATTCTATTCTTACGAAATTCCGAGAAATTGTAGCCGCCATCATAAAAAGCATTATGTGGTGTATCGATTAAATTTCGTATATACATCAAAATGGTTTCTGTTTACTACAGATTTTTGTTGATTTTTGTTCTCAAACAAACCGAAAATAAATTTATCGACTGTTACGACAGAAAAGACATTATGTTGAGAAATGATAATTTATTCGACCATACACGAATTTAGAATTCGGATGCTTTATGCGATTTTTTTTACTTTAACTCTGCATTTCAAGTTACATCAAAACCAGAAATGTCTGTTGCATCTCTGATGATGCAACTACATGACGTGATTTACTTTCAAATAGAAAAGTGTTTGTACACAACCGTCAGAAATAATTTATATAAAAATGCATTACGAATGTTGAGGATTATGAGTCTAAGCTTTCACTAATACATTGAAAGGCTTATTTTTACGTATTGCTTGCGTCACCGCTTTGAGCATTACCATAGGGCCACATAATGAAATCGATAAGAAGACTTGAAATATTTACATTGTAATTGTTGTTTCGAACTATTTTATCCTCTTCGAGGTGATAAGTTCAAATTACCTTTATAATATTGTCATATTCCCAAAAGTCTCATAGTTTTACATTCTAGCTGTATCGCAATAACAATTTTGAGCAACAATACTTAAGGGAAATAAGTTGTTTTGCACATTTAAGTGTGCACATGACTGCAAACTTTGCATTACTACTTAAAAGGGGAAAAACAAGTTATGACAATATGGCAAAAAAAACAACCAAAATTAGTATACCACTCGTATTAGTGGCACTTTCGAACGTTCGAAACACGCTAGTTCTAGATGGTATAACTATTCGAATGTATGTACCTTCCACAAGATATTTTTTAGACAGTATCGGAGGGAAATTGTTCGTTTTCTATACCGATAACGACAGGAAATAAACTACAAACAAATTTGTACTTTTTGAGTGTTGCAGAAGTAGTTTCTCTCAATGTAACCGTTGCGTATAAAAAGGTAATGAGCCACTTTCGTTCCTTAGTTGGTGGTTTTTCATTAATATTATTTTAATGATGAGATTTTAGTGCAGCGTTGTAGAGTAATATAGGGGAGCTTCTTTGTACATGTATCGGTCCTAAGATCGACCCTAGCCCAAATAGTTATTTATGCATCGAGTGTCATAATGAATACTATCATGCACCGATTTGTGTAAATAAGATTTTTTTTATTGAAAATTTGGGGTCTGGAAAGGTTTTTACACCGTTAACCCGTACAAATGTCGACTCTGATCACTATCTTGTGGTGTCAACACTGCGATCTGGCCAAAGAGAAACTGTGAGGCGTTTTGCAGTGGACAAACTAAGAGATCCACAGATAGCGGCGACATATACTGAAACCATTAGCACAATGCTTTAACAACGTAGCGCTAGTGAGTCACGAAAGTTCTATAAACGTGTAAACAATCAAAGGAAAGGATTCAACCCTCTAATGATCATTTGCAAAGCAGTATACGGAACGTTGCTTCCTGCAAAACATGATGTCTTGGAAAGATTCAAAGAACATTTAGATTCATTGTTCAACGGGGATGATGATATGACTGATGATAGCGATATTTTCTTTCTTGACGACGACGGTCGTATCGTAGCAGTGCTAACAATGGAGGAAGTCTCAGCAGAAACTCAAGAACAACAAAGCTTCCGGCCCGGATAATATACCAGCAGAACTGCTAAAGACGCGTGATGAGGAATTGTCTAAAGTAATGTATGATTTAGTAAAACGAATATGGAACACAGAAGAGTTGCCTGGCGAGTGGCTTGAGGGTGCCATTTTACCTTGGGATATTATATTCGACCGATAAAACAATTCAAATTTACCGATAAAAAATAATAAATGACCGATAACTTATAACTTATTACCGATACCTTCTTTTCAGCATCTTCTCTGGGGAATTTTTCCTTTTACAAAATGTCATGAGGTCTTTTGTGCACTATCCGAAATATTCGCGCTTTAATTCTACTTCAAATATGTGTTTACAAATTTATCGGTAGTTTTTTAGTTTTTATCGGTAAAGTTGAATAAAAATATCGGTCGTTTATTACCATCCTTTTACCTTTACACAAGAAAGTCGATGAAACCGAATGCGAAAACTACCATGAAATTGCCTCGCTGAACACGGCTTACCAAGTTTTTGCTCGAGTACTTTTCGAAAGACTTTACTAAGAGTGTCATTGGGGATTATCAAGGAGGATTCAGACAAGATCGCTCAACAACTAACCAAATATTCACACTTCGTCTGATTCTGCAAAAGGCTCTGCCCTCTCAGGTCGTACCATTTTTTCATCGGGTCAAGCGTATGGAGTTGTATGTGGCGATGAAGGAGCTGGGCTTTGAAACAAAGTATATTCGTCTTATGAAAGCGACATTGAATGGCACTAGATGTCGTGTCAAGATGCAAAACAACATGTCAGATGTGTTCGCTGTTAGAGAAGGATTGAAGCAGGGAGACGCTCTATCTTTCTAACTCTTTAACTTGGCTTTGGAAATCGCAATGAGACGTGCTGGTATCCAAACCAACAATACGCTGGTGAGTGGAACAGTTCAAGTCCTAGGCCTGTAGATGACTTGGATCTCGTCAGTCGTACACATGCAGCAGCAACTGACACTTTCACAAATCTGAAAATCCAAGCTGAGAGAATATATTTGATGAGTTGGTCGTCCAAAAATAAGATGGATTGATAGCGTCGACGTTGACGCTCGGATAAGAAATTGGCAATAGGCGGCAAACGACAGGCAGCGTTGGATTGGAATTCTAGAGCAGACCAAGGTCCACAAGCGGCTATAGCGCCGAAAAAGTAAAGTAAGTAATCCGTACAGATTTTTCAATGTTGCCCTTTTGGTAATTTCCAATTCAATTTTGGGAGTTAAGGCGATAATATTTTAGATATACGTACGGGTATGGGTCTCTAATATATGTTTTTGTTGTATTTGAATGATTTCGGGGGTGTTCCTTGTGTGTATCTATACTCAGAGATCATTCTTTGCAGCTATGATACACGTCTTTGCTGCAACTAATTTATATGATAGTTGTATTGATAATAAATAAATTTTTATTAACAAGAGATGTTTGTTCTGTCAAGTTGAGCTTTCACTTTCACACAAACCTTATGCGATGATATTTTAAACGGTTCTAAATAGATGAATAACGATCGCATTTGTTAGAAGCTTTCGATTTCCACATTAGCAAAAAAGTAAGTAGGCACTCAGAATGACGGTTTCCTCTCTACGGTCTTGTGCAGGCATTATAATATATTTCCGGAGAGCTTTTACAGTCAAAAATTAAGTTCCTAATACACAGGACTGGATTGTTTGTTCAAAATTCCGTACTATGTAGGAGAAACCATATTAAAACAAATTCGTTCAGAGGTCCCGCAAGACCGTTTTAGTTTTCATGTAATTTACAAAAAAGATCTCTTTTTGGTGATTATATGGAAATTTATGTGAAATGTTTTGTTTACGAATCTAGCAAATTTTTAGGGAACATTCTCAAATCCCATCAGCTCCAAGGGTTTGGCGAGAGAACAACAAAGTGAGGAAATAATTCTACTTAAAAAAAATTACGAAAATGACCACTGATCCCTCTGATGTATAGGGTAGGGTCTTTCCGGAAATTAAAATAGGAACAGAAACAAATTTTCCGCTACATTCATATAAGTTATTACACTCGTTATTACATATATAAATAGTGTCGAAGTCGGTTTGAATAAAAATGGATGACTGATTCTGAAGTGGAAGAAACTATGATGAGAAATAATTTGTCCTTTCGACATCACCTCCTTCCTTTTTTCTTATATCTGATTTTATTGTTCACTTGAAATGGAGTGTAAATAAGAGCTTTCATTTGCTTTTAAGAGTGAAAAGGCGAACCTAAATTACACTTTAAGCCATTCTACAATTCCATTGAATAATTGAAGAATAACGAAAGTTTGCGCTTTTTTTATCGAAACTTTGCTAAACAAATATCCGAATAAAATCCATTTAGCAAACAAATGATTTATTGAAATTTCCTCTTTCCGACTAATTATGCGAAACTATCCGGTAGGTAGATTATTATTTCAACTTTTCAGAAGGTAAATGTAGGAGAAATTTATTGGTTTCCACATAAATGTATATACACTTCAATCACTTCCTTTATGCTTTTCATTTTGGAAACGTTAAATTATTTTGAATAAAATGTATTTAAATATCTGGTTATTTGAATACGTAACCTGAAGGAAAATTGATTTTAAATAAAAGCATTCAGATCAACTAATTTGCAAGTAAAACGATTACGAGATTACAAAGGCAAACTAGTTCAGTTGTTTGAATTCAATGGTTTCAAAATTATTTTGAAAATATTTTGCAATTCACTTCGTTTGATTTGCTTTCAATTATGTTGGTCTCATTTACCCTATCAATTTGTGGGATTGTGACAAACTCTTAAACTAATTAAAATTTTGCAAACGTGTACTTTGAATAGTGGTTTGAAATTTGAAATAGACGTGGTAATTCATTATCATTTTCAGATCAAAAATGAAATGTTCAGCCTTTAGTGCTCATCAAATGATAATGATTATTTTTGCGACCAAGTACATTTACCGCAATTTAAATAACAGCTTTGTTGCGGTAAATGTAGGCAATTTTACATTTTAGTATATTACAGTGGACACTGCAAAAGTAGTTCAATATATGAGGACACAATTTTGTTACACGAGTGTTTTTTTGAGCAACATGCTTTGAAAACGTTATTTTGACAAGTGTAAAGATTGCATACCTCTCCTTTAAGAGTCAAAATATCAATTTTCAAAACGTGTAGTAGGAGTTTCTACGAAAACCATGCATTATATGTAGGGTCTTTTTTATTTCACTAACTATGTTCCATAAGTTTTGAGACTACTTTCAAGTGTTCACAGCTCTGCATAAATGAAATCGAGATACCAATCAATGTTCATAAATTATTTGGGAACTCCTCAGCTTCACTTTCATAAATAACATGTTCTGAAAATATCGTCCAGAGTTCACCAGGAGATGGTCTTACGTAGTCATGTTTCAACCCATTTTGGCGGACCCGTCTCAGATCGAACTTTTGATGATCTTAATGACGAAACGATTCCTCGTGGAAAAGTTTTCCTTGATTTGGGATGTTGTTCTGAGGGTAAGCAATCGAGAATAAATTAAACGAGCTGAACAAAACATCACAGCATAGGCAGTATAGCAGCGAACCCAAGAAATTGGGAAAAAAATCGGTACTCCCAAAGTTATGAACTATTTTAGAGGTTGGGATGTCTTCGG
The DNA here is from genome assembly GCA_029228625.1 of Pseudolycoriella hygida. Lineage (NCBI taxonomy): Eukaryota > Metazoa > Arthropoda > Insecta > Diptera > Sciaridae > Pseudolycoriella > Pseudolycoriella hygida. Next base: position 47,253,054 of record CM055406.1, read on the forward strand.
AAGATCAATACTTAGGTCATTCCAAGAGAAATACAGTATTTCTAAACTTTTATGACGGTACAATTAAGAATCCTGTGGAGAAACTTGAAAATTTGACGTTCCAAACACACTTCAAAAGGCAAACTTGTCAATTTCACCAAAATGAGATTTTCTTCGGAAATCTCAGCCACCCAAATATGCCCTAAGCTCTTCCGATCAATTACCTCCGGACTATTTCGACTCGGCAGACCCATAAACTACAGATTAGAGCCAGAATGAGTCATCATTTGAAAAACATATGGAAATAAATTGATAAAAACTAAGAATTTTGTCCGCCAAGGGCTATCGGGCATGGCTTGTGTTGAGGTGCAAAAAATCTCTAAAGAATGCATTTTGCTCCGGTTCAAAGGTGGTTTATAGAAGATTTAGAGATGGGCAAAGTATTCAGAACAGCGACAATTTCGGATTCGATTCGTTACGCTGCTTAAAAAGCCGTTCAAAAAGTCTCAAAACTTATGGAACATATGTTAGTGAAAACAAAAGTTTTACCGCACTAGTGACGTAAAACTACTGAAAACAAAAGTTTTACCTCATTAGTGAGGTAAATCTTTTGTTTTCACTAGTGAGGTAAAATTTTTGTTTTCATTAGTTAGGTAATAATTATAACGTATCTGCGGGAAAATTTATTTATCTTCGAGGAGGAAGCTTGTATCCCGAGGCAAAGGCAAGGGATATAATCCTCCGAGAGGATAAATAAATTATCCTGCAGAAACGTAAGAGTTTTTATGAACCGAAGCAAGAAAGCAATGAAACGAATTTTGATACAACGCATTAATGAATGACTTATCTCCCTAGACAGCCACTAGCCTAGACAGGTGTATAAAATTTAATATTTTCATGCATCGTTTCGGTGACGTTAGAGAGGTCGTTTTATAACTGGTTTTACTTTTTATCACTAGTGACAAAAAGTAACTTTTTATCACTCATTGGGGTGATATGAAGTTAGTTTTTGTCACTAGTTTTAAAAAGTAACTTTTTATCACTAATTTCCGTGATAAAAAGTTACTAGTGGTAAAAAGTAACTTTTTGTCACTAGTGATAAAAAGTAACTTTTTATCACTCATTCAAAAGTTCACGTTTCACAAGTTGTTGCATAAAGTCTTGTATGAAACACGTTGCGAAATTAGTTGTTTTTGTCACACGATGTGTTTATCCAACTCGCTTCGCTCGTTTGATAACTTCACATCTAGTGACAAAAGCAACTCCATTTCGAAACTAGTTGCATAAATAACTACTTTTTCACTAGTGAGGTAAAAAAGACCCTACATGCAATGCATGGTTTTCATAGGGGTAAACATACATTTAATGCTAAACTTTCCGATGGGATAGTTAATGATAGAAATGTCTGAAGCCAACTACGCAGTAGCTTTAAAAAAAAGAAAATTAAAAACATATGCATGGGACCCGCATGCATCAGAGTAGTTGTGGCAAAGAGAACAGAAAAATAGAATAAAAATAGAACTAAATCTAAATAAAATATTGTCTTGTGAAATTACATCGGCATTAAATTGTACTGGAAATTGTCAAAATATTGAAAAACCCGTCCGTAGCAACTGTTAAAAATTTTGGAAAAAAAATTAAGAAAATACGCATACTTCATCTAGACAAAAAGTTCCCCTCAATTTACTCCAAAAAATTAAGAAAAAACGCATACTTCATATAGACAAAAAGTTCCCCTCAATTTACTCCATAACATAGTAATAGACATTTTTTGGACTGGGGTCGACCTAGCCTAAGGAACTAAGGAGAGGCCTCGGACCATACTTCCATGGCTTTTTCCTCTCTACAACATTACACAGAAAACTTCATCATTTGAGGACTATGCATGAAAAACCGCCAAATATCGTGTAATGTAGTTGTATTACATACCGAATTAACCAATATTCACTAATTTTTTCCGTGATTTCTGGAAGTCCGTATCTTTTATTCAAAACTTTGAAGAGCGATTTCCGTCCTAATTTCGCAGAGATATTTGTCAAAAAGTTTCACTGATCTTCAAAAAACCCACATTTTTTACCAGTTTTTCGACCCTAACTTCAAAAGTTTTCGATTAATTTTGCCTAAATTCAATAAATTTTTCGATTATCTTCAAGGAAAAAGAAAGTTTTTGAAAATCGGATAAGATTTACCCGATTTATGTAGAAAAAACACGTCGGGGCTCAGTAGAGAACCAGTTTTAGGGCACTGGCTCAAAATAAAAAAAAAATTTCTTTAAGGAATTATTAGGTATGCCGCATGCCCACACCTTTCGAACAAAAAAAAATTATGAAAACCGGAAAAGATTTACCCGACTTATGTACAAAAGACCAAAAATCACTTAAACGTTAGGACCTTGGCAGCCCTTGGGCCGACGGTGCACAGATTTAATCCCAAAAAATGTTTTTTCAATTACCTTTCAGGGAAAAAAGTTGTTAAAAATCGGTGGAGTTTTACTTAAGTTATCGTGGTGAAAGACGGTCGGACATTTTTTTTATTGCTGATTCGTCATCTAAGGACCATGATCGATGCCCCATCCTTACTCTCGGGTCGAAATTGGTGTGGTTACAAACGTCGTGGTAAACGCATAAGACCCCTTTTCGTTCTTCGTACGGGTCTAAAAAATATCCAAACGAACATTTCCACTTTTCAGGCATTTGTTGAATACACAAAATGCTAAATTTTCAATCGAAAAAAATGTGAAAATTATCGCCAGTGTGGATTTTGCTGTAGACTAAATGAACGCTAAATGAAAAGCTAAATCAAAAAAGTGTAACTGTGTTGACTAGGATCAATGTTCAATAAGTTCAGCATTTTAAAGGAAATTCAAATTTTGTAACTTGCCAAAGGGCGAATGTGGAAAACGAAGATACTTCAAAATTTGCTTTCATCTTTATCATACATCGTGAATGTCAAAAACAATCTAAAAGTGATGTGTAAGCCGAGCATACAATTTTTTTGTAATGTTGACGTTATAAGATGAGATTGTTGGAATTTTCATGATATATGTTACAACAAAAAGTGAGTGTAACCATCATGGAAGAATTCGTAGAAAAACATACAAAATACACCTCTTTTCACCAGTAATAACTTTACTTCATTCTTTTTCATACATTTTGAAAAAAAAAGTTATACTTTCATTTCTCGTCTTTACAAAAGGTAGATCCATTTGTACCAAAAAAAATCCATCCGCCGTCATACCGTATAGTGTTATATATCACACGCTGACATTTGATGTTCTTTTTCCATTTTTTCCGTGTCATATTATTTTAATACAAAAAAAGGTGTTTTTCTATGTACAATAAAAAGAATTGTACATGAATAAGTTTCAGTATAACCCTTTTGAGCGCATTTCAAATTCAAATGTTCAAAAAGGCAAGAAACTTTGCGGATTGTAATATTTGTGTGAAAATCATGTTCTTCAATTCCTGGTAATGCATGTGTATGAAGTAACATATACTAAGGTTGAAGAGTAATGAAAAACAAGAACTTTGCATAGAAAAGTCTTAAAACAGCAACAACAACAGCAACAAAAAATCCACCGACAGAAATTGGATAAACTCCTCGACAACATCTCCATAATAATGGTAGAAGACGTATAACATTTAGGTATATCTGTAACATGAAATGTTGTACAGGTGATTGTAAATAAGCGCACCTGGCTTTTTACGGAATTAAAAAAAAAGAAAAGTTTTTACTACAAGTACTTTGCCACTCTACAATTTTTATGTTGCGGGTATATTGGTTCGGTTGACGGTATAAATAAAGTACTTGATTTGTGGATTTTATCTGATCATTTCTTTTTCCGTTTCACATATCTGGAATTAGTTTTCTATTTTATTTCGAAAAGTTATCGCAACTAAATGTAATACATTACAGAACATCAAAAGTCAGCTTTCCTCCGAACTTGACCAGAGGACGAATGTAGAAATGGAATGGGAATTGTCATCTGTACAGAATACTAAACATAATTTTCCAGCTTCTTATCAACCATTCTATTCTTAATGTCAGATTTCCTTTCAACCTTCAGATTTTCTTCCAACCTTTTCAGTCTGAAATCCTAATTGCGTCTGATTTAATTAATCCCTGAAACAAATATGTTTTGTGCGGAAGTTAGCTTAAAAGCGGATTTTATTTGTTGTTTGTCTTAATTCTGATGATTCACCAAATGTGTGCACACATCGCGCACATATTGTATATTATGTGGAGAACATTATTATACGCATAATACACACACATGCTAACAACCTTTGTTTGTTGTTTAACTTGTGATGTAAATCTAACGTATTTTTGCAACATCTCAAAAATGTTATTATTATCGCTACAACAGAATGAACGATAACACACAAACAAAACATATTTAGCTAGAAACATCCGGAGGATTACACTGTATTCATAAACACAGTTCCAGTTGTGTACGATTAAAAGGGGATGACTATATTTGATGGAACTGTGTTGTTCTGTTCCAGTGACGTAGCCAGCAGACGTCAAAGAATAGTCAAAGGCTCGACTCTGAATGACGTTTTAGGCTTTTATTTGACTAAAAGGAATTTAAACTTTGACGGTAAAAAGAGTGCAATTTTAAATGACACACAAGCATCTAAACACAATTGGAAGATGAACGGACTCGTCCTGTGATCTGTGTGGGGACCACACGGATTCGGCGAAACATTATTTGTGTAATTGCCCAGCTTTCATAACAGAAAGGGGAATACATCTAGGCGGTTACTCAATGAAAAATATGAACAGATCAAATACATACATACAATAGTTATTTGTTGTCTCGTTTCGAAAGTATGCGTTTGCCGAGTACGAAAAGTTGCATGGCGAGCTGTGCGATTTCTATGAAAATAATGTGTAAGTAATATAACATAATTTTTGTGTAGAAACGTATGTCCGGTTAGCTCGGTGATTTCAGGATTACAGCGCTAGTACAGGAAGGTTTGAAATAAAACGTAGCAGCTAGTTGAAACATTAACAGCCAGCACTACGGGCGTGTTTTACTCGCATATGCCGTATAGATGTAGCGTGGGTCAGAAGTTATTTCAGGAAGTGTAAGGACTACAAAAACGATAAATACATAAGTACAAATGACAATAAACATTTTCTGTGCACCACTTCTCCCTCGTCCAAATTCGTCCGATTTCAGTTTTTTTATTTTTGTCAGGTTGAACTTTAAAACAACCCTCACGCGAGCGATTTTTATCGCGTCCAATATAATTATTGCTTAAAATATTACATTTGTTGAACCCACCCCCTCTCTCATGAAAAAACTGTAATTTAGCGTGAAGAGTCGATTTCAGCTTAGTGTTTAGCAGTACCTCAAAGACAAACTTAAAGATATATTCCACCCCATCTGATGAATAAGTATTTGGAATCGAATTTAAAATAAAAAATGATACGATGGCCATGATAACTTCAGCTGTTAGGGGGCCATTATATTGAGCGCGATGCGAATCGCATCGCATAAGATTTGTGTGAAAACTCAACTTGACAGAACAAAAATTGTTTTTGTTAAGTTGAGCTTTCACACAAACCTTACGCGATGCGATTCGAATCGCGCTTAATATAATGACACCTTTAGTTCAACTGAAACGGGGAACCAGTTATGTTGCTCTCGCTTGCATTTTAATTGCTTTATTATCTCAGAAGTGAGACAAATACTCCGGAATTTGGAATATAAATAACAACAAAATCAGGGCATTTTTGAAGTCCAAAACAGATAAACAAATTACGATTGGGTGTCTGCCTATCCTGAAATTTCAGGCTACGGCACTGTTGCATTTATTACGCATATTGGCATATGGAACTATGTCGAAATTTGTTACTTTCAAATGTTAAATTAAGCAAATCACCACCTTCTTCCATTATATAGCAAACGGCATTACGGATCACGGCCCATGTTTTTATTAAACAGAAAAACGAGAATCGGGAAGCAAAGGGCAAAATCATCACGTATTTATGATACACCAGAGTTTGAGTTATGGTTTGCAAATATGCAAGTATGCTGGATGTATATTAATGTTATAAAAGATTTATGTTTTGATGAATATGGAACAATAATAAGAACAGATATTGTGTGATAATTGATATTGAGTAAACGAAATTAAACAATAAATTTCGAAGTTTTCGAGGAGAATTGCGAATTTGAAAAACGCGATATACCATTTTCATTAAAATGTAAAACAATAAAGGTGAAGAGTGGAGGTAACACTACAAGCAACTCTAGTATGAAAAGCAATTCGAAGTTAATCCACCTTAAGGGAAGTAAGATGAATCTAAACTGATATGATATGAAACCAAAAAAGTGGTAAAATTTCTGAAAGTCTTCACACAATATCGGTTTTCGATGTAACGAAAGTGAAAAGGAATTTGAATTCTAAACACCCCACGGTGAATTCAGTACTTGACGGTGTCTGATTTCCTTGTTTGTGTCAGTTAACTTAACAAAACGATTTTTAAAAATGTTTATTTACTTGAAGTAATAGATTTTGTATGGTGCACTTGGTATATTCATAGAAATTTGACTTCTAATTAAGGAAATCCATACAAAATGAAGTCAATCTCAGGCAATTCTCTAATTTTCATTTTGTTGATAGACAAAGATAAATTATTAATATTCTTGAGGGAGTTCGATTATACGTTTGAGTACTAGAATTCTCGAATGGTAGAATGGCAAAGTTTATTATTGTACATAGTTAAATATGCGTATCCTGTCTCTAGATAAAATATTAACATGGTGAGTATATATGTAAGTGAAGATAATTACATTTTGGTTATTTATTACGTTATCATAAACAGAATTGTGGTGCACATCCTCATACACTGACTGCCAACATATCACCTCCTTTTGCCAAGATCTATTATGTATATGACTACAATGACTATAGGCCTGTTAAACCTAATATTATGTTCAGTATTTTAATGATAATAGGTCTAGCTAGCGACTATACCACACTAGTATGAATTCCGCCTCTGCAATAAATAATGTACGTGTGTGGATATGGGTGCCAGATTTTTGATTAATTCGATTTTAATTATGCTTAGGGTTTCGTAGCATATGAGAAACGATTAGAATCTACGGATTAAGAATTAATCCAGTCATAAGACATACGAGATTTTACAACTGTTCTTTTCTGTTATAAGCATAACTGAGTAATGTTTACTTCTACAGTGAGGCGCTTTAAAATTTAGTAGTCCTTTTGTATCAGCTGGAAAGATACATATATGTGTATTGCTTGCATATTGTAATCGATTATTCGAAATCAAAAAATAGTCCCAGGCAATAAATTTCATCGAAACACATAACACAACACTAAGAGTTTTTAGCTCACTTATACAGTTGATACATTGAATTTTATGTTTTTTTCTTTTTTTAAAGAGAAATCGTTATTTAGAATCAGTCATAGACTGTGGTTGGTTGAAATTGTTCGTCGGCTGAGACTCATGTTCCCTTTACATTCGAATGATTCGAAGATGCGTTTACAATACATAACCATATATTTACATAGCAATGCGACATTTTTCGAATCAGACAACACAGAATTTCATTCGAAAGTTATCAATGAAATTTGGTGTTGCCATATTAGAAAAATTTTGCATCTGTCACTTTTGTATTGCTATGTGTAGGCACATTAAGCAACTTGCCGTATCAATTCAACATGGCCAACAGCTGATAAACAGAGGAGTAACATAAAATGTATTTCCATATACGATCAAGTTTTAATTTGTAGCATAAGGATCAGACATGTTTGCCTCGCGCCAGTCAAAAATAAGGCGGCGTCAAGGAAATGGTGGCGTCAATAGTTATTTGGATCACAAGGGATGAAAGTATAAAAATTCAACCCTGTGCAAGAGGTGCTGCCCGCGCCGAAGGCAAGGGCTTCATCGCACAGGTTGAATTTTTATACGTCATCCCTTGTGATTCACGTAATTTTTCATCACGAGAACCACGGAAATCGTAATTTTTCACTTCCCAAACTCAAATTTTCAACACAACGAAATTGCTGATGCAATCATCATGTTGTTTTCATCACTTATTTTCGGCTCTCTTTTAAGAACCGAAAATACTTTCGGCCCTCTTTAGAAAACCGCAAATATTTTCGCATCTCTTGGCTTACTGAGGTCTGCATTTTTTCATTTTCGGCTCCCATTTGGGAAGTGAAAATTACGATTTTCGTGGTTCGAGTGATGAAAAGTATTTTTGATAACAATTGGCCTTTTCCACAATTCAACTGAATTTTTCAATAGTAAAACGTGGAAAGTTGAAACAAAATGCAATGCTCTTTGAAATAAAATACAATATTTCGCAGTAGATATGGCTAAAAAATCTCGCGAAATGGAAGCTTCTCATGATTTTGACCCGTAAAAGTCGGAGAGACTTTGTAACCATGTCAGTGTACAAAATATTCAGTCAGCGGCTAACATGCCGGCTCCTTCAGTTGTTCGAATTTTATCAGCGTCAAAAACTCATCGTGTACTCAAATGAGGTTTTTCGTTCAGAATGTCGTCTTCAGCTCGTATTTAACACGAGAAAAAATCTCATTTCGTCAACAATATCGAAGGTTGCTACCTTCATTCGTTCATTTCACGGTTATTGCTCATGATCTCAGGACCGTTTGTGCAAATTTCCCTAAAGAGATTAAAAATTTTATGTTTTACTGCCGCAAGCGAGCACGTTTTATGGATATTTTTGGGAAACCTTCGAGAAGCTTATTTAGGTACGAGGGTTTTAGTTGCTATGTTTGTCTAACAAATTGTTAATATGAAAATCTCCTCACTTTTTTATAGAACACCTTTAAATTTCAAAATTATATTTTTGATGTAAGAATAATGTAAATTTTGTGTGTCTTTCATGGAAAATTCATCGATAATTATTATAAAAATAATGTAAAATTTATGAAGATCATGTAAAAAAGATGTACAAAAGATGGGATGAGTAATGTAAGAATGATGGATTTTGCTACATTATTTTTCCATCATATTTACATTCCAAATTAGAAAGGCATTTACATAATTTTAACATGACTTACATCATTCTTTCATTAGTTACATAAATTTTACATTATTTCTACATTATTGGAAAATTTAAGGATCAATAATGAAAAATTTGTGTAAATTCTATAAATACTACGTGTGTAACGTATGTATGTAGATGGTGAATGGTATAAATATTGTTGACATTAACTGCCGCAAAATCATGTTAAATGAACAACAAAAACCTTTTTAAAGGTAGAGTGTGACGCAGTCCGTAAGTCCGCTTCCAAAATTAATGATATCGCTTGAGGTGACGCTATCGCAGAAAATACGACGAAATAATTTTTCTGTACCTTCAGTTTTCGCGCTGCAAAAATTTGAATTTTGTTTGTTATTGCGTAGATTGTTTAAGGTAAATGAAAATTTTTGCGTGTAAAAACTGAAAGTATTGAAAAATTATTTCGCTCGTGGGTCCGGCATTTGTGACGCAATTTTTTTAACACAACGTAATTTTGTTTCAAAGAAAGCGCTCTAATTTTTTCAGGAAATCAAAACTTTGAACACAAGGTTCCATTCAAACGAACTCCTGCGTATTTTCTGCGATAGCGTCACCTCAAGCGATATCATTAATTTTGGAAGCGGACTTACGGACTGCGTCACAGTCTACCTTTAAAAAGGTTTTTGTTGTGATATCAGTCGTTTTGGAAGTTTTCAGTTGTTAAAAAAATTTCTATTTTTTGAAAAAAATTTTCTCAAAAAAGAAAATTTTCTTAGAAAGAAAATTTCTCCGAAAA
>CM055406.1:47263338-47294829 GCA_029228625.1 Pseudolycoriella hygida
GCATATGAAATTTTTCATTTGGGGCCGATACTGACGTTCCCTGGAAATTTTAAGGAAATCGCTCGGGCGGTTCTCGAGCAAAAAAAAAGTAGATAGATACATAGATACATAGATACATCGTTGACACACCACACAGGAATAAAATTGTTATTAATTACAAAGGTAATTTGACCACTTTTCCTTAGGAATTGGTCATCTTTGATTGGCGATATCTCAGCCAATTTTCAACCGATTTTGATGAGTGAGGGCTTGTTTGAAAGCTGCTTTAATTTTTAAATATTTATTATTATTTTTTAAATATTTAAAATTAATTTGGAGGGGAAGGGGGGCGAGGGGAAAAAACTCAAAACTTCGCCTATACATGGTGTCTTGTCCCAAAGGTTTTTGTATGGAGGTTTTTGGGTTTGTGGACGTTTTTTTTGGGGTGTGGGGACTGCGTCACGCTCTCTGCTACCGCTCCGAACATGATGTATGTACAAAAGACGGATGATTAATGTTATGGCTTTTGTTACATTATTCGACCATTATTTTCACATTCCATTAAAAATTTTTACATAATTTAGACGGAAATTTTTTTTAGACCAAAATTTTTTCGAATGTCACTTCCAAAACGAAAAATCAAATTATGTAAATATTTTTTAGTTAGGAAAATAAAAATAATGGTCGAATGATGTAGCAAAATCCTTAACTGTTACATTAATCATCCATTTTTTGTACATCATTTTGATAATAATTTTACATTATTTAACCATAAATTTTCCATTCATGTAAAAATAATGTAAAATTTATGTAAATAATGGAGAAAGGATGCAAATCATTTAATAATGATGTAAATCATTTTATAATGATGTGAATCATTTTAAAATGATGTAAATGATTTTCTAATTTGCAATGTAAAAATGATGGAAAAATAATGTTACAAAATCAGTGGTTGTTACAGTAATTATCCATCTTTTTTACATGATGTACATAAATTTTACATTAATTTCACATGAATTATCCATGAATTTTCCATGAAACATACACAAAACATTATTCTTACATAAAAAATATAATTTTGAAATACATCCTACGTAGAGTGTAAAAAAAATTTCTTTTTTTCTGTTTGCGTCAGTTGTATAAAACTAGTACAATATTCGCGGGAATTTCGAAATGTTTTGTCTTTGCAGAAAAGTGTTGCCGGTTGTTTTGGTTACGTTTAAGGAGATCTTCATATTGCCATGCACACCATTCCGTACATTATATGACCGTGGTGTGAGAAGACTGTCTCGAAAATATTTCATCAATCAATTCGAATAAATGAACAAAGAAAATACCTTTTCTTACTTATAACTAAGCTTTATAACCACTTAATTTTATCCACTTTTTCAATTATTTTTCGCCATTTACTCTTTAATCAATTTCTGAGAGTCAAGATTTTCACTAATTGAAAACACTTTACTGTTATCCAAATGTGTTGAGTTATCGCTATCGTCACCGATTTCCACTTCCTGAGCAGCATCCAATATTAAACGAGCAGTATCTTTATTCTCGTCCGTTGCCCCTTCAAGATGTTCACCGAAATGATGATGTGAATGACGATTATTATGATTATAGCAACTTTGAAACAAATCCAATGCTTCGTATAAAATGAAACATAGTCCCAAAACTATAAAAGTCTCCATCATAACATAATCTTCATCGTTTTGGAACGAAAAATAAAATAACGTCAAATCTTGGCACACCTGGGAGAAAATTCTCAACGAATTATATTTTTATATCGTTTTAGTTGGAGTGTTGACTTGAATTTTTTTTTGTTAGATGGTGTCCCCGGTAACAATTTATCCTACAAAATGTACATTTAATCTGGTTGTGTTATCTGGGAATTGTTTGCCTTCAACTTTTCGCTATTATTTTAAGTGATGTTTTTGCTTTTCTTTTGATTATGTGATATTCATCTATGTTGTTATCATCAGTTGAAATAGCATTGAATTGAATGACGATTTGGGTTCAACATCTAACTTTGTGAACGTATGAAAATACAATCTGTAAAGAATTCTTCTCCTAATGGTTATTTCCGATTTTTTTTTACTCCTCAGTTATATCTTTGACTCTCGAATTTATTTTATATTTCACTTTTGGTTTGAGGCTTTAAGCCCTCACAAGATTTCCTTCTGTTTAGGTAAATTGAACACGAAAGAATAAGAAAAAAAAGTTTTTCTCTCTCCCTTCCACAGCCGTCTTCACAAATATCTTTTATTTTATTTTCTTTTATATATCGCTCCCCTGGAGAGATAAGCCCTCTGATGGCATTACGCACGATAAAAACGAATTTTTCACACTTTTATTTTCCTAATGTATTTTCAGTCGTTTTTGGCTGCTATACCAATAGAAAATGTGTTCACCTTTTATCTGTTTCCATGAGCTTTTTTGAATATTTGATTTTGTTTTGAAGTGTTTTATGGATTTTTTCTGTTATATAATTTCTATTTGCTGTGGAAAATACTTGTCGGTATTGTTTTTCACGGTAGCATACTTTGCATCGTATACGTAGAGGAAGTTTCACAAAAATGAAACACCAAGATAATCGAAGGATTGTTATTGTGATACCAGAAAGTAAGGTAATTTATGGTAAAAACTGTGGAAGCGAATCATTAAAGTAAATATGCGACAAAAAGAAGTGCGAAACATGTAGAGGAGTTTTCCTATAATTCGGCGATGAACAATGGAAAACGTTTCGAATCTACACTCAGTTTTCACTTTCAGAATGTTTATTTTGATTGTTTGAATAAGAGAAAATAAAATTCTGTTTTAAAAGAGCTGTTTATTTGTTTGAAGAATGACGAAAGTTTAATGGAGGTGGCTTGTTCAATACAGGTTTGTAATTCTCGCATTTGTATGGATTATTATCAAGTACATTTAATGGAACAATTATTTTCAACTGTGGATTATCCATAATAATTACGTGATTATTGAGTAAAATTAGGGATTTGCATAACTTTGTGCATACTAAGGGTGGTATTTTGATTTATGATATAACAAAAGACTTCAAAATTAATTATTGGAGTTTGTCAAACAGAATCGCAACATTACATCGTTTCCGTAGTAGCACTTTGTCAATTCACAGAAAACAATGTGTGGAGGTATTGTCTTTCCAAACAATTTCAAGTAAATGCCGAAACGACAGCTAACTATTTTGCGGATGTAGACTGTAGACATGATTAGTAAGTACATGCATGTCATCGCACAATTGCTTTGTTGGTTACAATATGTACTTATGTCATTGTATATCAGGGAATAATTACAAAGTATGTCAAGCTGATTGGCACCACCACTCCCCGTCTCACTTAATTTTCTTTTGCCACATTAACCATTAATCTCTGCCTCCGCCTTAGCTGAAACACTTTATAAACGGCAAAATACTTTTCGCAGGGCGTACTAAAGAAAGTCTATGTGCCTTGGAGTCATAATATAACATTTTATCAAGAGTACTATACAATAGCTTTTCTTCAAATATGTACGCAAGTTATGAGAAAATTGTTGATCCGAGACGAAATTGAAGATATAGAAACATCGCACGCGCAGAATTCCATTAAAAGAGCACGTCGCAAAAATGTGACCTGTCAAATTTGCGATGTTTTCTTAGAACATATGTAAATAACAAATTATTCAAAAATATAGTTCATGTATTGTGAGATGATAACTCTTACGCAAATAATAGATGAATCAGAATTGAAAAGGTCTAAGTACATTTGCTCTGAAATAACATCGCAAATGAACTTGGAATGCGATGATTTTTCAGAACAACGTTCGACCTTCATTTTCTAACTTTTTGAATTCTGATTCATTTATTATTTGGTTAAGAGTCATCCTCACACAATGCATGAGCTGTAATTTTGAATTACCTTTTTAAAAGGGAAACGTGACGCAGCTTCAGAACGCAAAAAATTCTTTTGAAATATTTTCACTTTTGATTAAAAAAATGCGTCACAAATGCCGAACCTCCCAATGTTATAATTTTTTTGTTCCGTGATGTGTGGAGTACGGGTAGTCAAATTTGGCGTGCGAAATCTGACAGCGCAGAAAAATTATTACGTTGGGAGATTCCGGCATTTGTGACGCATTTTTTTAATCAAAAGTGAAAATATTTCAAAAGAATTTTTTGCATTCCGAAGCTGTAAGCGTCACCCAAATTGATATCAGTTGTTTTGGAAGAAGGGACGACGATTTGCGTCACGTTTCTCTTTTAAAAAGGGTTTTTGTTGTGATATCAGTAGTTTTGGAAGAAAAGAGGAAACACATTTTCGAGAAAAAATTTCCGGCAAAAAAATTTCCGGTGAAAAAAAAATTCCGGCGAAAAAATTGTTGACGTAAAAAAAATTCCGACAAAAAAATTTCCGGCGAAAAAAAAATTTATCACCTCAACTTCCTCTACAACATATCGAAAGTTTTTTGTAAGCCGCCACCGCCGTCAAACCGAAGCGCGGCGGCTACTACTTCCATGGGCGAAAATGATCCCCGCACTTCCTCTACAACATATCAAAAGTTTTTTTTGAGCCGCCGCCGCCGCACAGTGTATTTTTTGTAAGGGTTTGGGGCTTGGGCTTCAACTCGTACAGATTTCAAAATTTTGATGATGTTCTATTTTATTTGAATCAAGAAAAGAATATAGGACAGCTGTAATTCCTTTCGATCAATAAATTTTCAGGACTCCCACGTCCAGAGACGAAAACGTTTGTATGGTCAAAAACCAATTTTTTTTTGTTGAGAGTATTGCTATTTTGGCTATATATTGCAGGGAATTTGCTTGAAATGGATCAAATTTTTTTTTTTTAGACCAAGGAAAACGTTCTTCTTCTGACCATTTATAGTAAGGCAGCCTGGTGCCAAAATTCTGTTTACGCCCGCATCTCGGCTTTACCGAGAAATATTGATTACAAAAAGTTTCAACTTGGCACCAGCCTGCTTCCCTGAGTTCTAGAACAAAGAATGCCGAGTCCGTATGACAGCTATAGGAAGGCAGTCTGGTGCCAAAATTCTTTTTACGCCAGACTCTCGACACCAACATGGATATTGTTCCCAAAAAGTTTCAACTTGGCACCAGCCTGCTTCCTTGAGTTCTTGACCAAAGAGTGAAATCTTGAAAATATTTTTGATTTTTTTGAAATTTTGTTTCTAAACACTCAACACGTCTCCAGTCACACTGATATATTGTTTTTAATTTTCAGAAGTTTGGTTCTCCTCAACTCATTTGTTCCCACGGGAGTCAGAAGATTTTTCGAACCGAAAAGGAAATACGTTTGTCCTTTAATCTTTCCGATTAAAAACGAAAAAAAAAGAAACGTCAAAATATTGAAAATTGTACAATTTAAAGCCCAAGCCGCAAAACCTTACAAAAAATACACTGAGAGCCGCCGCCAAACCGAAGCGCGGCGGCTACTACTTACGTGAGCAAAAATGATCTCAGCCTATTTTCCGCCATTTTGGCGGTCACCGCGATACACTACCTAACAATTTTTCCTTTGACACCAAACCTCTATCTCGAACACCCAACCTTGTCTCATACAAAATGGGCTACCATACACATTACACACACAAACACATATAGCGTTATCTAGGCGCCTTCTAAGAGCCCTGGCGCCCAAACGAAGCCGGTACCCCTCCTTTTTTAAAATCTCATATGGCTTAGAATGCCCACCCGAAGGTCCCTGCAAAATTTCAAGGAAAGTTATCGAGCCGTTTTCGAGCACGAGCCAAAAAAGTCGGTTTTCATACAAATGGCCCTGGAAATAACTAACTAACTAACGTAGGATATTTGCATTAACTTTGGCTTCTATGAAATAGCACTTCTCGTATAGGAAATGATCATTTTCTAAAGGTCGTATCTTCGGATCCACCGAACCGATTTTAATGGTTAAAAAGACAGTTCGCCTTAGAATTTTCCGTGGAATCTAGGAAAAATATTTTCTGGGAGTACGTTGCAAGAGGGGGAAGTGAAAACTTAGCTGTAAATATGGTTCCGAAGTCTACGAAAAAAAATTTTCTTAATTTTTTGTTCGTGTGTGGACTTGCGTCACGGGCGCATCGCTACCGCACTTCCATGATAATTTGTTATTTACGCAGGATTCTGCTGCGGCGTGCTCTTAAAGGCATGAGTTTTAGTAAAGGTAGTGGAAATAGTATGTGAATTTGTAAACTATCAACGTTCTCTTACAGTCAGCAAAATTTACAAAACTGCGGAATTTTTCTTTTACTCTGTTTTGTTATTTTTTACGTTTGGTGAGTATTTACCATGCATTGGCGACAGAAAAAGAGAAACAAACGAAACACAAAATATGCAGTTCTGTTAATTTTGCTGACTGCACCTTTGATCACAAACCAATAAATCATTGTGTGTATAGGTGTTTGAGTAATAGGTGCGCACTTCGAATTAATTACTTAATTAAATGTTAATTGCTTCGAAAAAAGGTGTCACGATTTCATAACTCGAAACATTTTAATTTTTTAATGCAATATATGGATTTACAATTAATTTATTGAAATCCCATAAGCGACGAAGGTATTGTAGCAATTAAAAAATATTAGAATTTGGTAAACATGGCTTGTTCAAACAAGATAGCATTCATAACCATAAAATGTACACAACAATGTCCGCTTGACAAAAGGTACATAAAAGTGATACCCTTAACACAAGTAGAAACACGAAACACTTTGCTTCCAGATTAGTTAGCAACATATTTTATAAATTGTACACGAATAGCTCTTATGCTCATATGCTTTATACGTTCGGAATATGTATACGAAACATGGAAGTTTATAAGGACATTTGGAGTGAATATTATGTGAGCTAACCGAAACTATTCGAATATGCATTTCAGCAATGCTGGAATAGTATCTAGTAACCTAGTAACCAATAAATATACAAAATGAATGTATCTAATAAAGTTTTGCTTTCAGTGCTTTCTACGTATACAAAGAACGTAATCGGGAAACATAGTAAGGGAAATTCAAAGCAACAAATAATCACAAGTGGTGAAACGTGAGCGGTTCAAAAATATTGGTTATAAATATAAATCCAAAACGGATGACCGTTCGAAATTTTTAAGTTAGAAATAGGTAGGGTAAATGCACCAGTAATCGGCTATATATTAGTCTCCGGCCAGCACCAGTAACCGGCCATACTTCAATACGAAATGTGGCCGTTCACAAGTAAAACTATGGTTCGGCTGGAGACTACTAGATGACAGATAACTGGTGCATTTACTCTACTTATGACTCGAAGTTTATACATCCTATCATGAAAGTCGCTATACTTTGACATAAGCCTCACTTTAGAATTCAAGATAAGTTCACTGCGAATTTTACAGACATTTTTCTTTGTTCAGTTAACCGAGCTGTCAACGTTCACTCGTTCACTGAGAGTGTCAAATTTCAACCAATGTCAGTGATAGAAAGGTATTTGAAGTGGCTTTTCGACAAAAATAATTTAAGAACAATCTAGTAGGTTATGTGAGAGGTAGACTTAGGGAAACGTTCCCGAATTCC
Source organism: Pseudolycoriella hygida (assembly GCA_029228625.1). Classification (NCBI taxonomy): domain Eukaryota; kingdom Metazoa; phylum Arthropoda; class Insecta; order Diptera; family Sciaridae; genus Pseudolycoriella; species Pseudolycoriella hygida. The sequence continues at coordinate 47,270,863 of CM055406.1, forward strand.
AAGTTTTTCACAAAAATGACTACCAAGACCACAAACAGTTTAAACTAAAAGATCTCTATGGGGTTTCTGAAACTTGGAATCATTGCGCTGGTTATGTATTATGTGATGACAAACACGGCTGCGAATGCATTTCAGAAGGCAGTATATTTTAGCTATTGTGTAATTGAACTTCAGATGAAGATTGATGTGTATGTTCATAATTCAAATGTGTATACAACTAAACTCTGAGAATGAAGTGAAAATTGATCTCATAATTGAAACAGATGTGAGAACATGATGAAGTTTCAGATGGTTGGTGTTTATATGAAAATTAGTTTTGCATTGATGTGATTTGTAGACAGTTTTATCGAATTTACTTTGTTTGGTTTAACGGAGTTGTCACGTTGATCTACTGCGAAGATATCGGCTGTGGGCGTACACGGAAAATTGAATGACGAAGACGTCTATATACTTACAGACCAAGACTGTGAGAGTTCTCGGTATGCTGTAGTAATTAGGCAAACTCTCCTTGATTCGAGAAAATTGAATGAAAAAAAAATATTAAACTTAACACAGATATTGTGTTTTTATATTGAAAATCATATCCGAAATCCATTTCATTTGCATGCAAAAGATTGATTATACATACTGATTGATCAAAACCTAACCAACAACCGTATTATCCATTCGTTCCATCTACTTAATATAAACGCCATTTCCAGACACTCTTTTCACGGTATAAGGAATAGGGATGTTATTGTGGGGCACGTTCTTCAACTATTTTCCATCTTATTTCTATGTAAATATTTTGTTGGAAAATGAAAATGGTTGGCGAAAAATAGATGATTATAAATTATTTAGGAGCGAGGCGAGAAACAATGGGAGGTGAGATCCGGAATGGTGTATAATACATGCTGAGTTTGCTATTTATTTAATGTTGGTATTTATGTGAAGGTATATGTAATAAAGCGCGTTGTTTAAAAATGTAACAAAGTAATGAGAAAAATAATTTAAAAAGATAGGAAGACGTACAAATAAATTTGTATGTTTCATATTATTGTGCTCAGTGTAGCATTTTTGAGATATGGACGCAACTATTTTCGGAAATCATTACTTCCGAAAATACACACAATCGATGGGCCTCAAATTAATCAATCATTTACGAGACTAATGACAGTCTTGCAGATACAGACAGATATTATCTGTTAAACACTTTGTATACTTTAAAAAAAAAAAACATAAAAAACATCGTCACGCAATATTATGGAAGCAAAAGTTTCGAAAATTCCCAAAAAATGTTATGTTATTTTTGAGCGGAAGAAAATTTCCTTAACACAAGGATTCAGTTTTTCATTTTCCACAGCTAAAATACAAATGATGGCAGTATGTGCCATAAAAAATACGAGCGTTTATGAACATCGAAGTTAAAATCTTACTAACTGGTCACTGTTCCCTATAATAAATTTATTGTGCCATCCCATTCATCATTTAATTTTACAGCACCCTTTTTTCAACACAAGGTTTACATTTTCTCAATATATTACGACCATAGGCATAGCACACTTTTTCACATACATCATGTGTATAACTCATTTTCCAAAAACTTATTATGTGAATTGAAATTAAATTTTCATTAGAAAATTTCATTAATTTTCCCGCTAATGCTATTCCTTTCTTTTTTGCAGCTTCATACGAGAGTAAGAATGTGAGTTATTTGCCTCAAAACCCCTCTGCGAATTAATAAAGCATACGATTATGTAGCTGTACAGCTACAGAAAATTTGTAAACATTTTTTTATTAAAAGAGACACGCGAAAAATATATAAAATTCTTCTTGGGAACTATGCTTATGAGAGACGTGCAGACTCCTATAGGAATTAACTAAATTAATGAAATAAGGTTAAATTCAAACTGATTTATTTTGAATAAATTTATGTGAAAAATGTCTGTAAATTGCGTAACAAATTAAAGGCTGGAATATTTTGTCTGCAACATTAGTTGTGTTTAAGGCAACCAAAGAGAGTCAAAATAAGTCGTCCACCAAAACTTCTCGTCAACAAATTTCCCTTCATCCATTTATCAATTCATTAATTGTTAACGAAAAGTTTCGATGCTTTCGGTAAAAAAAAAAGTTGTATATAAAAATACGATATTCACCAAAGCATTAATCATTTTGTTCGTTGTCATGTAATTTAATTGTTCCTGAAAAATATTCAAGATGTGGTAAAGCATTTCCAGAATGATTACATGAGGAAAGATAAAAGATAAAACGTGTGTAAAGAATAGACATTGCTAAACCTCTTAAAATGGAGATTCGTTAATTTTTTTTACAACTTTCTCATGGTTTCAGGGTTTCTTTTGGTTTTATTTCACTATTGAACTCGGCATGTTTTTTTTCTGTTCTAATGAGAAATTTAATTATGTTTGACTTGAAATTCATTTAAATTTATTGAACGAACGTGAGCTGTGAACTGCGAAAAAGAAATCATGAAATCAAAACTTTTCTTTTGTTTGAACGTGCCTAACCCAAAATTGACTTAATTAGGAAGTGTTGTTCCGAGTAATGAGTTCATTAAATTTGATATAGAACGTTATTTAGAAGACCTATTGACTGCTAATTAATAATAAACTGGTGCCTACACACTCAGCGATATGGCATAAACGTTCATTTCCTAAATAGAGACTTAGTCAAAGTATGTCTTTCTTTTTTCTCTGTCTCCTATAAAATGTTGCTCGCGTAAAAAGAAACGTATTTTTATCACATAAAAGGGATTTATTTTAAGGTTGCTTTCTCACATACGTGTTCGCATTAATGACAAAAATATGTTGAAATCCTTTTTGAGACAATTGTAGGTTGGCGATTTGCGTTTTTGATACTATGACACAGATCTCACCAGGAAAACACTTTCTGGTTGCTGGTGCTAAATCATAAAACCAATTTCAATGGCTAAGTTATTACTTTGTTCAACACAAGGTTAGATAGCACATAAAAGCTGTAAAAATTGTCATAAAAATATATCTGACGCAATTCTGCACTTTTGTTGACAATAATAACATCCCATTAAATAACAAAATCGATTCTTATGAATTTATTTATTGAATTTTGAAAGATGTCGAAATTATTCCATCTTTTAGGATTTATGATAACTGATGGGATTACGAGCTGCTTAACATACTTCTTTGAAAAACTGAAATCAGTAGAGTGATTTTATCTCATCATAAACATAAGCAAAGACCCGTACGTAAACCTTCACGTGCGGAAATTCTTACTATTATCATAAATATAATGCGCATCAGAATGCTTAGTCAAGTTCTTTTAGAACTATCAGAATTTAAACGACTCTCAGAAATTACCCAAAGTAATGTCGAAAGCCCTCCCGAAGTACATTTTCTGAGCAACTTTCTATCTGTCATAGTTCTTGATATATGACTCATCTCTACCCATTCTAGAAATGGCTAAATCTCGGGATTGGAAGGTTTCTGGGGAAAACCCTGAAACACGTGTTTGCTAAAATTTATTTCTCTACAACTTTGCCTTTCAGAGCAACTTTCCATCTGTCATAGTTCTTGAGATATGACTCATCCCTCCCAACTCCAGAAGTGGCTAGATCTTAGGATCGGGACGTTTCTGCGGAAAACCCTGAAACACGTATTCGCTAAAATTTGATTCTTTACAACTTTGCCTTTGAAAGCAACTTTCTATCTATCATAGTTCTTGATATATGAATCATCCCTTCCAATTCTAAAAGTGGCTAAATCTCGTGATTGGGACGTTTCTGGGGAAAACCATGAAGCACGTGCTCGCTAAAATTTGGTTCTCTACAGCTTTGTCCCAGAAAGTAGCTTTCTAACTGCCTTAATTCTAGAGATCTGAGAAAAAGTTTCACCTACCCCCAAAAAACCATATTTCCGAAACTACCCGATCGAGTTTGCTTATCTTTGAACTTGAACCATGGGACATATATACCTTTCAGCTAAGGTGAGATCAGGTGAGATAAGGTAAGATCAGGGTGATCGGTGCAGCCGTTTCGAAAAAAAAGTGGAGACGGACCTGAATTTGTAGTAAACGTATAGGACCTTCGTACTTCGTACGGGTCCAATAACACTACATTTTATTGGCTATCCCATCCGAAAGTTGAGCATTACATGTATGTTTACCCCCCATGAAAACCATGCATTACCTCACTAGTGAAAACAAATGTTTTACTTCACTAGTGAAAACAAAAGTTTTACCTCACTAGTTTTCGTAAGGGTTGAACATACACGTAATGCTCAACTTTCAGATGGATACACAATAAACATTATACAGTGGACCCTGCTACATTAGTACATTACTATGTGAGCGATGTAATTTGATATCTCGTATCCAGATGAGTAAAAGTATCCGAGGGCCCGAGGGCTTTCGCAGGGCCCACTGTAATATACTATTACTTTTCAACAAAAAATCTTCATACATGTGAAAAAATTACACAATGACGAAATTGTGCTTGTCAACTTGCGTACTTCATCAAGAAATTTCGTATACTTTAACAAAAGCAGAGATTGCACTAATCGGATTTAGAAGTTAATTTCTTGGCTTCCATCATCTCTTTCCTGCGTCAAAGGGTGGTGGTATTCAGTCAGTGTCTCCGTCATGAAGATTTTACATCGAAAAGTTTTAATGGTTGGTGAACTTTGTCCAACAACTGCCACAAATTTGGAACAAAGTTCCACCAAATACTTTTTACAACTAAAATTCACAAAATTGCCTAAAATCAACTGATCAGAAAAGGTATGTAAATAACTAATAAATGACATCGAACCAGGCGTAAGTTTTTAACGACGTCGTTCTAGAATCCTAAAATATAGAAATGTTTGTTCAAATAAGCGGGAATTCATCAAAGCTAAAGGAAAACATTTCAATCATAACATTTCAATCTTTTCTAAATAAAAGGAAACAATTGAACAAACATTTCTTGAGGACAGAAAAAAAAATCAAAAAGTTTCACATAACGAAATGACGAAACTAAAATTTCGTTTCGATTGAATTGTTCGAAATAATTCCGTTTTTTTTTGAGTGAGTATTCTAAAAGTCTGTGCGGTTAATTTGTATACATTACGCATAAAGGCATAAAACGAAATTGGATCACTGCTGTGAAGCGGGTAGCATGCCGTGGGTTCACGCTCTGAACGCTGAAAGTATGGCATATGGCATATAAATAAAGCATACGTCAACGTCTTCGTATTATATTGACGTTGCAGAACAACCAAATATACCTATAGCACTCCGCTTATATGTCTTTTAAGCTCTTTCTCGCATATACAATAAAGGATAACACGTCCCTGGTAACTTATATACATAGTGTGCGGTTGTTAAAGCTGTTCGGTGGTTTTTACACACGAGTGCGTATGGAAAATAGGTAAAGCACGTGCTTAAAACATTGGTTTGTTAATTTGTTAACTTTTTCTTTTCCCTTGCACAAATAATTTACGGATTCAATGAAATTTACATTTAAATGGTAAAATTCGGAATGAAATGTAAGATAGATCGTTAGTAACAGTGAAGGAAAGCAGGCGAAAAAAACGAATATAAAGAATTTGTTGCTTTCTGGGATTTAATTTTAAAATGACAGGCGGAAGGTGTGAAGATGATTTTTTTTTATTTGATTTGGACCTTTTCTATGCATTGTTCCTTTATTTTTTCCAGTTTGAAAAAAGGTGGATCATAGTGAGACAATCGATAAATTTATATTAGGTAACTCTGTAGCATCTCAAGCGTCAATTACTGACAAAATTAAGAAAAAGGCCAACTTCCTGCCATCGTAGCGTTTCGAATAGGAAATAATTGATGGTGGTATTGATTTAAATTAATTGGAAACACATTAACTCTGAATTGCAACCATTTTCACTTTAAATGTGCTGGCTGCATCCACCTCGTTGTGTGTACAAATTAAATAGAATGTCAATATTGTCAGACTAGGAATTTTGCAAACACGTAGGTATCATAGACGGCATTTCCTGTGAAAATTGCACTGATAGCTTTTAACACTGAATGAAGCCACACGTTTTTAGAAAATTTGATTTTAATATGCAAGTGAAACGAATCCTTCGTTGCAATGGATAACAATTGATATTGAATGCTAAATGCTCAGATATTCGGGTCAAAGATGCGAAAATTCCTTTGCTCTCAAAAGAAAAAATCGTCTTAGTGTCGAAAATCCATGAAAACTAAAGAAAGCATTCGAAAGAAAATCTTTGAATTCTTTCAAAAACGGGAAAGAAAATCTTTACGAATTTTCATTATCGTCAAACCTTATAGACCTTTCGGTGTAGGGTTTCTACGCTGCAGCTCAGTGATCATGGACCATCCTCCTCCATACCCTCCTATAACCTGCCAAGGAGTGAAAGTCTCCTAACTTCTAAATCTGAACCTGCTATTACCCGTCCTCTGAATATACCCGTACCATCTCAGACGAACAGCCTCTAGTTGCCTCTTCGAATGACGCGACAGTGACGTGTAACTCCTAAATTCTCCCTGATGTCGTCGTTTCTGATATGATTATCACTCTGCTCCCTTCTATTAACCTTTGCTATGCTCCTAAGAATCCTCATCAGAAACCTCCAAGTCATGCAAGAGGTATCCGTAGTCCACCCGAATTTCACTACCACATAAAATGTTAATTGAACACATGCGACCGGCAACTGAGTCTCCCATTTCTTCTCCTTTCTTCATATTCCTCAACAAACTTGCCACCATCTAAGCAATTGCTTCCTAAATATTTAAACTTAGAAACTTGTTCCAAATGCTCCCCATTTAAACTGCAAGCTGCCTCTTTTCGAGACTTGTCAACATACATAACCTTTGCTTTTCTTACATTTATTTTCATCCCGTACTCCTCATACGCGACAAACTGGCCTGCTAGATGATTTTGTCCACAAAAATTACTTGCGAAAAATTTCGATAATTTAGGACGTCTTTCACGAAAAGGACAATTCGTACAAATGCTCAAAATTTCGGATATGTGGAAGACCGTTATAATTTTTTTCCAAGGATTTTATTGCTGTGCTGTGTGTTGTATGAGCAAAATGAATATCTCGTTAAAAATCTAAAAAAAAATCTGAAGCCTTCACGATAAGAAGAATAAGAAAAATGTTTGAACGAAGTTACGATTTGAAAATATTCCACAAAATAATTTTAGAACAAATCAAAATGTGGAAATGTAAAACTTTATTGCAAAACAATCCTTACGATTTTTTAAAAATTGGATATAATCCATCAAATCCGACTTTAAAATAAATGCATTTCACTAATCAGAAACGTATACTGTTCTCAAACAATGACATGAAATGAAAATAGTAGAGAAGAAATTCAAAAAGCAGTTTATCCAACTTATCCTCCAATTTTCAGATGCATAAATTGAGATGGTTTGTAAAAGTTGTGGTATAAATTCGACTAAAATGAAACGAATATGCTGATTTCGAAGTTTCCGGCGCTGTACAATCATTCCCAGTCAACCAAATTCTTCTTTTTGCCTTCCTATTGCTTTCCTTTCTTTCTGTCTCTTTCCCGCTTATGTATGTTTGACATTTAAAAAAGAAAAACGAAACATATGACTTTTCCGAATTTTTAAAAAGGAAGAATTTAGTTAACTGGGATTAACATTCTTTCAGATTTTGCTACTTTAGTTTAGAGGTGTGCAAGTACGCCCGATTTCTCGGCACGGGCTGCCCGTTTTCAAAATCGAACGTGCACGGGCAGGCGGAGAGTGATGCCCGCAGACCTCTACTAACTAGAAATGAAATAGAAGTGTGCGGGCACGCATGATTTTTCGGCCCGTTCACAAGCCCGCTCGCCCAATACCGGGCACGGGCATATTTATTTCTTAAACGGTCGGTCACGGGCTGCCCGTTTTCAAAATTGAACGTTGGGCACGGGCACAAAAAATTAACACAAATTGAAGAAAAAGTGAAATGCGAAATGTTTAGTAGCATTGGTATAATTTAGGTTGATTACGTATATTCAGCATTACAACTCAGCGTGAATTGTGTATGTGTTTGTGTGTGATGTGCATTTCATTTTTGCTTCAGCTGATGGTAACGTAAATCCAGTCTATATATTATTATGCGATTGGGTATAGGATTTTAATTTCATATATTGAAAGGGTTGTAGATCCCAAGACCCAAGCAAATTTTAGTTGAGGGAGGGGGGATTTCAGTAAAGACATAAGAATTTGAAGTGAAACTTATTATGCTCTTCGTTTTAGTAACTGTTTATAAATAACGTCAAGTTTTTTTGGGGATTTTTGCCCTCTCCCCCGTTTTGGGTTAAATCTGAGTCAAATTTATATAGACCGTCACATTTTAATGGATCCTTCATGTCCCTAGAATGTGATATCAATAATGTTTGGTGGTCTGTTACTTTGACGTTAAAACGGTTTGATAATGCCGCGACTTTATCAGTTAGCATTTGTCCGCATAGGACGAATGGTTGCAGGCAACTGCTGTGCGGCGAAGAAGAGAGTGGCTACGTAAGGAGCTGCATATCGTACGGGAAATAAATCGTTTTCCGCGTTTCCACAGTTCAAACCTTTAGAGGGAGTCTGTGGTAATAACGAAATGACGGTGAAATAACCGCTGCAGTCAATAGCTATATTCGCGCTGTAAAATTGCAACGTTACGAATATGGACTAACTGGCGGAGAGTTAACTCTGATTGATATCAGGGAAAGTTCATGCAGAAAGAGGCGTTCAAGAAGAGCAGCCCTACAGTGTCTAACATTACCAGTGGTGGGTAACATTTATTACGTAAAAATGCTGTTTGTAAAACGAAACACATACCTTATTTGTGTGAAACTTATTAATGTGAAGAAAGAGCGACGACGAAATGTCTTTGAATTACTTTCGACTACTAAACATGAGTTGTTTGATAACTTAACTACGCATTTTCAATAGCCTTTAACAGACGTCAGAAATAAAATAGCTATAAGGGGATTTGTTTGGAAAAATTCTGAAAGTTTTATAAACAACTTTGTCGTCATCGGTCAAAATGAAATCTTTTTTCGTTTCAGTAAAGGCTGCTTTCGTGGGTAAGAAAGAAGTTGAAAAACATCGATTAGTGGATCGGAACGTAAACATATTTTTTGATATATCAAGGTTTTCCAGAGCTTTTTGCATTATTTTAGTTGCCATAACCACAAATACCAATAAAGGTTGACACAAAATAGAATAAAATTGATGTGCAAAAATAAGTCAATGATGAGGCTACAGTAATAATATGTCTGTGTCAAAAATATTGGACCATTATAAAAGGGGCCATTCATAAATTGAGTATGACGAATTTTAAACTCTCCTTCTATTGCGACAAGGAAATTATTGATTAGATTATGTTTGTTACGAAAACGAAATGGTTGCACCGAATATCTTGTTTATGATAGCTGCAAAAAATGAATAAATATTCGGAGAATGATTTGGACAATAGTATATTTCAACATACCCCAATACACACGAGATGTGTACATAGGCGTGGGCGAAGCCCAAGCGAAAAGTACACATCGAGTGTGTATTGGGGTATTTTGAAAGATGTTTGTTGTAATAATGAGAGTATGTTAGTGCACATATCGCGGAAAGCTACTTTTCGTTCCAAGTGATGGGAAAATATTTTCCGTGACAACCAATACACTCTCACGTATACAGAAAAATTGGTTTACAAATTTCTTGAACAACTAATTAGCATTTTCCATGTAACTTCATTCGTTTTTTCATTGTTCTTAAATGGAAAAACTAAGTTATTGTAAAACGCCGTCTTTTACTTTCAACTTAGAATCGACGGAATTGTCCTGACGTCGTTTCTCGACAAAACAAAAAACATTGAGAAACAAAACAATTGCAACAAAAACATTTGAGAAACAAAACAATTGCAAAAAAACATTTGAGAAACAAAATATTGAAAGCAGATTGCCTATGTTTTGGTTATTATTGCTGATGCTTGACCTTTTGACACATAAATGTGAAAACCTGAAATCCTGCATCATTTCAATTGAATGAAAAAACAAAATTATATACAACTCCAGCCAAGAAGTTACTCAAAGTGAGCAATTCTCTATGCAACCTTCTGTTGGTCTGAAAGGCAAAAAAAGTAAAATAAAACGAAAATCAGATTATTTCTCATTTCTTTGATCTATGGCCTGGAAGTAAAATTACAGACGTTAAAGAAATAACTTATATGCTTGAAGGAAATATCTATATTATGAACCAAATAAATCGATATTTGCGAACGACTTCATTTCCGTTAAATAATAAAAACTTCATTTTAGTCGAAATCCCTCTAAGATGATTGAACAGCTTTTCAGATAAGCCTTCTTCCCAAATCGAATTCTATTCTTCCATGTTATTTTCCGAATGCCCTTTCGAACAACAATCAATTATTTTGTTATTTAATTCCGAAAAAAGATAAAATCTCAATCAATATGTACAATGCGACATGAGAAAACCAATCAACGACACGAATTAAATTTCCACAAATTTTTTTTTTAAAGAACATAAGCCAGCTATGCATTTGATCGCTGTTACTGAGAATGATGTCAAAAACATGCCATCAAATTGACATTACCCAACCGGGAAAGTTCAATATAAAAATTTCCATTCGACGCCCATTCAGATATGAACATGCGGATAAAAGCAATTCATATCAAAATTATTTTCAAACATAATTTGATGGGTACAGAAGTATCTTAGGCATGTGGCTATATCACATTTTTGTTGCAAATATTTTTCATAACAAAATCAAATACTCTTTGCCCTGGTTTATATCATAAAAGTTAATTGACAAAAACCTGGCGCACACATAAAATCACAACACAATTTTATATGCACATAATCCTCTCGTGATTCAAAAAAAAGAAGAGTTTTTCATGAAAAATTATATTTTTCGACTTTTATTCCACACACATTTTTTATGCCAGCTTTATTGATCAAAATAAATATATCTGACTGTTGAGTCTATGTATGTTGATTCAAAATTTATTAGTTTTATTTATCTCAATAACCCTATTTGCATTAATTTATGACATTGGTAATTGCATGTAACTAGGACAACGTGAGCCATCAATAAATCGAAATTTACAACAAAAAACAAGAAAAAACAAGAATTTAATTTAAAATATAAATTTTTTTTTTGTTTACACGTCAATGTTTAATGAATAACTTTTTATTTCCACATCCGATTAACGACCGAGTTCATGCCAAACTGAAATTTCGTAGATTTTGTAATGCCAGAAAAGCTCCAGAAGCGTTTAAAAAAAAAAAGAAGATGATGCGAGAGGTGCCGTATGTGGATGAGATGAAATATGTTAAATGCTGGAATTATCAAAAATGTGAGAGAATTCAGAAGTATTTTTCTGTGTTACATTGGAATTACGATTCTCTGATGTCTCGTACTTTCCAATCATCAAGTGGTGAACATCCAATGATCATGCGCAGTTTGTCATATGGTGTCAATACAGAAAGCTTCACCAAACTTTCGAGAGAATATTTATTTCTGTGCTTACTCTCGGAAACAAAATGAAAAAAAGGATAAGATGTTTTTGACTTGTTTCGTGCTTTACTCAAATTTTATCAAGAATTCACAGTTTCTTCATTTTGATTGAATTGCAAATATTCTCAAATTCAAAGAAAAAAAATTGGGGAACAGCTCGAAGAAAAGTTTCAGTAAAGCTTCCAAGGGGGCTGACATTCTTGGCGAAAAAGCATTGTTTGTAAAACATCGTGCAATTTAAGGTATAATATAAAATGAATTGTCTATTTTCTTAGGTAAAAATTTTCGCTTTCCGAATGTGAAGCGGATGCCGTTGGAAAAGAGTTTCGTTGATTATTTGTAAAAAATGAACTTTTTTTTGTTTCTGTTTGTTTTCCTCTTCAGGTTTATTTTGGGCGCGTTACAAGCTTAAAATTTAATTTGATTTTGTTTGGAATATAAACAATGGAAAATGTGTTCTATTTGAATTTCGTTTTGGGAGGAATAATTGTTTTAAAAATTGTTTCAATTGATGTTCAAAGGTGTTGGAAACAATTGAAAATCTTGTGGAATTAGTTTTGATTCAAATTGAGTTTCGACTGGTGAATGAATGTTTGATAGCATAACAGGGAGCAGGATTTATTGAATTTCGTATTTAATTTACCTACAAAGAAGGACAAGTTTCGAACGTTGTCGAATTTCCAATTAATTTATAGTAAATTGTTATAACTAAATTACAATTTTGTCTCCATTTGTTTGATCGTAGATTGAACGGAGATCAATAGTTAACTTTTATGTAGTTGTAAATTATATTGGTAAGAAGGGAAAATTGAAAGTTTGGTTATTTGATGGCTACTCATGAAAACGATACGGTAGATTACGAAGGGATACTCACTTCAAAACTTTAAGAGATTTATTTTATTGGACTTTCTCTTGTTGGTAGTTGCTGTCATTTTTATTTAGAGTAAATGAGTTTATTGGGATCAAAAGTCAGTTTTTTCTAACTGTTAAAATGACGTTTTAAACGTCAAAGCTTTATTTGGGGCGAAATTTGAACTTTTGTGCAAATAGCACCTTTAAAATGTTGTTCAGATTATTTTATCCGCAATTATTCGAAGGAAGGCAACCATTTGTACAAAACTTCGAATTTCGCGCCGAAAAAAAAAATCGTTTGATTACTTCGAACGCAATCATTACACCAAACCAAAAGATTTTTGCATTATGTAAATACTTTCAGTCTACTGTCTGTAGTTAGGCTGAGTTAAAATTACGAAAGGAATAATTCACAAATCAAATCTGGAAGGAAAAATTTGGCACGACCGGACATTAGGGGTGTCCAAAAAACAAAAGTGTCGAAAAGTTTGGGGCACCAACCGAAAAACAAAAGGTTTTTGATCCCTGATTAAGCCGAAAAACAAAAGGTTTTTGATGTCTTATCAAGATTGTATATGGGCGTAACTTGATCCGAGAAGATTTAAGGGGAGCTCAAAAGCGTTAAAGTAAAAAATTGAACGACTTTCAAGGCACATATTCACTCAAGTAATGAGAGAATCCATCGGTTGTTGTGGTGCAGTCGAAAGGTTTTAGGACACCCTTAAAATCGGCATAAAGAAGGTAGACCAGAGAGTATTTTCGTCCATATGTCCCACATGATTAAGGTGGTGCAATTTTCTCATGAATTTCAATCACTGGACGAAAACACTGCCTGGTCTAATTTTTCTATGTCGATTTTAAGGGTGTCCTAAGACCTTCCAAATACACCACAACAACCGATAGATTCACTGATTAATTGAGTGAATATATGCCTTTGAAAGTCGTTGAATTTTTGACTTGAACGCTTTTGAGCTACCCCTAAATCGCCTCGGATCAAGTTACGCCCATATACAATCTTGACGAGGGATCAAAAACCTTTGGTTTTTCGGTTGGTGCCCCAAACTTTTTGATACTTGTATTTTTACATACATTTTTCCCCCTACTGTACATGAACCCAGAACCTTCACCTTGCCGGTGTGGTGTTCTTGCCAATTGAGCTGCAGTGAACATTTCCAATTCAGACCTCATTTTGAACCGTTACTATTACAATGCTGAAAGGGTGTTACAGGAGTTTATAAGTTGTAGAGTAAAATGAGAGGATCATTTTCGCCCATGAAAGTAGTAGCCGCCACGCTTCTGTTTGGCGGTGGCTCAAAAAAACTTTTTATGTGTTGTAGAGTAAGTTGAAGGGATCATTTTCGCCCAAGGAAGTAGTAGCCGCCGCTATATATGATTCGTCAAAAACAATTTTCCTACTTCGAAAAGAACTGATATCACACAAAAACTCTTTTTACAATAAAAAAGCATATCTCCTTGATCTTGCTGGCTATTATAAGCGTTTTGTAAATGGGAAGACTTCGTATATGTGATGTAATATGAAGAGATTGGACGATCCCAAAACATCATCATCGAACTTTATAGACCATTTATACCTTTCAATGTGAGGTCTTTACTCTCGGTGATCTTGGACCACACTCCTCCATATCTTCCTATCCTGTGCCAAGGAGATGGTTTGTTCGCCCAGAGAAATTCCCTAACTTCTAAATCTGATTTAAATGAGTCTATAAACCTTCTCCTTGGCCTACCCCTAGGGCTCACACTCCTAGTACACCCTTAGTTTTCCCTACACTTATCTTCATCCTGTACTCGTCACATGCGACATTCAGGTAGTCAATCATCATGCTGCAAATCATTGGCATTGTCCGCTAACAGAGTCAAGTCATCCGGATAGGCCAGGATTCTCATGATTACTTCCCCACTTCCACCTTCCCTTGTAAATTGGCTCGCTTGATGATTTTGTCCATGAAAATAATGATCAGAAGCGGAGAGAGACAACAACCCTGACAAACGCCCTCATTAACCTCGAAAGCCTCTCTAATTTCACCATCTATCCTTACCACAGCCCTGCACCATAAATGCAAAATAAATGTTTTTAATATCGCAAAATAAACTTTAAATTGATTCCGTACTCGCTAAACACCTCGAACAGTCTTTGTCTCGTTACCCGATCAAGTGCCTTTTCTATGTCAATGATGCACAAATATAGATCAATATTCCTCTCAAATAGCTTTCCTATAGGAGCTCATAGGACGATCCCACAATCACCTTTAATTCGGTTAATAATCGGAAAAATATTTTGGACATTAATTTTCCTTTTCCGGACGATACGAATATTCCCAGTCCGATAATGATTGTTATTCAGTTCTACATAATTTAGATGGAAATTTTCACAATTTCCTGTCAAGAAGGACACAAGATAACAGTTTTGAAAATAAGGATGAGTAAAACTAGCACTCTTTCATACCATAAAACCGACCTTAACTGTCGTGAAAACAATGATGTCTGCACAAAGAATACTGTTATAAAAAGGTTGAAATAAATGGCTATTTGCAGTTGTTGGCTTTCCAAACATAAAATATTTGCGAGCCTGTTGAAAAATTCACAGTTTAAAGTTCATACCATTTTTAGAAAGTTCACATGCAACATTTCGCCCACAAACAAAACTTCATTTTTATTCTTCACTATTGTCAGGTTTTATCTGAAACACGCTCTTCCATAAGACAAATAAATATAAAACTATACGAAATAACATTAAGAACATTCTGGCAGTTTTTCTTTCAAAAATTTATATCCCACAATATAAAAATTGTTTCGCTTTACATACATATAACATATACATATAACGTAATGTGTGCAGCTCACATATCTATGTGTTCCGACTGTATGGTTAATCGGCTATAAACTACCCTAGCATTCAGTAAAATGTTCATGTTCATGTTCACAGTATTTTCATTTTTATAGTTCAGCCAATAAATATGGTTTGCAATAAAAGGATTCGATTTTTTTATTGCATTTGAAATGAAAATAAAAACTGTTTCTTACGATTTTTTTGGCGAGGTAGATGTTGGGAGATGTAAGAATGTAACCATAAAATTGGTTATTGCATAGAAATGAACATCTAAAGGTAATTACTATAAAAATTTCTCTACTATATGCGCTGCTTTGAGATCCATACTTCTGAAATAATCCGAATTTGAACACGGGATTAGGTATGTGCATCTATTTGTAACCCAGAGCGGCAGGAGTATGGATTAAAAATAAAAATAGAAAGGCCGAATAAGGAACCCGTCAAAAATTTCCAAACTAGGACGGAGAATGCTCTTCCATACTTCTAATGAACGATATGAAAGATAAAACAATAGATTTGTCCTGATTGAGTAGTTGTAGGGTCCCCAGCCAGTGGGCGTAACTCGTACCAGTCGACCGTTCGTACCAGTCGACCGTTCGTAATAGGAGGAGTTTTTTCATGAATATTTCATTTAGTATGAGGTGTACAGAATCGGTTTCACAGACAAAGTTGTAGAGTAAATTAGTAAGAGCATTTTTACCTAGGATGTCATCATCCTGCATTTTTACCTAGGATGTCATCATCCTGAAAGCTCACTGTATTGGAAATTCGCCCAGGACCAACAAAATTTGATTCAATATATATTTTAAAGGACGATGAAAAAATCATTTTTGCTCATGAAATATGTATACTTCTTTACTTTAAGTTGATGGTAGTGTTTCAAGTGGGTTCTAAGATTGGCTGGGAACTTTATGTAGGTTGACCGAGGATGTTGCGCGAAACCATGGATCGCAGTGCTCACGCTAGTGTACTTAGGTCAAATAGAATTTTTAGGAAATTTTTAATGCAATTTATTAAAATTTCATTAAATTCCTCGAACGTTGGTTGGTTCAAGTTTTATAGGGAATCGTCTCTCTTCGAATAACAAACGCATAAGGCTAAAGCTGGCAAAAAAATGTCCTTTATAACAATATTTTTGTGTAAAAGGTATTTATTGGGTCAATTGAGTTACTTTTCCAACTTTTTTCTTGGACATTCTTAAACGACCCGAAATCTCAATAAAACTTAAACAAAATTTTATGGATCTTCATCGCATTCATAAAATTGTTTCAACAAAAAAAATCTTAAAAATTGCTTTTCATCTTACAATCTTGAATATAAATAAATTTAAACCTCAAGCTTTGAGATAATTTCACAAAAATCTCCTTTGATATTCATGTATACCTCGTACAATATTACATTATTTGGCATGGAACAGAAATGGAGCTTCCAGCTATATTTTAATCGAATAATTGAAATTTTGTTTCGAAACAATTTTCAGCTCCATATTGATAAAAATATTCGAACCATAACTAGGTAACATTATACAATTTTTGTTCGCGGATCGCATTCCATATAGATTGAAATTCCTTTTATTTGCAACAAAATAAATTCTATTATTTTCTAGAAGAATCTGAGATCAACGGTTAAAGTTAAAGTACAATCCATAAGGTATGTTAAAGAATTGTGACAACAACTTCGCTGCAGCAATTGGGAAATTCATCGATGCGCCCGTTTGACAGCCCAATGATTGAATTATTACAACATAAACATTAGCTTTAAGCTAACGCCATCTCGCCTCAGGGTCTTATCAAATTCTTCATTTGTTTCATATGAGGGACGAAACGCTCCAACACCGAAAAAAGAAAAACCTTCGACCGGGTAAAACAATGAGGGTACTAAAGTACTAAAATATGCTTGTAACATCATATCACTGATGTATCTTTTTGCATCCTGTGAGAGCAAGGTTCAATTTCACATGTTATTTCTTTACTACTTCTATTACTAAGCCATTACCACGAATATTTTCCTTTAAAAATGAATTGCATTTTTTGTGAAGTATTAGAGATAGAATGTTTGTTTTAAAAATAAGTTGTGAAGTATTCCATGTCGTAAAAGCTTTCATACAATACTCACTGTAAACGATTTGGGAGAAACTAATATTTTACAGAAAACTTGAACATCTCACATTTCTACTCTAAATACGACTGGTCACACCTTTATTGGACTCGTACGAAGTACACAAAGGTCCTATACGTTTATCACAAACAGTTTTATTGTAACATGGGGTAGATCGAGGCGGGAATGAGGGGAATGCATTTAATATCGTCTAGTGATGATCAGCGAAAAAAAATGGGCAACTACCACGGTGATAGTCAACTTTCACGGTGATAGTCAACTTTCACGGTGATAGTCAACTTAACGGTGATAGTCAACTATCACGGTGATAGTCAACTATCACGGTGATAGTCAACTATCACGGTGATAGTCAACTATCACGGTGATAGTCAACTATCACGGTGATAGTCAACTATCACGGTGATAGTCAACTATCACGGTGATAGTCAACTATCACGGTGATAGTCAACTATCACGGTGATAGTCAACTATCACGTTGATAGTCAACTATCACGGTGATAGTCAACTATCACGGTGATAGTCAACTATCACGGTGATAGTCAAATATCACGGTGATAGTCAACTATCACGGTGATAGTCAGCTATCACGGTGATAGTCAGCTATCACGGTGATAGTCAGCTATCACGGTGATAGTCAACTATCTATTTTCTAAGATGGCTTCTGTAGTCTGCCATCCGGGCTTCCTCGAGATTTTTGACATAAAGAACCGAACCGCAAAACCGAACCTAAACTTTAGAACCGAACCTTTACAATTCTTAGTTCGGAGAACCGAACCGAAGCTGAATTTGATCAGTTTAAAAAAAAATTAAATTAATTATTTTTGGTTTTTGTGTTTCAAACTTCGAAAACGAAAAGATGTTTGCGTCACATTCAATATCGTCGTGTCATATTTGCAATGTATTTTTTAACGAGTATTTTATTTCATTTACTCAAACTCACAAACACAAATGTGTTTGCCAATTCCGATTCGAATCAACTCATGTTATTACAGTATGTAATTATAATGCATTCTATAGATCGAACACGAGTCGTCTCGCATGTCGAACGCGCATTTTCAACCAAGGCCGACATTTTAGAAAAACAGTTGATTGTATGCCTAAACAGAAAATTCCAAGACAAGTGATTCCTGTGCTAAGTACAAAAAAATACTTTATTTTTTCTTCGATTTTAAATGTCAAAAAAATAATAAAACTAAATGAGGTTACAAATAACCAAACCGAAAACCGGTTTTGATTTGATTGAAGAACGAAAACCGGAACTGAATTTTTCACTTTTCTTTTTTAAAAACCGAACCTAGAACCGAACCGTTTTTTTATTTTCTTTAGAACCAGAACCGAGAACCGAACCTTTTTTCCACAGGTTCGGAAGCCTGCTGCCATCTCTAACTCTTAATCGCGATCAAGTCCAATTTAAATGCATCCGATTTAAATGCATCGACGCTATTTCTTACTTGGTCACGATAAGAGGCAAAACAACTGGACTCTGAAGATAACTTCGTACGAGTCTAAAAACCTAGACCATTAAATCAATATGGGTCATCTTTGAACTTAACCAGAGGAATCATGGGCGCGCGGTATTCAGAATTTTTTTTTTTTTTCGTAGACTTCGGAACCCCATATACAGCTAAGTTTGTGGTTCCGGATACATGACCTTTTGAAAATTGCAATTTCCAGTACAAAATGTTCCTTTCATAGAAGCCAAAGAAAATATCCTACGTTAGTTAGTTAGTTCCAGGGCCATTTGTATGAAAAACCGTGAAAAACCACTTTTTTGGCTGCGGCTCGAGAACGGTCCGATAACTTTTGCCAAATGAGATTTTAAAAAAGGGGAGGTACCGGCCTCGTTTAGGCGCCAGCGCTCATGGAAGCTCCCATACAAATCCCGTATAAAAGTATATTTTGTATGTGTTTGTGTGTGTATTCAAGGTATGGGTCAAACATGAGCAAAATTTTTAGAATGTGACCTGAGGCGGTGGTGATGGAGAAATCGTGGCGGCGGTCAGTGGTGGCCGCAACCGGCAGCTATGGCAGCCGCGCCAAAAATTTTATGAATGAGGGTTGTAGAGGAAGTGACTCTACTTCCAAAACTACTGATACCCTTTAAAAAGGTGAATTTGACGCTAGTCTCTTTGTTTCTTCTTCCAAAACGACTGATATCAGTTGCGGTGACGCTTCAAGATTCGATACGCAAAAAATCTTGAAAAACTTTTACATTTGATTGGGAAAAGCGTCACAAATGCTGGACCCCGCAATGTCATATTTTTTCTGTTCTTTCAGATTTAACTCCCAAAAATTTGGCTTTACTGTATGCATGTAATAATTTAACACTTGAAGCCAAATTTTTGAGTATGAAATCTGAAAGCGTAGAAAAAGGTTACAAACATTTTAGGGTATTTTCTGGCATAGGACTCTGACTTTCAGTCAAAGGAATATGTCTAATATTTTACATTATTTTATATGCTTCTAATAGTTCTGTGATACTTACAAATACAATGCATTATAGTTGAAAGTAAGGAGCCCAAAAAAACAGCTCATAACTAGTTGAAACTAAGTTCAGCTTATTTTTAACTTTATTGAAGACATAAAGTGCCCAACTTTTTCTAGCAACTCAATCACTAAGATTGAAATGCGCGTCATAACGGTTAAATTATTCCTTTCTAACTTTGCAAAATTGCAACTGTGAAGTGGATATTATATCAAATAAAGTTTATTTATGGAAAATATTGTTAACTGAGTTCAATACAAAATGAAACTCGTATCCAATTACTATATAACATTTTCCTCGAAAATGCGATCTCGTTTGCAAAACGCATCACATGTAGTTTGAATCAGTTGTGTAGTACTTTCTGCTGCAGTTAAATAAACTTTTTCGTCACATTATTTTTCAACTTTTATTCACTTAGGGTTGCATCACTCTATGAAAGCACTTTACATTTGAATTACGTATGAATAAATTACCGTTCGGACAGAAAAATCTCTTAAGGCAAGTCAAGTAGGTAAAAATGGCGCTTCCGAAACAGAGAAAGTCTAAATGATATCCCATTTACATCAAAGGTTAACTCTTTCAGCTGGTATGAATTTTTTATCTGTGAAGCTTGCAAAATTAATACTACCATATTGTGTGTACTAGAGCTGTGCGCCGTTGAAAATTTCGTCGGCGTAAGCAATTTTTGCTATGAACCAACCTGCTTCGATTACCTCAAAGGGGTACCAGTGGCAGCGAAAATCTGCTAAGTTAACAAATCTCTTAGCGGCGGCGGTGGATTTTTTTTTAAATTTTTTGGCTGCGTTTACGTCAGCTCAAAAATTCGTTAAGAAAAATGATTCGAAAATTCTCTTTAATGGAGAAACATAGACGGTGGAGCTGCGTTGGTTCAAAAGTTTTTTTTTTGCTTTTCGGCGACGGGTTGTCCTAATAACAAAAAAAAAACCAAAAAAAAAAGTTTCAACCTATACATACTACTTGCGTATGTCTACAGGAAACTAGAGAAATTTCATGTCCCAATAGTTCGACCAAAATCTGGAATAGTCGTCTGGCGATTATTATGGTTTCTGTATGCTTCATTCGATCATTCACAAGAGTTCATTCATTGATTCATTCAGAAGAGTTCATTCATTCACAAGAGTTAGTTCATTCGCTATGCTTCATCTCCCATGTTCTGGTCGCCAACCAAAATATAGGAAATAAGGCACACGATATGTTACTGAACTGTGTTTAGTCTCCCATGCTTTGTATCGAGACGTAGCACAGTTCAGTAATATATCGTCTGCCTTATTCCTATATTTTTGTCGGTGACCAAAGCATGGGAGACGAAACACAGTGAATGAGTAAACCCTTGTGAATGAATGAACTCTTGTGAATTAATGAAATCTTGTGAATGAATGAAATCTTGTGAATGAATGAAGTCTTGTGAATGAATGAACTATTGTGAATGAATGAACTCTTCTGAATGAATGAACTTTTCCAAATGAATGAACTTTTCCAAATGAATGAACTCCTGTGAATGATTGAATGGAGCATAAGAAGCCATAATAATCGCCAGACGACTATCCCATATTTTGGTCGAACTATTATGAGATGAAATTTTGTGTAAATTAAAAAGGATTCTAAGGTGCAATCTTTATCATTTGTAAAGTAATTGTAGGAGGACAATATTCAACAATAGCATTTCTTATGTCCTCTTCCGAACGAATACATTTTAGGCACGATTTTTGACTTCTGTATTCCTTGTTTATAAAATAGATGAGGCTGATTGGTGCCCAGATTAATATTGTTTAATGCCTGCAACTTGCCTTCATTTTGTCATACTAATATTTTTGATATTTTATGGTATTCTTGCTAGGGATGCATATCAACTTACGTTACTTTTACCATACATTACATATAAATAAGCCCGAGGAAATGTCACGTTAGCGTCTGAAAGAAGCATACACTCAAATAGTACAACATACATTTACTTAGTTTTTCAAGCTTGACAAATTCGTTGACTCTAATATTGAAATTCTAAACATACCACGAAACTAAGTTATTTTCTTAAATTACGTTATTTGAAAAACTTTGCTTTTCTCTGTGAACATAATATTTTCTCCTTAACAATGCACTACTTTGGACAATGTTAAAGTTTCGTAATAACAAAAATGTGGGAAATTCAACAATTTCGATTTCCATGCAAAACAAGACCGAAAAGCCAGCAAATATACGACATGCTTACACATGCTTAACCAAAAAAATACATTCAATATTTTGGGGAGAAAGCGGAAAAGATTTATATACAGACAAAAATCTGTCAAATGCAGCTTTAAATTTCCATAGAAATATCGTTACATATTGAAAGATTTTGGGAGCAGAGTGTGTATCAATTTTCTTTCTTTGAAAGAAAAAAACATGGGGTGTCAGCATTGTGTATTTCCTTGGAAATTGATTCTTTAAAAGATCTACAATAATTTTTAGCGGATTTGTATGGTGATTGTGTACCACTTAATCGTAACTACATTTTAGTCGAAATGTGTTCTGCAATATGTTTCAAGAAAAAAAAATATTATAATAGTTGAAAGAAATACTACTCATCCATCCAGATTGTCGCTTCTTCCTGTTACCTTACATTTGTGAAAACGATAAAATAATGTTGTGTTTGCGACCAAGAGATTTATATCCATATATTAATGAACACATCCAAAGGGCAGAAAGAATTTCCGACTCCTATACTAATGAAATAAAGTTTCTTTCGTCATGGATTTAAAGACTTCACATTTCTTTGTGTATAGATAACAAGAGCGGTAGGAGTTTTTATAAACAAAAATACAGTAGTATCACAGATCACACCCACACACACCACGTCTTCAAATACTAAGGTCTACTTTCCTGGAAAACAACTTCCATTTTAAGAAGATAAGGCTAGGAATACGTTGACAGCGGTCAACAAATCTTCCGACCTGAAAATTCATTTGAGTTGACGTGGCCTGACGCGACCTGTTTTGAGCTTGACTTTGACCTGATGAAACCACATTGAAGAGGATAGTCCGTTTTGTCTTTTTAGACCCAGGTCATCAATCAACTTTCAGGTTATTCCCGGGCAGGTTTCAGGACGATAAAAGTTTGCACTTGGATATAGTTGCAAACTTCAGTAATTCGTTTGTAAATCACATGGGTTTATTTGTGTTTAAGGATTTTATATCACGACTAGTCGAACCCCCGCCCCTAGGGGCTACGCAGGCTTTATCATTTTCGCTTTAACATTAAAGGGTAGGTAACGTAGTCGAAACCCCCGCCCCTAGGGGCTACGCAGGCTTTATCATTTTCGCGTGTTGTATATTCAGAGAGCCATTTTTTCGTTTTAAATAATAATGCGTAATGTTTTAACTTCGCCCGTACTCCACTTCCTCCGTGGAACGTATGCAACGTTCCCCGTATTCCACTTCCCCCGTATTCCACTTACCCCGTATTCAACGTTCACCGCATTCCAAGTTCGCCGTATTTAACTTTCCCCGAATTTTATTTTTTCGTATTCCACTCCACCGTATTCCACTTCCCCCGTATTCCACGTTCACCGTATGCAAAGTTCACCATATTCAACTTTCCCCGTATTCCAGGTTCCCCTTATACCACTTCTCCCGTGTCCCACCTCCTCCGTGGAACGTATGCAACGTTCACCGTTTTTCACTTCCGCCGTATTCCACTTCCCCCGTATCCCACGTTTACCGTATGCAAAGTTCACCGTATTCAACTTTCCCCGTATTCCAAGTTCCCCGTATTCCAAGTTCCTCGTATTCCAAGTTGCCCGTATTCCCAAGTTCCTCGTATTCCAAGTTCCCCGTATTCCAAGTTCCCCGTATACCATTTCCCCCCTGTTCCACGTTCACCGTATGCAACGTTCCCCGTATTCAACTCTTCTCGTATTCCAAGTTCCCCGTATTCCAATTTCCCTGTATTCCACGTTCACCGTATGCAACATTCACCGTATGCAACGTTCACCGTATGCAACGTTCACCGTATGCAACGGTCACCGTATTCCACTTTCCTTGCATTCCACGTTCACCGTATGCAACGTTCACCGTATGCAACGTTCACCTAATGCAACGTTCACCGTATGCAACGCTCACCGTATTCCACTTCCCCCGTATTCCACGTTCACCGTATTGAACGTTCTCCGTATTCCACTT
>CM055406.1:47295329-47357896 GCA_029228625.1 Pseudolycoriella hygida
CCAAAATTTTAACAGTTTTCGCTGCCTAGCTCCTCCGCATGAAGTCGGATCAAAAAACTTTCTACTACAAAGTTGTAGGTCATCAAAAACTCTAAGACTTTGCTTCGCCGACCAAATCTCTAAGACGACATCTTGACTGACTTCTGGCCGATTTTCAATTTTCACCCTTTCTTGACCCATAACTCCCTTATTTCAGAGCAAAGTACCACCCCAGAACATGTTTTCTCGACGTTTTGCACCATACCCAACAACATATCAAAAATTAATTTTTCAGTAATTTTCGGGCAGCGGAGCAAATTTTTGTCCATTTTTGCCTCCTTTGACCGACTCTGGGCACCGAACCGCTCAACCGATTTTCTTAAAATCGGTTCCGCTACCTTCACACTACCGAAACCTTTCATGTGACACCTCACTGGCCTCATTCCGGCAACTACCGTCCGAGATATTGGTTAATAAGTGCTCCAGCTCTGGACAAAATCACCAAAGAACGACCTATAGCTCGGCAGTATGAAACTTTTTCACCCAACATTGTTCAGCAAATTTGTTGCCCAAGGCCTCCACTATCGATTGGCACTCAAAAATTGTCTTTACTTTGTCCAACAACAAAAGTTCCCTAACAACAAAGTGAGGAAACCCCAAAATTTTAACAGTTTTCGCTGCCTAGTTCCTCCGCATGAAGTCGGATCAAAAAACTTTTTTCTACAAAGTTGTAGGCCATCAAAAACTCTAAGACTTTGCTTCCGCGACCAAATCTCTAAGACGTCATCTTAACTGACTTTTGGACGATTTTCAATTTTCACCCTTTCTTGACCCATAACTCCCTTATTTCAGAACAATATCTAACCCCGGAACATGTTTTCTCGACGTTTTACACCATACCCGACAACATATCAAAAAGTATTTTTTTTTCTTCGCCAGTGTAAACGCAATTAAACGAAAAAATAACGGGATCGTGACAGACAGACTTATAGACGAATAAATAAATAGACACATAGATAGACGCATAGACACATAGATAAACAGGCAGACATTAGACGTTTATAATTAGTAATATCACGATATATGATGTACTGTAAATACAACTTTTAGTGTAATTTGCAATGCTTTACTGGATTTATCAACACCAGAAAGCGCCTCCTCTTATATTACACAAACTTCGGGTTTTACTTAACTGCAACGCTCTCGATCAAATTTCACTTACCGTACTCCAAACAATTTTTTCTTTGTATTTGAAAAGAACTCACCCCGCTTGAAGCTACAGATTGTTCAAAAGTTGTTACAGTGTAACATAATACTTACCGTGCGTAAACTGATAGACATACTTGATGATAAAGCTCATTAACTTACCTGCAACAAAACAGAAAAACAATTAGATTTCTAAGGAAACAAATATACATTTTTAGTAAGGAAACTTATAGATGAAACTCAAATTTTTTGTCACATAATTTTGTTAATTTTTACTTGTTTTTTTGTAATTACTTAGAAGCTAAAATTCTTACTTTCTCACAAATCTGCACTTTTGGTGCGAAATAATTGTTGACGTAAATTGGGATGAAAAGTAGAAAAATCCAGTTTCAGTGTGAATTTTGGTTGAATCGAGGCGAAGTCCATCACAAGAATACGTGACTTTTCATTGTACTTTTCGCACCTTTGACGATAAAACCATTTTACTTTTCCTCCCTAGGGTTGATGTAGACCACTTTTGTAAATAGACAAATCATAAAAACAACTATGTTGCTCAGCAAATGTGAAAAGTTGAAAATCGATTTGGTTTGTGTAACAACTAACAATCCTTCGGCGTCGGCTTATGTCGAAATATACAAATTTTCATGACGAAACATACGTAACAGACAACAGACATAATAAGTCAAGCGGTGAACGATTGTGTGCTTGTCAACTTATGCACTATATCATGAAATTTCGTATATTTTGACATAATACAACGTCGAACTAAACGCGGTGATTACGGATGCTACTTTTGAGAATAAGTCAAACAAGAATATTTGCAGTACTAGCCGCCGCGTAATTAATTTGTGAAAAAGTAAAGACGAAGAGTTTTCATTCATACTTGTCAATGTTAGGGGCCGTTCTGGGGGTGAAAGGTCTGGACGCGTGTTACGTCACGCAAAATTTTCGACTGAAAATTACATTTTTCTTCAATTTTCATACTTTTTTTAATAATTCTAACCTCTAAATATTTACAAATGAAGTGAATTCTGTATTTCTTACAAATACGTGAAAGCGGCTGAACTGTTTGGCGCTCGACCTTCACCGATCGTGTGTAACAGTTTGCTTCGCCAGGCACAAAAGAGATAGCCAATCAATTTCGAAAGCCCTAGATAGTATCGAGTTTACCTCCTCCCCTACACTTGAATGTCGTGACATAATTCAAACGATCGCCAATCAGCGAGAATCCTCACTTATTTCGATCCCAGCCCATCACGGCTATCCCGGAAATGAAAAAGCAGACCAGTGTCGCTAAAGACCTTGCAAGAAATTATAACCGCATGGATAAATAACCGCAGATCACTGGAAAAATCTGAACTCAGCCAGATAAGCTGAGAATTGTCTCTCGATAAACAAGTATCACACGAGATACTTTCTATCTCAGTATAAAAATAATATTAAAAGACTGACGGACTGACGGGGGGTTCGAGTTTGTGTAACAGGGGTGAGGGGAGGGTCTTAAAAACGTCGATTTTTGTGTGACATACTTCATGATGTGAGGTACCTTTTACACCTAAAGCTACATCTCCTTTCTTAGAATAAGCGACCTCGTAGGTGATCAGTGATACGAGTGTCTACCTTCCACAAACGTGTAAAAAATTGTAGCTGCCGCAGTTAAATTTTCTCATGATGGGAATTACCTCTATGTTTTCTCATTTCCATTACAAATCGTCTTCTCCAGAATTAAAACATAAATTATAATATGCTCGTCATAACTGCTCCACCGTTCATTCTTTATGTTAATCGCATAATAATGTTAACAATCTTTTGACTAGTAAACAGTTTCACTTCTGCTTTGTCAAAACTACTCTCATCAAAAGTCGTTATCCGATGAGGTTTTTAGATAAGTGCAAAAACATGAAACTGAATCTAACCTCACAAGCACACGTTTGATGTTAATGAGAGCTTAGGAGTAACGACTCCTTTAAAATTTCGCATGCATAAACATTCAAGTCTGTTCATATAAAAACTCTCATTAACATCCTTTCATAGCTTGGATGTCACCATAAGAATGTGATTCGCTTCCCCTGTTTGAAAATTCGTTCTTTCAACTAGAGAGGTGTGAAGTAGACGAAAAACTAACTTCAAACACGACAAATCAACAAATTTCCATGATGTTCAGTTTTTTGCTGCTATTCAAAAGTGGCGCTTTTACAAATTTCAGACACCAATGGTTTTACGTGTTAGTTTCGAATGTACCATCGCATAATTTACGGCTAGCTTTTTAGTATGCAGTTACATGAGGTGTGATGCGTAAAGTATATCAAAATTTTTCATTGTATGCTCGAGTTTGGTTACACGCAGTGATTCCATTCGAGTGTTACTTCTCATAATTTATTCAATTCGAATGTAAAATTAATACAAAGCATACCCATCATCCATGCATACGTTAATTTTAAGAAAACCGGGAAGTATGTGAATATTCGAATATAGTTAAAATATTCTCGGCAAATGTGTCACACAACACCACACATTGCATAAATTATTTTCGTTTAATTATAACAAATTTGAACACATTATTCATATTAGATTTACCATATAACAACGTAGCGGCAACAATGCCATAAGACAAGGGAACGTTGAATAAGAGAACTCAGTTTAAGTTCTCAACAACACTCTCACACCATAAGTCATACAGCATAATAGTTAGAAAATGCGCTCGTCAAGATAAATTAAAAGCAAATACAGTTTAGCTCTCTGCTAAGAAAATTTTAAGAGCTTAGTAAATATACAAAAAAAAATATATCGTTTAAAGTTTTAAAGTTTGCTTATTTTTCCAATTTTTTTTTCTGTTAAATATTGTGAGGAGTTTGCCCGGTTTAGATTCAGCTTTCAAACGTAGAACTTTGCTTCGCCAAAGGCAAGCCATGTTAATTACTTTGTCTGTGATTCTAACTTAAATGCTTTAGAAACTATTTGAAATATACACTTTATCATACGGTTCTAATAAATTCTCTTTCATTGAAAAGTGGAGTAACCAGTAGAGTTCTAATAAGAAGAGTAATTGAAGCAAAGTTGTGCTAAACTGTGTAGCACATAATTGTTAATATTATGAAAGTCCTATATAATATGGAAATTCTATCTGCAAATTCTAACAGCAAACGCCAATAAATAATCGTTTTTTGAAAATCGCAAGAGATTTACTCGATTTATGTACAAAAAACATGTAAGGTCCTAGCAGAGACCCCTTTTTGGTGCCCTAGCTAAGTGTAAGGGCTTAAAATCAAAAAAGTTTCTTCCATAAGTTGTGAGGCATACCCAGAACTTTCTAACAAAAAAAATTTCTGAAAATGGGAAATGACTTACTCGAGTTATGTACAAAAGACCAAAAACCACTTAAACAACCCTAGCTCGGCGGCCCTTGGGACGACAGTGCCCAGATTTAGGGAAATTTTTTTTTTTGAAAATCGGTTAAGTTTTACTCGAGTTATCGTGTTGACGGACGGATATTTTTTTATTGCTGATTCGTCGTCTAAGGACCATGATCGATGCTCCCCCTACTCCTGGGTCGAAATTCGACTGCTTACGAACGTTGTGGTAAACGCAATGGACCCCTTTTCGAAGAACTTCGTACGGTTCTAAAAAGTGAGTTCAAGTTCGCAGAAGAGCAAAATGGGATGAATAGTTCCGGTAGTCGAATGAATGTCCAAAAACCTGATTTTTTGAGAGTCAGTGAAACTTTTGCGCAAATATCTCGGCGAGTACAGCGGGGAAACTATTCATTTTGGTGTCAAATGATAGAAGAAGAAAATTTTGATTGAGTGGTTGAAGCAATGGGATTCATGGACAAAATTCTTTTTCTCGGCCGTATAATCGGTGGATGATTTTCATGAATATTTGGTTAAGTATGAAACATAGAAATTTACGTGAAAACAAAAGATTGAAGAGAATTAAATTTTAGCGATTTTAGCATCTCAATCAATCTCGAACTGCCCCCGGTAAAATTGCCAAGAAAGCTGCCAAAATTAAATTGAACAAATACAAACAATTATTGGATCAAAACTACATTAACATGTATTCAGAGAATTTGTTGTTGAGTAAACCCAACTATGAAAAGTCATTCGACACTTTTCAAATCTCTACGGATTAAAGCCCGCAAACTTGGAATCAATCATAGGATACATCTCATTACGTATTACTTTTACTATGAACGTGTAAGCTCTTATTTGAATTATTTTGTCAATGACATGACGCTCAGACATTAACACATCTAGAACAGTTGCGTTGTGGAGATAATTAGAAGAGATCAACATTTAGGCATCTAGTGCCAATCTTCAGTCAAGTCATGCACCTTGATATGCATGTTATGGACGTGACGGACAAAGTGCTGACGTATCTATTTGTCTCGGTTAGAGGTATTTTTTGGACTAGCGAAGTGTAACGGAAATGGTTTATCATGCCGTTTGGATTAGAAACATTAGGTCCGTGGTGCGAACAGGCAATTGAATTCATCGAAGTTTTAGGAAATTTGATAAAAGAGAGAACGACAGAAGCTAAAGCGATAAATTTTTTGAAACAAAGAATTGGTATAGCAATTCAGAGTTCTAACGCTGCCTGCGTTATGGGATTTTTTGGAGTGTGGAGTGGATTTTGAGAAATTAAATGAGATTTTTTATATTTTATCAAATCAAGGTTCGGTCCTGGAAATATTATGCAATAATACCGAAAATTGGTGAAGTGATGACATTTCATTTCAAAGTTACAGAAAGCTTCCAGTTTCCCTGTCAGCCGTTTTGATTTAGAGCCTCCTAAAACTTTACTGAAGAAACGGTACTGTTCTGATATGCCATTTGGAAGTTATAGACCACTTCCGGTTTAAATGGCGAAAATTAGTACTTTAATTAATGACTTCGCTCTGTCTACACATGGTCATTAACGTGAATCATTCAGTGGTGGTTTATAGCCCTAAATTATTGCATTTTAATTTCATAGTTTCAAATGAATTCAATGCTATCTGAGATTAGTTTGAATTGACTTCGCTATTAAGTAAAAACAATGAAACGTTCATTTTCAGTAAAGTCTACCAAAAAAAGTACTTTCTTGTTTAACTGACACAACACATACGAAACACTGAGCACGACTGTCTTGCACAAAATTTATCGTTCTTTTAATGAATCAACAAATCAATTCACCATTTCTACCTTTTACACGTCTTGTGTAGTTCTGTAATTTATTGCCCACAATTCTCATACATGTATGTCTACGTCTAATGCGTTCATTTAGTGTACACCAGTTACAAAAAAAGCTTCTCCACACCTTCCTTCTTTCACTAACAGTCACATACGATAAAAAAATGAGAAAAGAATGAAAAAAAAATCCGTACATTTAACCCCTATATCGAATAAACAGTCAAAATAGGGTCGGCTATTTGGGTAAATCTTTTATAAGATAAAAGACCACTCGTTGCAGACCTTTAACTTCTGTTCAACAAAGAAATGAAATCCCAGTGTGTAACTAGGGGAAGGAAATTGAATGCGTGTTGTGGATGTATCATGAGGAAGCTGTGTACAAAATCTTGTTCTCTTCGCCCGATATTTACATCATGTTGTTGAACTGAAGTCACCTACCCATAGATATATTTATAAAACACACAATTTTTGCATTATATATGGTCTGGTTTCTGGTTTTCTTTAGATATTTGTGCACACACATAAGGGTTACATCGTACAGTGGAATGAATACCAAAGGAACTTGGAACAGAAAGTTCAAACGCGATGATGTTATCCAGAGTCTGTATATTTTTTTTTATTTGCCCAGTATAGTTGAATAGAAATATACTGTGGGGCCCTACGAAAAGGAAACAAATAAAACAGAATGAAATTCATCTAAATACCAGAGGATGGTCTGCACCATTCAATCCGCATCTTCTGTTGTTTTATGTTCGTTTGAGAATAGATAGAAAATTGGAGAGCGCCACTGAGCTTCGTAATATTACCCCAGAAATTGATTGAATATATTACACGATAGCATAACTCCAATGTGGGTAATATACGTATATATGAGAGGATTTTCTACAATTGTGCTACTAAGGATATATTAAAACGATATGGGTTGAGTGTATTCGCATCAGATATTTTTGTATCATACACAACATGGATTTCATTGACGAAGAGGGTTGATTGTTTTAATATTTAATCCTTTTATTTAATTTAGTTTTTATACATCGAAATGGTGTTTTGGATCTCGTTATATTGTTGGTCTTCCTATTATAGTATGAAGGATTTCCGGTACATAGAGTTTTATTATTTTTTTCGGATTGTCGATACAAGTTTATGATGCATAAAATACATCCATACCAGGGCTGATAGTTACATATATTCCAGAGAAAACATTACAACTAGTTGTACTTTGTATTCGGAAAAGTTAACAGTAATGTTGGCCGATGTTGTTTTTATAGGAATGAGAATTCGACCAACTGAATTAGTGTAACTTTATGTTATTTTACAATTGACTAATGCTGCTATTTGACATAATATGTATAAAGCACCGCCACAACAGTTTCCTATCTGCATTTGTTGTAAACTAAACGAAACTGAAATTTATTCCTCTATAACTGTAAAATATTGGCTCAATTTAAAAATACGTGTTGAACGAAGGACATTATTTATATTTATTTTTTAGACAGAACCCATTTAGGATTTGCATTTTATTTTTTTTTTTCAAAAATGGTTTCGGGGAAACGAAGTTGTTACTTGGAAACATTGGAACGACATCTGAAAAGGGTGAATGACGAAAACTTTTCTTTTACTCAGATAGGCAGGTTACGATCAAAGAAATAGGCACATACGAGATCTAAGCTTCAATTGGATCCGGCATTTGTGACGCAATTTTTTTAACGCAACGTAATTTTGTTTTAAAAAAAAGCGCTTTCTCAGGAAATCAAAACTTTGAACACAAGGTTCCACTCAAACAAACTTCTGCGTATTATCAGCGATAGCGTCACCTCAAGCGATATCATTAATTTTGGAAGCAAACTTACGGGCTGCGTCACACTCTATCTTTAAAGAGGTTTTTGTTGTGATATCAGTCGCTTTGGAAGTTTTCAGTTGTTGAAAAAGTTTCTATTTTTTGAAAAAAATTTTCTCCGAAAAAAAATTTTCTGAGAAAAGAAAATTTTCTTAGAAAAAAAATTTTCTCCGAAAAAGTTTTTCTCAAAAAAACATTTCTCAAAAAAAATTCTTCAAACATATTTTTCCTTTAAAAAATTTTCTCCGAAAAAAAACTTTCTCCAAAAAAATTTTTCCTCTTAATTCTGGCAACGAACCCCCAACCGATTTCCACAAGACCGGTTCCGTTGGCTTCGTGAGATCGATACCTTTCGTTTGATAACCCATTCACCGCCGAGATATAGCCGAAGAAGTGCTCCCGTCGGTGGATTTTCATATATGGGAGTTGTATGAAAACTTTGAAGGCCAATAACTCAGTTCCAAAATTTTTTGGGGGTAGCCACCGGCTGAATTTTCCATTTGGGACCGAAACTGAACTTCCGTAAAAATTTTAAGGAAATCGCTCGGGCGGTTCTCGAGAAAAAAAGTAGATACATCGTGGACACACAACACAGGAATAAAATTTTGATTATTTTCAAACATATTTTTAACATTTTTATATGGAAATTGATCATCTTTGATTGGCGATATATCGGCTCGTTTTCAACCGATTTTGATGATCCAAAGTGCTCTGGAATCAGGATAGGAAGTAGTTTTTTTTAATAACTTGGAGGCGGAGGGGGCAGGGGAGAAAAACTCCTAAGCTCGCCTATACATCGTGTCTTGTCCCAAAGGTTTTTTTATGGGTTTGTGTACGTTTTCTTTGGGGGTTTGGGGACTGCGTCACGCTCTCCGCTACTGCTCCGAGCATGATGTAAAATTGATGTCTGGATGCTTTTCTGTCACTAAGAAACACCAATACAGCTTCTAAAACCCTTGCCAGAGGAAAGCTTGTGTTGCATTTATACTGTAAGCGAAGGTGAAGTCTTGCAGTTGTATGTAACCATTCAAAGAAATTAACATAAATCCCACAATGATAACAGAACACTAACACTTATACATCGCCAAAGCAACACTTTCAGAACACTAAAAAAACATTTGACAATCATTATAGTCAAACGGTTGATTTTATGTATTTTGTAACCGTAAGAAATTGTTGGCGTTGAAAAGTTCAGGTTGAGTTCGTAGACAATTTAAGATTTATTTGAGACTATTTGCATTGAATGAGCACCCACCGTCGCACAGTGTATTTTTTGTAAGGTTTTGGGGCTTGGGCTTTAATTTGTACAATTTTCAATATTTTGACGTTTCTTTTTTTTCGTTTTTAATCGGAAAGATTAAAGGACAAACGTATTTCCTTTTCGGTTCGAAAAATCTTCTGACTCCCGTGGGAACAAATGAGTTGAGGAGAACCAAACTTCTGAAAATTAAAAACAATATATCAGTGTGACTGGAGACGTGTTGAGTGTTTAGAAACAAAATTTCAAAAAAATCAAAAATATTTTCAAGATTTCACTCTTTGGTCAAGAACTCAAGGAAGCAGGCTGGTGCCAAGTTGAAACTTTTTGGGAACAATATCCATGTTGGTGTCGAGAGTCTGGCGTAAAAAGAATTTTGGCACCAGACTGCCTTCCTATAGCTGTCATACGGATTCGGCATTCTTTGTTCTAGAACTCAGGGAAGCAGGCTGGTGCCAAGTTGAAACTTTTTGTAATCAATATTTCTCGGTAAAGCCGAGATGCGGGCGTAAACAGAATTTTGGCACCAGGCTGCCTTACTATAAATGGTCAGAAGAAGAACGTTTTCCTTGGTCTAAAAAAAAAAAAATATTGATCCATTTCAAGCAAATTCCCTGCAATATATAGCCAAAGTGGCAATACTCTCAAAAAAAATTGGTTTTTGACCATACAAACGTTTTCATCTCTGGACGTGGGAGTCCTGAAAATTTATTGATCCAAAGGAATTACAGCTGTCCTATATTCTTTTCTTGATTCAAATAAAATAGAATATCATCAAAATTTTGAAATCTGTACGAGTTGAAGCCCAAGCCCCAAACCCTTACAAAAAAGACACTGTGCGTCGCACAGTGGATTTTTTGTAAGGGTTTACGGCAAGAGTGTTTGTTCTTCGTAGGTGTTTTCTACGAAGGAGTTCGTATTTTTCTCTCGTAGGGAAATTAACTGGCTATCAAAAATTTTCTTTTATACATTTTAAATGGCCACACATTTTTTTAAAAACTCTGTCAAAGTCAAAAATTGCGGAAAATGAGGTTCGTCGCTCGACGAGTCTTTGCTCCAAAAGACTCTACCAAGCGACGAACCTTCTGAAAGTAGGTCAACTTTGACCAAGCTTTAAAAAAAATGTATGTGCATTTAAAAATTATAAAAGAAAATTTTTGATAGCCAGTTATTTTCTCTACGAGAGAAAAATATGAACTCCTTCGTAAAAAACACCTGCGACGAACAAACGCTCTTGCCGTAAACCCTTACAAAAAATCCACTGTGCGTCGTACAGTAGATTTGTTGCAAGGGTTTACTGCAAGAGTGTATGAAAGTCGTAGATATTTTGTACGCAGGAGTTCCTATTTTTCTCTTGTAGAGAAAACACCTGGCTATCAATGACATTCTACACATTTTTTTTAAAGCTCGGTCAAAGTTGACCTACTTTCAGGAGGTTCATCGCTTGGTAGAGTCTTTTGAAGCAAAGACTTGTCGAGCGACGAACCTCATTTTTCGGAATTTTTGACTTTGACAGAGTTTTTAAAAGAATGTGTGGGCATTTAAAAATTATAAAAGAATATCGTTGATAGCCTTATTTTCTCTACGAGAGAAAAATAGGAACTGCTGCGTAGAAAATACCTACGACGAGCATACACTCTTGCAGTAATCCCTTGCAAAAAATCTACTGTGCGTCGTCGCACCGACCTGCTCAGTGATCAATCAAAATGCATCAAATTGAAACCACTTTAGAGAACTCTTTAGACCCGTACGAAGAACGAAGTTCTTCGAAGAGATCGGTTATGGTCCTTAGATGACGAATCAGTAATAAAAAAGTGTCCGTCCGAGTAAAACGGAAAAGATTTTCAAAAACTTCATTTTTTTCTCTGAAAGGTAATTGAAAAATCTTTTATGGGATTGAATCTGGGCACTGTCGGTCCAAGGGCCGCCGAGCTAGGGCTGTTTAAGTGGTTTTTGGACTTTTGTGCATAACTCGAGTAAATTGTTCCGAATTTCATAATTTTTTTTCTGTTTGAAAGGTCTGGGCACGGCCGACAATTTATAAAAGAAACTTTATTGGATTGAGTCCTTGGACTTAGCTAGGGTACTAAAAACGAGTCTCTCCTAGGGCCATACCTGTTTTTTGTACATAACTCGAGTAAATCTTTTCCGATTTTCATAATTGTTTTTTTGATCGACAGGTCTATGAAAGCTCAACAATTTGTAAAGGAAACTTTTCTGATTTTGAGCCCTTGGACTTAGCTAGGGTACTAACGTCGAGTTTCTGCTATTGCCCTACATTTTTTTTCTACGCAACTCGAGTAAATCTCTTCCGATTTTCAAAAAAAAAAATTTAATCGAAAGGCCTAGGAATGTCAAGGTCTAGAAAATTTTTTGATGAACTCAGCCAGGACCCTACAACTGAGTTTGTACAAGGGCCTAACGTGTTTGTTTACATTTTACATAAATCGGGTAAATCCTATAGGATTTTGTTGATTCTTTTTCTGTTTGAGTGGTAACCGAGTACCGAATTATATTCAAAAACAAATTTGGGCCTGGTGCCTGTGAGGGCTCAAGTGAGCGTCAGGTCGGTCCTAAGGTCAACCCTAACCAAAAATTTTTTTTCCTCTCCTGAACCTAGCTCGGGACAAAGGTCGGCCCTAGCCCAAAAAAATGGTTTTTCGCTATGTAGTAGAGAAAATTGAGGTGAAAATTCAGAGAGGGTTTTTCAATATTGTCCACTCAACAATTTCATTTGGGCGTAATTTCATACACTTAAGAGTTAAGGCAATATTTCTACATATATTCTGATACGCACGGGTCCCTTGCATTCGTTTATTCTCGTAATCGTGTGTTGATCAGCGATGTAAAGTCATATTATCACCATTCGTTGGGAGCGAAGTTGAAGGTGTTTTATGATCCACCGGCGCAAAAAAAAAAAACAAAAATTTTTAAACGAAAAAAAAAGACGAAACAACTGAAAGTGATGAAACGTGTGGATGTATAGAATGTGCAAATGAAAAATTTTTTCATTGTAAATATGTCGATGCACCAACGCCAGCTGATTGAACTTTCGTAATCCACAATGGTCAATCGATCAATCAAATATAACTAATTTTAGTACTACATCTGTGGACATGGACGCTTACATAATACGAAAGTTTCGATTCAGATATTCAGCGGGGAGTTCTCTAGTTATTATACTAAATTACTTTTCGATACAGCAAGAGATTTTCGAAATACAACTGAAGCATTAAATTTACATCAATGAAATTCGTCAAGTATTCAAGTTGAACAATACTTTGTTACGACAAAGTTAAAACACCGCAACGTGTACATTTGAAAATGCCATTGACATTTTGTGCAAAATAAAGCAGATCAATATTGGCTGAAAATTAAATTTCTCTAAAAGCTCTCTGAAATATTTTCATTCAAACGAACAACTGCATAACCTCTGCATTCACTCGGACGTTCGTTCACTTTGATTCGCTTTGTTCATCATACTACGTTTTATTTTTGAACCCAAAGGTAGTGAGCCCACAGTCAACTTTAATTTAATTTATTAAACTTTTTATATATACAACAATTTTCAGGGAGGTATAAATAGTCTAACTTTCGCATGCGAGGAGTTTGGGATAATGATATACCAGGGTTGTGCATGTCGGCAAGTCATAGGAGGAGGTAATGTGCTGCTTAAATGGAAGATTACTCAGGGAATGCGAGGAAATGAGGTATTGCGATGGGTAGTCAGCTCAGATCGCATGTGTTTAGCAAGATGGATCTGAGCAGTTATTCACACCAACGATTTTGTGATAATTATCAATCAGCAGATAAGTTGTCGGGGTTAATTGGTGAACGAGCTGCGCTAGTTTAGACATGTTCAACAGATGGGTAACAACATGATGCCAAAGAGAATCATGTCCGCCAATGCTTTCCTAAGTTATATACATTTTCGAACATCACCTATTTTAAATTTCAACAGCGATTACAATTTCCAATTTCCATTTCACGACCTTTCAAGTTGATTAGTTTTCGATTTTGCAGTACGGCAATAGAGAGTAGAAATGTTGATTTTTCGTTTAAGACATAAAATTTGACTTTAATTTAATGCCATTCATGACTTTTAGGTGGTGATAATAGTCGAAGTTGTTGCTATAAAAAATAGTTGAATGCAACATTAGCGAATTACAGGTAAATGGATTTGCAGAAACTTTACTTCACTTTCAGACGACTAAAGGATTCTGTGAAGAATCTTTCAAATTTCAAAATAGAGAACGAAACGAACTTTGGTTGCAACAATAAAGGGGTGGATTCTGAAATTCGTTTGTTTTCACGGTGCAACTGAAATATGCGTTTCTTAAAAGTGTATACACTTGACTGTGTTACCAGAAATAGAGAAAAGTTAGTCACTCGAGTGAGGTTCGTTTAAACTAAATTGAGTTGCAAAAAATTCGGAAACGTATTTCCTTTTCCATCACCAACAAGAAGCACTATAAGTATATACTCAGGTTGACAAGTGGGTGTTAGATGACTCATACGAAGAAAAACGAACAAATATGAACATCAAGGCAAAAAAAAAATTATTTCACCGAACGGGAAAACTTTAGTCTAAGTAAACGAACAGACGGAGAAAAACATTACAGAAGATGGCATGGTTCAGTTAGTGTCAGGTCAGTGATTACAGTAGACAACACATAGTAACGCCCTACTCTTTTATAACTAACTTCGAGACAAAAAAAAAAACTGCGTTATAATGCCATACAAGCCTCAATCTTAAGATTTTTTCATATCAGTTGATTTTCCTGGTATTTCACATGTCCTTGGAAATTTACGTGTGAGGGTTTTAATTTACGCTTAGTTTTACTCATTAAAAAGTAAAAGGTAAGTACGCACTCCTACAAGGGGGACGGGAGTCATCACGGACGGGGACTTAGAACTAATCGGAGGGGGTATAATTCGGTATGGTACACACTATGAAAATTCAAACCTGCCGCAGGCGTAAGAGCGTATCTCATCTAAAGAAAATTCCAATGTTCAAATTATCGTGGTGTTGTCTGTTCTATCAACCTCATAATTCAATTTATTTCGTTAGTGAGATTTACGATTGGAGAGTCGTAATGTGTTCACATTGAATGAAACATGGCAATGATTGAACAATAAAAATGGCATAGAACAGAGTAAGACGGATCACTTTGCCCATCTAACCTAATTTCAAATAAATCTTTCTCAAAAACTTGTTAATTTTCTAGATTCTCTTCAATCTCTCTCGCTTTTTAGGTTATTTATCGACTATTTCATATTATTTATGGAAAATTTTTAGAGAATGTTGCCTTTAAGTAACATGTCGAAGATCAGCCCGAGAGAATCTGGAACGCTTTTCAGTACAAAAAAACTTTGCCTGTCTGACAGTCTGTACACGTGATACGTCGGTCGATCAAGTCATGATTTTGATGGAATTTGTTTCGTGTTATGTCTAAAGCGTGATTTTTCAAAAATGAGCAAAATGTGGGCGATCGATTGGTCCAGAAAGTGGTTTTTTGTTGGTCGGAACTGCAAAACGCAAGGTGGTCAACTTTCGGGAATTGTTTGACTGGTTCGGGATGGAGAATACATGTAGTGGGCGTAGCTCTAGCGATAGGCATGCACTTGATGTTTCGTTAAGGACGTGATGTACATACAAATTTGAAACTATTTTGTGAATGTGAATATGGGTCAGAGCTCAAAATAGGATCCTAGGTATGCCCTTCGCTGAATATTTTACAAACATGCGAAACTTTTAAGGCATATGACCTAGTTCTGACAAATTTCCAGTAAGTTTAAACTTCACAGATTAGCTTCTGATTAATTCTTGAAATTTGCTCAAAAACTAGAGATGAGTGGGTCGACCATTTTTCGAAATCCGAGCCGGACCGAACCCGACCCGACTAAAATTTTCGAAACCCGAAACCCGAACTGTTTCAAAAACCGACCCGGACCAAACCCGACCCGATAAAATTTTTTGAAACCCGAAACCCGAACTGTTTCCAAACCCGGCCCGGACCGAACCCGACGCGATAAAAATTTTCGAAACCCGAAACCCATGAACCCGAAAAAACAATTCGGGTTCGGGTTCGGGTCGGGTTTTTCGAAGTTTCAGGCAACCCGCTCATCTCTATCAAAAACGAATCCGATTATGGAGGTAACGGCTTGAAATTTATACCATGAGTAACCGAAAAATTTTTTTATTAAGTGTTAACCAGATCTCGGGCGAAGCCCGGCTGACGATGCTAGTTTCGTTATAAAATTCGTGATATTCGACGAAAAATAGCTGTGTCAGCTTCATTCATTCAGCACTTCACCATGAATTTCGCAATACTTTGACAGAAGTTGACGTCGCACTAAACGCTAAAGCGAAAATCTATAAAAGAGAAAGTGACATAAACTTACCAGGTAAGAGATTTTCCTTCTGAAAATAGCAAATAATATTAAGAAACCATTGGCATCTACCTTTTTCTATTAATTTTATGTCAGGAGGGTTTTTTTACCCCTCGTTACGGACCTGTGTATGATTGTATTAATGAACAGTGATGTTGTTTGCATTCTGTTTTTTGTTAAAACGGGCGTTAGCGCCTTCCTCAGTCACGTACATTATCATTAAATATTCTTTGTGAACTAAAACAGAAGGATTCATTCAACCCAACAGCTATTTGTAATTTTTCGTTTATTTTGAATAATTCTATGCGACCATTTAGCTAATTTGATGGTGTCTATCGAACAATACAATTTTCGTACGGACTGAACAAAGTGATTCGGAATCTGCTAACATTCAATTTATCGATGATAAAGACAAAAACAACGTAGAAAACTTTGAAGATGGTTATATTGTACTCGTATAACAAAACATATCAATTTATATATTACATAAGCGCCCCCCAGCAAATTGTCCATCACATCAATATAAAAGAATTGTATTTGGTGAAAGATGTCTTTCTCCTATTCATTTTCTTAGCCATTGTTTCGTATTCGCTTAGCGACTAAAATGACTTTGTAAAAGTATCGCCCGCATGAGTACAATGAAGTTTTTTCATGGTATTATCCCTTTTTTTGTGGAAATTAGTTTCGAAATACTTCGACCATTGTATTTATACATTTATATAGACTAACCGACCTGCCAATGACCATGGCAAAGTTAACATCTTCATCGAAACAGCTCGCATAAAAGTTTTGAACTTCTGAGAAATCTCTACGTAAAAGCATTAGTTGATGTAAATCTGCTCTTTTTTTTGGCTTGAATACATTCAATTATTACGAGTAAACCGAATATAATTGGATTGTATACAAATGAATCGTATTTCTTGAACTTTAATTCAAAAATTCAAAGTTTTGTAACCGAATTCAAAGCATTTTCACGTCAATAATTCATAATGGTTTAGGAAACTTATTTTATTACGACGACAAAAAAGTTGAGCATTTTCTAACAGAAAGTAAATTACCCACTAATAAAATAAATATAGAGCGACGCTGACTTATGTCAAAGCATAGTAAATTTCATGACGTGATGCATAAATTATTTCACGTGTTTCAGCAATTGCTTCATTGCTTCAACACGTAAAAAACGGTACGTAAGTGCTTCCAAATTTTTATTTAGACGAGTGGGAATACAATCCTCCTCTTCCCCCTCCCCTTTCCACTCGTCAAAATAAAAATTTGGAAGCACAGACGTAATGTACTATTATAGCAAACTCAACTACAATGTTCTAGTTCCTGCACTGTAAACTCAAATACAATATGACCATTTTTAGCCAATAAAATTAGAATTTTTAAAAGAAGTTTTTTAATTGTGAATGACATTCAATTGAAATAAAAATGAAAACAATATTTATTTTTAAATATTTTTTTATCATTCTCGACCGATATGGCCGATGTAAATTTAGAAAACAGAGTAACATAGGACATTTATTGGTAGACTCGACTAATTTGGATTTATTAGTAGAGGTTATTATGAATGAAGAAAATACATGTCCTTGTCCTGTGTCTTCCACACTTCTTCGGTGCTACAGCCACTTGTGGGCCTTGGTCTGCTCGAGGATTCTGATCCAATTGCGTCTGTTCCTTGCCGCGTATTGCCAATTTTTTATTCCGAGCGTCCGAAGATCTTGTTCGACACCATCGATCCATCTAATTTCGTGTCACCGTGAATAAAATCACCTTATCGCTGTGGTGGTTAAAAAAGGCCTCTGTTTGTTGCAATTTTTTTCAATGAAAATGTTCTACGAGACTATAGAATAAGGAGTTCACGCAGTAGACTGGTCCTTTGTCTAGTGTATGAACTCCTTATGTCACCGTCGTGTAGAACATTTTCATCGAGAAAAATTGCAACAAGTAGAGGTCTGCATATCTGCACAATGTTCTAACTCGGCACCATGCTGCCTACTTGGGAAGTTTAGGTAGCCATAAAGAACGGAGCCTCGTGCCGAAAAGATGTTAATGTCAGCGTAACGGCAGTAACAAATACTATACATCACACAGTCAGTAAAAAGGGCATCTTCGTGTTCATAAATCTAGTACTTCTGAAACAATTTTGACATAAGTTCTATAATTTTGCTGTAATTGCTCTATAGCAATGACAGATTATTGGAAAAGTTGAAAAAAAATTGACATTTTAAAAATTCAAGAATCCCACTCCTGGAGTGGGATTCTTGAATTTTCAAAATGTCAATTTTTTTTACTTTTCCAGTA
Source organism: Pseudolycoriella hygida (assembly GCA_029228625.1). Taxonomy (NCBI): domain Eukaryota; kingdom Metazoa; phylum Arthropoda; class Insecta; order Diptera; family Sciaridae; genus Pseudolycoriella; species Pseudolycoriella hygida. Next base: position 47,313,478 of record CM055406.1, read on the forward strand.
ATCTGTCATTACTATAGAGTAATTACAGCAAAATTTTAGAACTTATGTCAAAATTGTTTCAGCAGTACTAGATTTATGAACACTAAGGTAGCCGTTTTAGCTGTGCGTCATATAAAATTCAACACGGCACCAGGCTGCCTACTTAAGATATTCTACTGTGATAGGGCAGCAGCAGTCTGGTGCCGAGTTGAAATTTAATTGACGCATAGTATTCGTTACTGCCGTTACAATGAGTTTAACTGATTTTCGGCACCAGGTTGCCTTCTTAAAGGCTACTCATACTTTTCAAGTACGCAGCCTGGTGCCGAGTCGGAACCTAGTGCACATTAATATACTCGTTTCGCCATCCAACATTACCATAGGAACTTTTTTGGCACCAAGCTGCCTTCTGAAATCGACCCCACCTTATGGAAACATGAATGAAAGTCATTCAAATGTGTGTTTTGATTATCACTTACGGTCTCACATGTATCGGGAATGAATTTAAGCTTTGTCTATACACAATAAATGGACAGGAATGACTCTTTTAAACCTCCCCTCAATTTTAAATGCCCAATTTGTCCACCCAACAAATATGTGTAATGCATTCACAAAAAATTATTTCCAAACAAAACGTTTTACATTAAGTGTAGGGAAATGCGGGAATTCGTGTAGAATGTAAATAAAACGTCATCAATCATGCCGTAGCGGTAGCAGAGGGCGTGATCCAGTCTTCACACCCCAAAAAAAGAAGTCCACAAACTCAAAAAACGCCATACAAAAACCTTTGGGATAAGTCACCAAACATACGAGAACTTTTATGTTTTTTCCCCTCCCCCTTTCCCCTATAAAACAATTATAAAAAAACTACGTCGCAGCAGCTTTCGAACGAGTCCAGACTCTTTAAAATCGGTTGGAAATTGGCTGAGATATCGAGGTTTGAAAATGACATTTTGGTGCGGAGAAACATTTTTTCAAAGTAATTTTTTTTCGAAGAAAATTTTTTTCCGAAGAAAAATTTTTTCCGGAGAAAAATTTTTTCGGAAAAACTTTTTTCCTAAGAAAATTTTTTTCGGATACAACTTTTTTCTCGAAGTAAATTTTTGGAGAAATTTTTTTGTGAGAAAAATTGTTTTTGTGAAAAAAATTTTTTTCGTATAAAATTTTTTTCGAAGTAAGTAACTTTTTTAGGAGAAACATTTTTCTGGGAAATATTTTTTCAAAAAACATAAAATTTTTACATGAAATTTAGTTATAACAACTACAAAATTCCAAAACTTTTATTCTTTAAAAAACATTCCAACACTTTTTTTAAAAGAAAATTACGTTGTGTTCAAAAAATTGCGTCACAAACCCCAGACCCAACGACGAAATAATTTTTCTATACTTTCATTAACGCCGCAAAAATCGACTTTTCTTCTTTTTGCAAAGATTGTTTTGCGTAAATTTAAATTTTTTCGTGTGAAAACTGAAAGTTTCCGCGTTTCCCAGAGCACACTTATCAATGCGGTGTATTTGAGTTCGAATCAATAATTGATGGGTGTATTTGAGTTCGAATCAATAATTGATGAGTAATTTTTTTGATTTTTTTCCTTAAATTCTTTTGTTTTTCCATATTTAGTCGAGAATGATAAAAAATCATAAATCCTTATGTACATGTAAATATAGTGCTCGGTATATATTGCACATAATATTTTGTACGAGTTGCATTAACAACTTTTGTGTCGAAACTATTCTTTAATTTTACGTGTAAAACAGCTGTGTACTTCGCAAAGCCATATTAACTGAAAAAGGGTTGAATTAGACTTTTTCAGAATAGGGACATAAGCCGTTGTCGCACTGAAAGGGTGGATTATCCCTTAATTCCTTTTTTAGACCTTCTCCTAAAAGGTTCTGAGAATTGATAAAATACGATGTTTATAGCTTATGCTTAGTCAAATAAGTCGCCTCCGCTCATTTGCGAACATTCAAACTCGGATATATACTCACGCACACATTCAAACAAGTGCATTTGACTCACTTATCTGGCCAATTATGTAGTAGATTTTATCTCATTAGCGTTCGGTTAATTGGAAACACTAACAATAATTAATCCATTCAAACGAAAAAAATTGTCACCATAATTATTTTAAAGAATCAAAAATAAATTGTTTCATTTGGCGAGAATTAAAAATTCTTTATCCATTACCCAAATAAATCAAAACAAACAATATTTTGCAGTGGCGCCGACTTGGCAATATGAGTAACGGTACATTTTGATGATGATAAAACTATTTCATTGTATTCTTTGAAGTATTTTAGGTAGACTTTCTGGGGGTGGCCCAGAACAAAAGTCGTTTCCTTCACACTCAAAAATCAGTTTGAACTCTCAAAAACACGCAATTTTTTACTAAATTTTGCTGTGTTCATGTGTTTAACAAAAATACATGAATTTTACCCTGTTTTTCGATGTTCAAATGAACTTTTAAGGATGAAGGATACGACTTTTGTTCTGGGCCACCCCCAGAAAGTCTACATAAAATACTTCAAAGAATACAATGAAATAGTTTGATCATCATCAAAATGTACCGTTACTCATATAGCCAAGTCGGCGTCACTGATATTTTGTACTAAAATCGTGAGGAATGATGTTGTGGTGTCGGATGACATTGGATTTAAAATACACAACCATTTTCATACTATTGATTTTGCATCGATGCATGGTATTTATGTTGATTGTGTTTTAAATCCAATGACATCCGGCCATTGTGGTGTTATTCCTTACGAATTTATTAGAAAATTATGTTCTTTTTTATTTATTTGACCGAATTTACGAACAAGTTTTAACATTTGACAAATAAAACGTTTAATTTTTGATTACAAAAATTAAAAATGACGGCCATTGTCATTTATTCAAAGCACACATTTACGAACAATCAATTCCGTATTTTCTTGATAAGTACTTAACGGTCACAGGTTGTAGTGATTGTAATAGTACATTACGTACGTAAATTTTTATTTTGACAATGGGGAAGGTTACGGCCTGACCCGAAGGGGAGGGCTGTATTCCCACTCGTCAAAATAAAATAAAAATTTTGAAGCAGTTACGTACGGTTTTTTACGTGTTGAAGCAATGTAAATGCATTAACATTGCTGAAACACGTAAAGTACTTTACAATTGCAGGTGCCTGTGACTGTAAAGTACTTACGAACTTTGTCTTCTTTACGCTTTTCAGAAGTGCTAGTCTCGTAGGAAATTTAGCATAAAATGAAACTTACAAGAGTAGGTATTAGACACAGTTTACCGGGCACTAACGTGAATATGACATGGAGAGAAACTACGACCGGTACAAAAAACGTTGCACCCTGCAACGTAACTGGAGTTTGGAAGGTACCAATGACTTGTTTTTAATGAGCTCTTTGACAAAATTAAGATCAATATTCATAATTCGCATCATGTTTTTTTTTCGGAGGAGATCTACGCAGTGGATACGTCTCTATGGTCACGGATGCAATGGTTGGAGGTGGTCAAGTGGACACAGTCTACACTGATTTTGTGAAAGCCTTTGATAAGGTTATACTTTTGTCCAAACTAACGTCTTTCGTCTTGACGGAAAACCTGGCGTTCAACAGGGATTCATTCTTGGTCCTTTATTGTTTATTTTATTCATAAATGACATACAGGTATCTCTAAGCTCCTGTTCTGGATTTGCAGATGATCTTAAACTTTACAAGTCAATAATCTCTAGCTATGATTGCACCTTGCTTCAGGAAGACATAGATAAACTTGTAGAGTAGTGTAAATCAAATAAATCAATCAATCAATCATACGAATGGTAAATTTTCAAAGCTTTTTTCAAAACTCTAAATTTTCAATTTCTTATCAATTTTATTTTTTTCTTCCTTTTTTCATTTGATTAATTGTAAAATCTACTTTATAGACTGACTTGTTATTGGAGCTTTAAGCCTAATAGGCAAACAAATTAAAATAAAGTTCATTGTGATGCTAAGCCACCATCATGCTAACACAAAATGTTGAATTATTTTAATTTTTCATCGTCGACTTCAACAAAAGCACACTAATTATTCAAACTCAAGTAAAGTTTGGGCTGCTTGCAGAAAAAACTACAACACTTGAGCCAATAGCTCTTACGGCCACAATCTATCCTCTCGTTGCAAACATTATTAATTGTTGGTCAGCGGATATTTCTGCACAATATCTACTTAAACGAACAAAAGTTTTCGAAAAATGTGTCATCGTCACTACAGCTTGAGATGTTGTTTTATTTATTAAAAATATAAGTGGATTTGCCGTGGCATCATTTAAAGTAGAGCTCCTCTGCCACCTACATATCAATTACCTAAACAATGATCCTGAGGATGAAATCGTAAAGCAGTCAATTTTCAAAGCTGTGATAATTACTCTAAAAAGAGGAAGATATGTCTGCACGAGTGTAATGAAAATTTAGTGCCGTTTTTCTTTTTCAGTGTGTCTTTTAAGTTTTTTTTTTTAAATTGATTCCATGAAATAGTAAAAAGCGAATAGATCTAAATACTCTAGTTTTTGTAGAGTCAGTTGACGATACGTTGGTTAAAAAATGCCTCTGTTTGTTGTAATTTTACTCCATCAATATGTTTTAACAAGCATGGCATGAGCGCGAGCGCGGGTCATTTTGAAAATTAACGAGCGGAAGTACGACCGCGCTCATTCAACTCTTTCTAGGCTTGATCCGCGTCCGGGTCAGAGGCTACATCATTTTTTATTTTACCAGTTCCGCAATTTTTTGTGAGCTAAATTGCACACAAAACTAGTGCTATCTATGATGTACTAGATGCGGAAATTATAAAATGAAACAAATAAATTGACTTTGATGTAACAAATATTCAATACGAGGACGAGTAGACAATAAAGCATTAGAGTGGGCCTGAACGAACGTGCTGACGTACACTTATTTAGCACGGACTTCATAAAATGTGGACAGTTGACCACACGTCGAAAAGAAAAGAGTGTGGAAGGGAGCTCTAAAAATCAGTAAAAAGTGATCAGTAGCTTGTTTAACCTATTGACTATTCACTTCATCTGTTTGAAAATTTTTGCATTAAACATAACCAAAATTCCACAAATTAGCTTAAACTTGCGTAACTGCCCGTTACTTACGTCGGGCCATGATATCTTTATAGCTTTCTGCCATTCAGTGCAGAAAATTTGTCTGATATACGGATTTGTACCTTTTCTTCGATATTCTTAAAGTTTCTTTAGATTGCGGAAAATTTTACATTGTTTTCGTGAATTGAGTAGTGAGCGCAAACTTATGAGGGTTAAGGACGCCGCTCGTGAGCGGCGCTTCGAGTGCGCGCGCCGCTCAAATTTTTTACGAGCGTTGCCAGCCTTGGTTCTAGATGATGAAATAAAAAGTTCATGCAGTAGAATTAGAATGTATGAACTCCGTATGTAATATCGTGTAAAACATTTGGGCAGCTTGGTGCCAAAAAAGTTTCTCTGATAATATTGGAGTGGTCAACGAGTACATTACTGTTCACTCGGTTCCAACTCGGCAACCAGGATGCGTACTTGAGAAGTAAAAGTAACCGTAAAGAACGCAGCCTGCCAAAAATATGTTAATGTCATCGTCAACTACTATGCATCATATAAATTTAGACTCGGCACCATACTGCCCACTCAAGTTATTCTATTGTGAATGTAGAGGGCCTGGCGCCAAATTAAAATGTATATGACGCATATAGGGTGGGTCGATTTTGGGTCAATTTTGGGTCAATTTACAACACACACGTTTTCGGTTGTAGGAACATGAGAGTTATTAGTTTTGTATTTCCGAACACTTCCGAAATTTTGATTTTTGACCCACCCTAACGTATAATATTCCCTACTACCATTACTATGAGTTTTATTAATTTTCGGCACCAGGCTGCCTTCTATAAGGCTACTCATACTTATCAAGTACGCAGTCTGTTACCGAGTCGGAACCGAGTGCACATTAATGTACCCACCATTCAACAAGTTAAATCAAAACATCATTCTTACATTTTTTGTTGTATTATGTATTTTGATATCCAAATTGCTAATACTACGCCCTCGAAATCGTAGCTTTAACCCTCCAGCTTGTAATAGTAAGTGCGTAATGGCTTTGAGATTTTTTTTTGACAAACGTAGTGTTTGCAGCTCGAGCCAAAGCCAATGACGCGTAAAAATAAGATCCGAGTTTTAACGAGTTTCCGAGGACTGTAGTGATGAAAATATCGTACAAAATTGCTTGAAAATTAATGTTTCAACTTATGTGAATCCTTTACATCTTCGTCTCGTTCTAAACGAGTACGGTATCAATAGGGTTTACTGCTCGCTAGGTACTACTCAAGGAGCAAGGCCGCGGTAAAAATAGATGGCGAAATTAGCGGGTCTTTTGATGTTAATAAGGGCGCTCGTCAGGGTTGAGGTCTATACCCGCTTCTGCTCGTAATTTTCATAGATAAAATCATCAAGCAGGTCAACTTGCAAATAAATGTAGGGGTCGTTGAGATAATAATGAAAATCCTGGCCTATGCGGATGACGCAATTCTTTTGGGGGATTATACCGAGGATTGGGAATTATACCGAGGGGTGCAATTGACTGCCTGAATGCCGCATGAGGAGTACGGGATGAAGATAAGTGTAGGGAAAACTAAGGTTCTGCATGGGAGGAGCTGAAACAGGTGTCTGAATTCAAGTACTTAGGAACCATTTCTTCAGAGGAAGGCAAGTTAGTTAGAGAATTTGAGGAAAGGAGGAAAATGGAAAACGCGGTGGCCAGTCAGTTGAGGCCGACGATTCTGTATGGTAGTGAGAGTTAGGTGGGGGGTATCGGGTATCTCGTGTATGGCCTGGAGGATTCTGATACGAGGGTTCTTAAGAACATAGCGAACGTCAATCGGAGGGAGCAGTGGGATAATCATATTAGGAACGAAGACATTAGGGAAAATTTAGAAATTTTGTCAGTGGAAGAGGCGGCAAGGGCCAGTCGTCTGCGCTGGTTCGGGCACGTTCAAGGATGGGTAATAACAAGCTACCGAAAAGGATCTTGGATGAACAGATCCCGAGTGTTAGGCCAAGGAGTAGACCAAGGAGAAGTTTTATTGATTCAATTAAATCAGATTTAGAAGTTAGGGGACTTTCTCTAGGCGAACAAACCATCTCCTTGGCGGGCGATAGAAGGGCATGGAGAGCGATTGTTCACCATTCTGGGGTTGTAGCATAAGGACTTCCCACCGAAAGGTACTAATGGCCTATAAAGTTTGATGATTCGTCTCGTAGAGGTGCACGAATGTCAATTTACAAGCAATGTACTAATACAAAAACGTGCTTGCAATCGATTGTATGGAAAAGAAGAGAGTAGATAAGTCATTTACTTTCCTACGACACTGTCGCTGTCACATCAACTTGTAGACAGAAAACATTTAGCTTTGATGCAGTGCAAACGTCATTTCGTTGTCTGTCACAGACGAAAAATCCATTTATCGCTCGAAAACAAACAAACAAAAATTTTTGTAATTTGATGCTAAAAATGCAAAGTGTGCCAACAAATAAAAATTTTAATTGAATGGACTGACATAAAATAAAATTCGTCTGTCTGCAAACAATTCAAGTATCAAGTCCACCACCATCAGCAACATCACCACCCATCCATATGGAAATAATTGTCTGAGACGTACTCTATGGTAAAAGAGAAAAGTTATTGTATATTTTTAACATAATAAATACTCCAAAATTCAACTTTATTGTGTTATAGCAGAAAATATGTCCCTGTAGATATCACATAAAACATAAAAAAAATAATTTATGATCGTTGTGTGCACATGGGTAAGGCAGAACTGTGTCGTTGGAAATTAAGGTCATAACGTACACAATAAAATAACATGAAGATAGTTGACTTATGAAATTAAGTAATTTTTTTGTCGTGCTGCTAAAACACAGATAGGGAATAGAATTAATGTGTGCAGGATTGAAATAACAAGCAAAGGGCAGAAACATTTAACAACATTTACACCATTTCAGTTTAAAACAAAAGATGGAAAAGATTAACTTTCACAAATTAAAAAAAAAGTGAGGGAGAAGTGATTCGCCTAAAATAGCTGTTCAACCTTGTCTACCGAACTCGTTTTTATCCGTAATTCATCCCATTTAATCGGTAATTTCCTCATGCGGTTTTTTTCCCAAGATATAAAATAGTACACTGTAGGTAGGGAGTGTTGTTGCACCGGTAAAATAGTCAAATTAAAACATAGTGTTGATGCCAAACCCGTGCAATCTGTGCCAAATCGATAGACGTGACTACTCTTTTGAGCTTAGAAGAGCCGCTGAAACAATTTTCTTAAAGTTTTTGTCTTCTGTTAGACATCCTTAAGTATTTTCGTTACGAAATGCATCAATCCTACTCAAAACAAAATTCCCGTCACATCATACGGTCATTACAAAATAGATATGAAGTGTTTACTTCTGCGCAGGTTTAAAAGGTTAAAAACCTGCGCAAAAGTACAAAGTTCATATCTATTTTGCCATACTGTAGGTGAAATCTTTTTTGTCTTCATGGAAAACGTTTCCCTAACTTCAGTTCTTTTTCAGAGACTATCGGTAGAGATTAACTCGAATTCAGAGGGAGCGAAAAATTTAGGGTCTTTTCTTCTGGTTATTAATCGTATGGTTTTACATGTTTCATCTAGTATCTAACATTTTTTCTTGTTATTGGACCCGTACGAAGTACGAAGGTCCTATACGTTTACTACAAATTCAGGGCTCCCACACATTCAATATTTAAAAAATTATCTGTCTCCACTTTTTTTTCGAAACGGCTGCATCGAACACCCTGAACTTTTTTTTCGCTTGTAACTTTATATGTGCCATGGTTCAAGTTCAAAGATAAGCAAACTCGATCGGGTAGTTTCGGAAATATGGTCGAAAAGGTGTCCAAAAACATGGTTTTTTGGGGGTAGGTTCAGGGATAATATTATAATAATAATTTATTTAGTTTAAAGTCAACTTAGTACAAGCGGACGTCCAAAGGTAAATTTACAGAGACTAACAAATTTAAAATAATGTAACATGTTGTCAAGAAAAAAGTGAAGCAGAAACATAGGCTGGTTCAATTACATATCAAGAAGGAATTCAATGGTAGAGCCTGGCAGCTTCCTCAGCTCAGAGAGAAATTCGTGTCGAGGCAACTTAGGGTTGACGAAATTGCAAACAACATCAAAAATTCGACAGGCATAGTTGAATGGCGAATGATTAGAGCGTTGGGTTCTGTTAGTAGGTAAAAATATTATTCCATTGTTCCTGAGAGGACGTTGGTTAAAGGTGATACGGGATCGAAGGCTCGGTGAAGCGGTTCTACCAGTTATAATAAAGTGAATAAACATTGCACACTCATTTACTCTCCGTCGGACAAGGGTCTCCAGGCCGTGGTTCAAGCATCTGTCTACGTATGGACTAAGCTCGTAGTCACCTTGTGCGCGACGTTCCAAATCGCCATTAATAAACATAACGAACTGTTTTTGGGTACTTTCCATAGTTCGTCGGTGCGATATTTGCTAGGGTGACCAAAAGCAAGATGCAAATTCGAGGTTCGATCGGACCAAAGACTTGTAAAGAACTTTCAGAGCGTTGTCGTCAAAGTTGAGTGCTGGGATTTGTTGAAAACATACTCAAAGTGGGCATCAAAGCTCATACTTGAATTCATGTATATACCCAGATCAAATAAATTGTCGCAACGTTTAATTAATTCATCACCCAAGACATAGTCGTAGATGATAGGCTTCTTTTTCAGCGCATACGTTATCACCTTCGATTTGACTCTGTTGATTTCAAGACCATTTTCACAGCACCAACGATAGAAAGTGTTTATAGCAAGTTGAAATTTACGAGCATCGTCTAACGATCTTATTACGGAGACTAGTTTCTTGTCATCAGCAAAATTCAAATTGATGGTTCATATATCAAGAACTATGATAGATAGGAAGTTGCTTTCAAAGGCAAAGTTGTAAAGAATCAATGTCCCAATCCCGAGATTTAATCACTTCTAGAGTGGGGAGGGATGAGTCATATCTCAAGACCTATGACAGATGGAAAGTTGCTTCCAATGGCAAAGTTGTAGAGAATTAAATTTTAGCGAACACGTGTTTCAGGGTTTTCCCCAGAAACGTCCAAATCCCGAGATTTAGCCACTTCTAGAATTGGTAGGAATGATTCATATATCAAGAACTATGACAGATAGAAAGTTGCTTCCAAAGGCAAAGTTGTAGAGAATTAAATGTTATCGAACACGTGTTTCAGGGTTTTCCCGAAAGATGTCCCAATCCTGAGATTCAGCCGGTTCTAGAACTCAGAGGGATAAGAACATTAGACAACGCGTGATTGGTGTCAGAGTTCAGAAAATGTACTTCGGGAGGGCTTTCGACATTACTTTGGGTAATTTCTGAGAGTCGTTTAAATTCTGATAGTTCTAAAAGAACTTGACTATGCATTCTGATGCGCATTATATTTATGATAATTGTAAGAGTTTGATACGTGAAGGCTTTCCGCACGACGTGAAGGGTCTTTGCATATGTTTTCTATTACAATTTCTTATGCCTAAGTATGTATCTCTTTTTGTTATGTTGATATTTACGACGAATTCATCGGGAGGTCACAGGTCTGACGAGCGAAAGCGATGATGTTGTGCATTTTGTGCGATCCATTGAATGGCCATCATCATTCACACCATGTTCATTGCCCACCATATTTTGAATGTGTTGTATTTTCAGTACAGCGACATCTATGGTTGACTAGTTGGGATGTGCCTACGTTTTCTCCTATCAATTTCATTGCTTGACGATTGGCGCCAAGTCATCGTTGACATGTAATGTGTTATGCGTTTTATATGCAGGATTATAACATGCTTGTGACGTCACATGTGGATATTCTTGCTAGTACGCTTCGTTCCGGGCATCGAATCCCGTAACTACCCAATTTATGAAACTTGGGTGAACTTATGGATGTTATATTTCTTAGATAAAAATTCGGTGGCGTCCAGTGCGTTCACCACTGAGCCACCCGTTCTGGTTTCGCTTATCTACGATGTTCCATTTTTTATATTCTGTCCATGTCATCCACAAGAAAAACATATGCAAGGGATTCCGTACGCATCAGAATAGATGTTACAAAAAGACTCGAACCTATCTAAGTAAATGTTACCTTAACTCCTAACATGTTAGATCCGTGGTAACGTATTGGCTTTCCACCAAGAATATCCGGGTTCAAGCCTGGTGGAGACAAATTCTTTATAGGATTTTTCTTCAATGTACAGCATGAAAGTAAAAGTAAAGAACGTTCCTTGGCACACCCAGGCTTCATAATTTGGGTAGTTGTGAATTTGGTGCCGCAACGAATCGTGCTTGGAAGAATGACAAATATGACGTCAACCATATTCGATGAATTCTGAGTATAAATATCTGAGTCTGACTTTGGACGGAGATATAATTAGCACCAGAGGAAATCCTAATGGTACAATACTTGCTTCCGTTTGGCATGGTTCCGAATTCACGTTAAGCATGTGGTCCAAAAAATGCCTGCCGGTTAAACACATTGATGGGGCGAACCGGCATTCTAAGCCCTACTAGTTTCCGCACCTAGTACATCACTAAGTTTGTGTCAATGTACCACTGACATAGTAAAAATGTCGGTAACGAAAGGATCTCTAAGAGAATCCATGTGAGCAAAAGCTCACAAAAAATTGCGGAACTAGTACATAAAAGCCTCTGACCCGGACAGGTTGTAACGGCGGATTATTATCATACATTGCCTTAACTCTAAAGTGTATGTAATTACGTCCACATTAAATTGTGTTGGAAATTGTCGAGAGGGTAATATTGACAAATCCGTCCGAAGCAACGGTGTAAAATAAAATTCTTACGCAAACACAAAATTGACCCCCAAATAGACAAAAATGTTTATCTCTCAATTTGCTCTGCAACACAGCAAAAAACAATTTTTTGGGCTAGAGCCAACGAAGGCCTTTAAATAGACGCCTCGGACACACACTTCCATTGACAAAAAGTTTCCCTCAATTTGCTCTGCACCATGAGCACCGACCTGAGGCCCATTTGAGCCCTAAGCACAGGCACCGGGCCCAAATTTATTTCGGAATATAATTCGATACTCGCTAAATAGAAAAAGAATCAACAAAATCAGTCAGGTTTTATCCAATGTGTGCAAACCTAGTAGAAACTCAGTTTTAGGATCTTGACTGAGTCCAAGGTTGAAGAGTTTCTAATTCAAAAATTTGCTTCCATAAAATGTGAGACATTCCTAGACCTTTCGATTAAAAAAGTTTTTGTAAATCGGAAGAGATTTACTCGAGTTATGTACAAAAAACACGTAGGGCCCTTAGCAGGGACTCGTTTTTAGTGCCCCAGCTAAGTCCAAGAGCCCAATCTCATAAAAGTTTCTTTTATAAATTGTTGGACTTTCATAGACCTGTCGATTAAAACAACAATTATGAAAATATGAAAAGATTTACTCGAGTTATGTACAAGAAACCACTCAAACGGCCCTAGCTCGGCGGTCCTTGGACCGACAGTGCACAGATTCAATCCCATAATAGTATATTACAACACAAGGGCTGTAATTTGAGATCTCGTATCTGGGAGGGGTTGAAGATCCTAGTGCCCTTTATTGACCTATCCGATAGAAAAAAATTTTGAAAACATTTACTCGAGTTATGTACAAAAAATCCAAAACAAATTAGAAGGTCCTTGGCGCAAAAATACCCAGCTACAATCCCAAAACCACTTTTTCAATTACTTTTCAGGGAAAAAATGGAATATCGGTTGACGAACAGGAGAATTTCTTTTGCAACTTCTCTTATTTGAACCACAAAACATAGGTACCACCGTAAAGGCATAAAGCCCTTATACTTATATACCTTATCACTTCGTATGGGCCTAGAATTGTCCACTGACTGTTATTTGACCAATAGGTTTTCTTTGAAAAATTTCTTGTTAAATAACAGTCATTTTACGGTTAAATAACTTAGGTCTTTTTATGACTGGGTGGGCAGGACTGTCAAATAACGGTTCTTACAACGATATAATAATAATGAGTTATTGGTTTTCGAAATGTTACTTGGAAGATTACAATGAGATAATGAGACTTAGCGCATTGTAAAGAGTTAATGGAACATTTTTGAGACTCGGTCTTGCGTTTAGATTTTAAGGAAATATACAGTGTCAAGACGTGGTCATCAAAGTCTATTATTTAAGTTCCACATTTTACTCACTCAGTTCGTTTCCTACTCTGTCAAATGAAAGCTGTAACTTCACACGAAAAGGAAGATAGGAGGTCGTCAAAAATTATTCTATATTTCTAACAGGAAAACCAAAAAATTTTTAGCTTTAAACTTCCACTTGTTTTCCGATAGATTCACCCAACTTTGAAAATAGCTTTCGTTTAAATTAAAATAAGCTTTTGGCTATTTACTGTGGATATTGTAAAATCGGAAGATGAAAGCTTGAAAAAGAAAACTGTTCGAAAACAGAAAATCAGATTTAAAAGCTTCTAGCAGCTTTCGTTCACGAAAAATCAGCCAGCTGGAGCTACTCGTCGGTGTAAAAGCTATACATCTTTTCGTGGTGAAAAAATGTATAAAACACAATGAAAACTCAATGAAAGTTTCCTACGAAATACTTGACAATCATTGTTTATTATAGCTGAAAATGTATTACGAAAAGCGACATCGACTGTCTTACAGAATAAAATCAAAAATTCTCTTAAAAAATATGTTTTATTAAATAAAATCGAAATTCACCAGAATGACATGAAAATGGTGCGTGAATTACTAATACATCGGTAAGTCAATTTGATTTAAGGCATACAGTTTTTCTTATTCATGATTTTTGATTTGAAAAGATGGGAAGCTTATTTAGCGAACGGAATCGTCCTTGAAAACTTTGAGTGATTTCGTCAGTTTAATTAATTTAAAATTTGGGATAAAAATAAATTGTAAAATTTTCTGTTATCATAAAAAGTGGGTTTAGTTTCCTATTTGTTTGGTTGAAGCTGATAGGAAATCCATAAGTTCGATAAGGTCTTGCACACCACAGAATATTTTATCTAGTAAATTACCAACACGTACAGACTCTTCCATCCATTTCCACTATGAGTAAATTGAGGGTTGATTTGCTCGTTATAAATGATGTGTAAGAAATAAATTCATTTTGTCCTTTACCTTTGATCTGTATGTCAATAGGAAATAAAATAATCGCGTTGAAATCATCTTTTAATGAATTCGGCATCTAATTAATATTATAAACATTGTCAGACTTATGGAAGGAAGATAAACACGTATATATGCGAGGGACCCGTACGTATCAGAAATAGAAAATATTGCCTTAACTCTTGCAAATATGTCCACATTAAATTGGATTGGAAATTGTTGAAAGGGCAATCTTGTAAAACCCTCCCAAGAAACGGTGTAAAAACATCTAAAAATATTTACAAAGCTCCCAAAAATTTCATAAAAATGTACAAAATTTTTTTCTCAAACAAATTTTCAAAACAAAACTTTGTTGGTACTAGGGTCGATCTTAGAACCGACCTACAGCAGTTAGAAGAGGACTCTGACCCATAGTGGGCAAAAAAGTTCCCTTCATTTTACTCCACCACATAGCAAATTTTTTTTCTTGGTGGAAACGACCTTTTGACCGACCTTTAGCCTTAAGGAGAGGCCGCGAACCCATACTTGTATGGACAAAAAAGTTCAGCTTTTTTTCTCTACAACACTGCACAAAAACATCATCGTTAAAGGAATTTTCTCGAAAAATCACTAAATATAGTCTAGGGTCGAATATTTCTGTAGCTTGCGTCGGGTCAAAATGAAAATGCGAGTACTTCACTTTATGACAATAATTTTATTTGCGCCCGCACCCTTCGCTTGCTACAAAAGAACTGATTTTGCACTCACTCTCCTTTTGCAAATATGCTATGGATCGTGAGTGCGTTTAGGTCCGCCGAGTATTTTGCATTAAGGGCAAGTACCTTTTAAGGGCATGTTGCTTCTAGACGCTACAGGTCGCGTGGAGTGAGTTGGCCCTAGAGCCCGATTTTCACTAATTAAACTTTCGTCGTTCTCTGATGTCCAATTCATTCAATAAAAACCTTGAAGAGCTAATTTGGCAGAGATATAAGTCATAAAGTTTCACCAACCTTACAAAAACCGCGTTTTTGACCACTTTTTCGACAGTAACTCCAATGCGATTTTTCCCAAATTCAATTCTATAATCATTGTTTTCGATTATCTTTCTTCCATACATTATCATGCATTCCTAGACCTTTCGAACAAGAAATTATTTATGAAAATCGGAAAAGATTTACTCGAGCTATGTACAAAAGACCAAAAACCACTTAAACAGCCCTAGCGTCCCTTAGTCCTGTCTCAGATTCAATCCGATAAATGACTTTTTGATTACCTTTCATCGAAAAAAAAAAGATTTTGAGAATCAGTCAAGTTTTACTCGAGTGTTGTTGACGGACGGACACACTTTTTCTGCAAAACACGCAATTTTATAAGTATAGGACGCAAGGGGTGTGGTCAAAAAGTCAGAAAAAGTATAGGACCCTTACAAACGTCGTGGTAAACGCAATATATTCCTTTTCATAGCACTGCGTTCGGGTCTAAAAATACATATACAATGTGGCAAAGTTACCAACATTAATCTTGTATGGAGATAAACTGTATATATTTAATTCAAAAAGAGAATTATATCCTTTATTTACATTTAACGAAAATTTAACTCCAAAATTGATCGTACTCAGTTCATGTTTCAAAGAATGATAGTAATATACCGAGGACCAATATTTGTTTTTAGACCCGTACGAAATCTAAATATGGGGTCTAAAGAAATCGGTAGAAAAATTGTGTCCGTCCGTCACAAAAATGATCTTACTAAATAAAACATATGCAAGGCACTCGCACGTATCAGAATATATGTCGAACAAAGAGCTGATGTTCCGAAAAGACTCGAGAGTATTTAAGTAAATATTGCCGTAACTCTTAAGTGTATGAAATTACGTCCACATTAAATTGTATGGGAAATTGCTGATAGGGCAATACTGACAAACCCGTCCGAAGCAACGGTGTGAAAGGAAATTGACCTTCCAAATAGATAAAAATGTTCACCTCAATTTTCTCTACAACACAGCAAAAAACCATTTTTCGAGCTAGGGCCGACCTTAGGACCGACCTAGGGCTGACCTTAGGACCGTCCTTAGGACCGACCTAGGGCCGACCTTAAGACCAACCTAAGGCCGACCTTAGGACCGACCTAGGGCCGACCTTAGGACCGACCTAGGGCCATAAGGCAATTCTGAGACACATAATTCCAATGACAAAAATGTTTCCCCCAAATTTTTCTACAACACAGCAAAACAAAATTTTTTGTCAAGGACCGACCTAGGGCCCTAAGTAGAGGCCTCGGACACATACTTCCATGGACAAAAATGTTTCCCTCAATTTGCTCTGCTGAGTCCGAGGGCTTCTAATCAAAAAATTTTCTTTCATAAAATGTGAAACATTCTTAGACTCGAGCTGTGTACAAAAAACATGTAGGGCCCTAGCAGAGACGCGTTTTTAGTGCCCTAGCTAAGTCGAAAGGTTAAATCTCAAAAAGATTTCTTCTACAAATTGTTCGGCTTTCATATACGTGTCGACGAATATAGTAGATTATGCACCGCTGTCCAGGATGCTCTATTTTGACGATTTGGAGGTTATTTCCCGAGCCGAAGGCGTGGGAAATAATCCAAATCGTCAAAATAAACTATCATGGACAGCGGTGCATATGCTATTTTATCTGCCGAGAAAAGATATATCGAGAAAAACAATTTTGCCCTAGGGAGAAAAATGCGAGATTATCGTTCTAGGCAGATAAAAATAATTACGAAAACCGGAAAACATTTACTCGAGTTATGTGTAAAAAACACGTGGGCCCCTAGCAAAGACTCGTTTTTAGTGCTCAAAATCAAAAAAGTTTCTTACATGCCCAGTCCTTTCAGACAAAAAAAAGTATGAAAATCGGAAAAAATTTACTCGAGTTATTTACAAAAGACCAAAAACTGATTAAACGGCCCTAGCTCCCTACTTCGTCCCCAGATTCAATTCCATAAAAGATTTTTCGATTACATTTCAGGAAAAAACGTTTATGAATCGGTTGAGTTCTACTCGAGTTATCGTGTTGACGGACGGACGGACGGACATTTTTTTTATTGATGATCGATGCTCAACCCTACTCCCGGGTCGAAATTCAAACATCGTGGTAAACGCAAGAGACCCCTTTTCGAAGAACTTTGTTTTTCGTACGGGTCTAAAAATGTGGCACTTTGACAGTAATACGATCCTTAAAACACGGTTGAATGAACATAAAGAGAGTATAAGCTAAGCTGTTCCACCGATGAATAAGGCGGAAATTGGACACTTGCCGAACTTTCCCGAACTCAAATTTTCAACACAACGAAATTGCCGAAAGTAACTGATGTAAACGATATGATGATTACGTTGTGTTGAAAATTTGAGTTCGGGAAATGAAAAATTGCGATTTCCGCGATTCTCGTGATGAAAAATTATGTGAATCACAAGGGATGACGTATAAAAATTCAACATTTGCGATGCAGCCTTTATCTTCGGCGCGGGCAGCAACTCTCGCACAGGGTTGAATTTTTATACTTTCATCCCTTGTGATCCAAATAACTAATAAGAGTGAATCTGCCAATTCTTCGACCAAGTTGTATGAAACTTGAAAACAACCCATCTCCGAATTTCGTTATCTATGGCTTATTTGATTCCTTGTACCTGTAGGAGAAATTCGTAAAAGAACATTTGACTCGAAAATATATAGCTTTAGCAGTGGAATTTCTGAGAAAATGGTCTACACTGGATAGTCGAAAATCGTTTTTCATCAATAACTTCAACAAGATCGAATGCATTGGTCTGAAATTTTTCAGGTTTGTAGCCCTCATAGAGACGAATGTTTTGAGTATACACTTGCCCGGAAGTTATGAGTGTGTGGGGTGGTATAACTATTTTTCTTCGAAAAAATGGACTTTTTAAAAGTCGATTTAAAAGAACTCCAACGCTGTTCACATCAATGATCTATATTGCTGTCAAGACCATGTTCCCGAAAAACCAACGAGAAGATTTTTCGAGTTCGTCTGCTTTCTTGACTTACTGAAATGATCTAGAAACACCATTTTTTAGAAAATGGATCCCGGAAGTACGTACGTACGGAGGTACAGGAGGTTACGTCAATTTCATTCTTTAAGAGCACATCGCAGAAATGTGAACTGTCAAATTTGCGATGTTTTTTAGAATCGAATCCTGTGTAAATAACAAATTATTCAAAATTATAGCTCGTGTACTATGAGAGAATGACTTTTACGCAAGTAATAGATGAATCAGAATTCAAAAAGTTGGAGTATGAAGGTCGAAAATTGCTCCGAAAAATCATCGCAATTCCAAGTTCATTTGCGATGTTATTTCAGAGCAGATTTGTACATTCGTATTTAAACTTTTTGAATTCGATTCACCTAATATCTGTGTAAGAGTCTGCCTCTCACAGTACATGAGCTAAAACTTTGAATAATTTGTTATTTACGTAGGATTCTCTTAAAAAAAAAGATCGCATACTTGACAGTTTACATTTTGCGACTTCCTCTTAGGAGCGTGTCAGATATTTTGACAGTTCTATATTTTGCGATGTTTTTACATTGCATATTTCTAAGGCAGTAATCATCAATTTTAAATTCCGAAACATCTACTGTTTGCATAACACACCCCTTTATAGATTCTCTGAATCAGAATAAATAATTATTGAGCCTAAGTGTCAAAATTTGATCTGAAAAAACATCGGTACAACTGCTCTCTTTGCTGATGATACGGGTGTGTTCTATTCTTCCGATGCTGCGGTATCGAATGTTGCTCAGAATCACCGAGATATTGCGAAGATAAAGGGCTTTCTTGATGTCAACAAGCTTTCTCTCAATGTCAGGAAGACAAAATGTGTTCACTTCGGACGGGTGGGAATGCCACCCATTGATGCTGTGAGTCTGGAGGGCCAGAGAGTTGATTCAGTTGAGGTTTTTAAATATCTAGGCCTCCTCTTAGATAGGAGGTTGTCGTGGGACGCGCAAGTTGCGATTATGTGTCGTAAGCTGTCGTCAGTTTGTGGCATTTTATGTAAACTCAAGAAACTGCTCCCGAAGACGGTTCTCATGAAAATTTATTATTCCCTTGCCCATTCGCTCATTTGTTACTTGCCAGGAGCGTGGGGGACCGCGAATAAGAAAGCCTTGGATCGACTGCAAGTCCTGCAGAAACGGTGCCTCAAACATGTGAATAATCTCCCGCTGCGACACCCTACTGTGGATTTATTCCGGGGATATTGTCCTCGCGTGATGAACATCGATAGCGTCGTCAAGTTTAGCATCTGTTCTTTCGTCCATAAAGCCATCCACAATCAACCGTACTGCACAATTATCTTCAAAGGAGCAACCCATCCCTATGGCACTCGGAGAAAGCATTGGCTAAGACAAGCTTCCGTTAAAACACAAGGTGGAGAGAAAGCGATCTCTGCCAATGGATGTCGGTTATACAACTCTCTTCCGGAATCGGTGAAAAGGGCTCCACCGAACAGATTTCAAAGGGAACTGAAAGAGTGGCTTTTGGCTAACCAGTATCGTTCTGTGTGATATAGTTCCCCTTCTTGTGAATTTTTTTTTTTGTGGCTTTCGACTCATGCGTTGGTTTACACATTGAAGAGAACTTGGTTGCTGGGTCTATGGTGCGGAGAGGCGCTTCTCCTTCTGATACCCCATGGTACCGACCCTGCTCTCCTCCTTGATTGTCTCTTAACCCCATCTACACTAGTCCATATTTTTTTTTTATTATTATTTTTTTCTTTCTTTACCGTACATATTAGTAGCAGAGAAAAAAAAAATTCCCATTCCATTTGAAGCCACTTTTTGTTTTAAATTATTTCGGCTATTAGTTTGCTCAAATTACTATTTTTTTTTAAGAAGTATAAATTAAGCTTCAAGTTAATTTTGGCATTGGTATTAAGTAATTTCAAATCTGGTCACTCCTTTAAAGTGTCTCACATTGGAGTACCACAATTTCAAGTTGTATAAAATTTCATGATGTAAAAATAAATGAATGAATGAATCAATCAAAGTACTCGGTTATGCAATGTTTTTTCAGATCAAATTTTGACACTTAGACTCAATAATTATATATTATGATTCAGAGAATTTATAAAGGGGTGTGTTATGCAAACAGTAGACGTTTCGGAATTTAAAATTAATGATCATTGTCTTAGAAATATGCAATGAAAAAACATCGCAAAACATAGAACTGTCAAAATATCTGACACGCTCTTAAGAGCACGTTGCAAAAATGTGAACTGTCAAATTTGCGATGTTTTTATAGAACAGAATACAGAGTAAATAACAAATTATTCAAAATTTTAGCTCATGTACTGTAATATATGAATCAGAATTCAAAAAGTTTGAGTATGAAGGTCGAAAGTTGCTTTGAAAAATCACCGCATCCCAAGTTTGTGTGCGATGTTATTTTAAAGCGAAGTTCTACCTTCGTACTTAAGCTTTTTGAATTCTGATCCATCTATTATTTGCGTAATAGTCATCCTCTCACAGTACATGAGCTATAATTTTTAATAATTTGTTATTTACTCAGTATTGTTATAAAAAAAAACATCGCAAATTTGACAGTTCACATTTTTACGACGTGCTCCTAAGCCATTCGTTCTGGTGACAACTTACACTTCACCGATGCTCCCTCATAAAACAGTT
The DNA here is from genome assembly GCA_029228625.1 of Pseudolycoriella hygida. Lineage (NCBI taxonomy): Eukaryota > Metazoa > Arthropoda > Insecta > Diptera > Sciaridae > Pseudolycoriella > Pseudolycoriella hygida. The sequence continues at coordinate 47,334,314 of CM055406.1, forward strand.
ATCGAATAAAATCTTTTTGCTTTTGGGACAGTCTTCTGACTTTTCGTACTTTACGGTGATGCAGCTCATCAAATGAGTTATGTTGATAAGGTGGGAAGGTACACTCTTCTGTTCTAATTACAAAAAACGTTGGACTAGTAGCAAGCATTTTATGAAAGCAAAAATTCCAATAAATATTCAAGTAGATACTTTATTCTCTCTACAAATTTAACATCAGCATGGAGTCTAAGCTAGTTGAGGTAATTTCGACATAACAAAAATAAATTAACCCGACAAACTAACAGCGAAGCTCATACGAAAATAATGAAAATTTAATTTCTTTCCTATTTAATTGTTATGCATATAGTCTCCTTCAACACGTCGGAATTGTTCCCGTGTTTACTTATCCAATTTCGCACTCGTACGCAACGTTCATGTAGAAGCAATGAAAGTTTCTGAATAAATTTGGGAAAACAAAAAGTTTCTATACTTCTAGAAATTTGCTTTGAGTTTGAAACAAGTTTAACAGGCTTCAGGATGTGTCGTTTAGTGGTTCATATGAATTTGAAATTTGTTATATTATTAAATGGTTGGTTCGTTTGTTACAATTAACTTAGATAAAACTTTAGTTCAAGACAGACACGATTTTGAGCTAGGGAATAATGGGTCAAAATGAAATTAACTCCGTTCAGATTACGACAATAGAATAATATTAAGTTAATGTTGCCATAATTTGTAAAATTGACATAATTAACTTTATGTAACAAATTTATGAAGGCTCTCCAAAACAGGTTTTGATAGTAGATTGATTTCAACTGAAGTTTCCACTTTGAAAATTATACTAAATTGTTGAAATTGTGGATAAAACTATATGATTTCGGAATAAATTAAAATGTCAATCACCGAAAATTGAATGAATTCAGTTATTTCGTTTCGTAGTTTTCTTACGTTAGCAAAGATTGCTTTTACTTCTATACAAATGGAAATAATGTGACTTTTTACGTATTATTGAATGGGACTGACATAGCATACGTTTGCATTACATCTCTCAATTTTCCTAATGTAAATGTCGCTTACGAAGCATATGAGATTAAGAAATGTCTGCAAATTGAAAATAAAATCGCATAGAATTTCGTTCTAACTCTTTTTGTTTATTTTTTTTTACTAGGTAGAGAATTTAATTCATTCGTCTGATCCAGACAAAACGAAAAATCTGACCTTGCAAAGTGTAACTTATTTGTGAATCGAGCAACTCTGAGCAATTCGTTTTATTTTTGCGTTGTGGTCAGAATTTTTGTTTCATATTTAACTGAGTAAAACACCATAGATTTCCTCACCGAAAAGAAGCAAAATATTATTCTCCACTTTTCATTTTCCACTCTTTATTATTCGAATTCCATCCTTCGAAAAAGGAGCTACAGCCGCTTCAAAGTTACGTTGAACACTATTATGAAATTTATGACTTTTAAAAGTCAAAGGGATGGGATGTGTTCACCAAACGAGCGCCAATTTGAATTCACATAGAACACGCGTGCGTTCGATGCAGGGGGATGCGGGGATCGTTAATAATTTTCATTTTTTGTTAATATTATCAATCTGCGACGAAAGCACATATGAGCAAGTTGTAAATGTAACCCGTGTTATGTTGTGAAAGTTTAATTTTCTAAACATCGGACACTTTATTAAAAGTCATAAAATTCGAAGTATTTTTTAAAAAGATATTGTCGTTTTCTGTGCTTGACATGAGATTCGCTTACATTCAACGGCTGGTATCTATGGTGTGGTCATATTTATAGTTGAATTTGTTTTTCGTTATTAAAATAACAAAACCGAGGGGTAACCGACTTCAAAAAAAAATCCCTAAAACATCCCAAAAAATCACAAAAAGCACAAGAAATCTCAAAAAATCTAAAAAATCTGAGAAACACAACAAAACCACACAAGTAAAACAAAAAACAAAAATTGAAAAAAGTGATCAATACGTTTGAGTATAAAAATTGTTCTTGTAATTTTTCAAGCAATTTAAAATGTTTGCGCAAAAATTGTATTTGTATTACGACGATTAGATAATGGTTCTGCGTTGAAGCTTTAAAGCATTGCATTCTAAATATATGTTATTTACAATTAGAAGAAGAAGAACAGAACGAATTTGGAGAATATTTGTTTGCTCCGGATTTACATTTAGTGATCAATAATAATGAATACTGTGACGGAAAAACAAGAACCGACACTCTGCAAAAGAACATTCAATATTCATTGTTATTTCCCATAAATTTTTGGTTCTTATTTCTCCGTTACCGTATGATTTGTAAAAATTTTGGTGTCAAATATCGATTTTCAAAGTATCGATAATTACCAAAGAATCGATATATGAAAATATCAATCATTGAGTTGAATTGATGTGTTTTTAGGTTTACTCGAAAACTCAACTTCACAAATTTTATTTTATTTTTGTCAAGTTTGCAGCCAGGGTTAAAAAATCAAAATCAAAACAAATTTCTGAAATCAAATCAAAATTGATCATCAACGAAAAAAGCGTGATAATCAAATCAATTGATTTTTTTATATCTAGTGATCATCATGATTTTTCAAAAAATTTATTTTTCGCTAAACTTGGAATTTTCATTAGTCTCGTCATAACAAACTGTAAAAAGAAATAATGATGACCACCACAAAAAATCAATTGATTTGATGATCACGCTTTTTTCGTTGATGATTAATTTTGATTTGATTTCAGAAATTTTATTTGATTTTGATTTTTGAACCATGTTAAAAGTATGAATTATGAATAAATCTCGGATATGTCATATTAGGAAAAATTTTGCGAGTTCGCTTTCACGTAGCTATGAGTCCGAGTATGAGTAATTTCCATATTTACAGGGTAGTCAACCTTGTGAGCAGCTGTCCAGGCAGGCAAGGTCATTCTCGTCCATATATTCTAACGTAGTTAATTTCACAATGATGGAGTTTATAAACAGAATCAACAAGATCCAACTACAAGCTGATATAATTAATAATTACTCAGATTAAATAAAATTTCCACGCTTTTATAAAAAAAGAAATATGGACCAATCGCAACCGACACCGATACTTACAAATCGATCAAACCGATCAAACAAATTGAAAATGCTAGGGCTGATTTGTCGAGTGATATGCAAAGTCTCGGAATTAAATTAAAGTCTCCCCATCGAATCGACAACACGACCAAAGCGTAACAATTGACACACACACATTTAAGGTGGTAGACAAGTTCGTATATCTTGGATCTCTGCTTAATTCTGACAACGTAATCATGGACGAAATCAAAAGACGGATAAATCTTGCCAACCGGAGTTATTACAGCCTGATAAAAATTTTAAAGTCCAAATCAGTAAGCAGAAACTCTAAATGCGCACTGTACAAATCTGTGATAAGACCAATAGTTACGTATGGGTCGGAGTCGTGGTGCATGACTCAGAAAGACGAACAATCGCTGTTCACGTTCGAAAGAAAGGTACTGCGGACAATTTTCGGACCAGTATATGACGAAAATATGAACAGATGGCGCAGACGATTTAATCATGAGCTTATGCAGCTTTATGGAGAGCCGGACATAGTTAGAACAACAAAAATTAACAGACTACGATGGCTTGGTCATGTGCAGCGTATGGACGACAATCGTATCTCGAAGAAACTTTTTATCACCAAACCGGAAGGCAGACCAAAATCCAGATGGTGCGATGCAGCTTTTGCCAACCTGAGAACTGCGGGAGTAACCAGCTGGAAGACGTTAGCTGAGGATAGGTCCGGTTGGAGAAGCATGTTGGAGAAGGCCAAGACCCTTAATGGGTTGTAGGGCCGGTTAAGTAAGTAAGTAAGTAAGTAATTGGATTTTCACTGCCAAATCACTTCAACAGTATTCGAGAAAGATTTTCATTATGAAAACATGAGCGATGAAGACGAAGGGGAAAACGATATCAGTTACATTGACGAAAGTGATTATCAATCTGACGATGGTGATATGGATGAGATTCAACAGGATAATCATGTTTTATTTGGTATCACAGGCGAATTGCTACTAAAAGATTATTCTGAAAAGTTTTTAAATTTGAAAGAGAACGACATAATACGCTATTGTATCTAGCAGCACTGGCCGCGAAAAGAAAGTTCAAAAGTCCGCTATTGTTTGGTTTTTAAATAACAATAAAGCCAAAGTGATTAGTGATCGACTATTTAGAGTACGTGAAAAAAATTATGACAAGACCTGGGGCAAAGATCCAAAGTGTATTGAGAAAGTGAAAGATGCCTTGTTAAATTAATAAATATATATAGAACGAACCATCCACAATAGACTGGTGTCTCTTTAATATAGATAACTCTTCCCTAATTGGTCATGTGCCCAGTTTTAGTTTCATAAATGGAAGAAACTTTAAAGAAACCTCTTTTACAAAGTCGGCCGCATTCATTCAATCAGGAAAACCGATATGCGTACTTTTCGTGTGGTACGATTGGAGTACTGAAGGCCGCTTGCAACCAAAATTACTGAATGAACACAAGTTTATTAATATTCGCTACTACAAAGGAACGATCCCTAAACCTCGTTTTCATAATAATATTTTGACAATAACAAGTAACTCGATAGCGCAGTGGTTAACACGTCTGCCTGCTACTACGAGATTCAGTTGCCAGTGCGTTGGTTCAAAACTCAGCCGCAGACGGATTTGTACCGATTGTTAGATTCGTAAACAAAACAAAACTGATTGAATCGTTCAAGTCAAGTGACGTTGAGTGTAGTGCCATCGTACGGCTTACCGGAAAAGAAATTGTTGGGAGAACCGGCATTCTACTCCTACTAGTTTCGCTCATAGTTACATCTCGTAAATGACACTGGGTTTGTCGCACAGCTTACCACTGGCACTGTAAAACTTTCGGGTAATGGAAGAATCTCAAAAAGTAGAACCAGAAACTGCGAAACTAGTAAACAGTGATCGCCTCTACCCCTTCATGGGTTGTAAGGCAGATAATTATTATTATTAACCTTGTTAAAACATTCAATGAAAAATGAAAGACACTTTTTGTTACATACATATAAAAAATCACATTCTTTTCAATTCCCAATGAATCCAAAAAATCTTAAAAGATCTCAAAAAATCCGAAATAATCTCAAAAAATCCCAAAAAGTCCCAAAAAATCCCAAAAATCTCTAAAAATCAAAAAAATCCCAAAAAATCTAAAAAATCTGTTAGAAAAAAATAGCCGGTTACCTCTCGAACAAAACTGAGTATTAAGAAATGTCAAGATTTCCATGAAAATGTTAAAGAAAGCAGCTTTTCACATAATGTGACTTATATCTGTGGAAAAAAATGTGAATCACATCTTTGTTGCTTTCTTTAACATTTTCATGGAAATCTTCACATATCATATACTCAGTTTTGTTATTTTAACAACGAAAAATATGACCACACCGCCGAATGTAAGCGAATCTCATGTCAGGCACAGAAAACGACAATATCTTTTTAAAAAATCCTTCGAATTTTATGACTTTTAATAAAGTGTCTGAAGTTTAGAAAATTATACTTTAACAACAAAACACGGGTTACATTTACAACTTGCTCATATATGTACTTTCGTCGCAGATTGATTGATTAACAAAAAATGAAAATTATTAACGATTCCCGCATCTCCCAGAATTCAACAAAAGAAAATGTTAAAGTGAACATATTTCATGTTGTTGACAATTAAAAGTCTGATAATTCATTTAGTGTTCCATCTAACTTTGATGCGTCTGTATAACCAAATTTGGTTTGGTTTTAGCTATGTTGATGCAGATTGGTAAGAGTTTCAATCACTAGGTTGGTTTTTTACAGGGTTGGGGTAGCGACGCTAGAAGCGAGTTTAATGCAAAACATCTCGCTATTAGCGACTAGCGCTCGCTAAATCGCAAAATCGTATTCAATGCTTGGATTTGTGGGGAGGATCTGCAAGGACTTTCGGGACGTAAATACCCTCAAAAGTGTCCATTTCGTTTATGTTCGCTCGTATCTTGAATATGCTTCTGTAGTGTGGCATCCATATTTAGAGGTGTGCAGGCATCACTTTTCGCCTGACCGTGCCCGCCCGCGCCCGTTCGATTTTGAAAACGGGCAGCCCGTGCCCGCCCGTTTTCGAAAAAAGATGCCCCCCCCCCCGCGCCCGTTCGATTTTGAAAACGGACAGCCCATGCCCGCCCATTTTCGAAAAAAAGATGCCCCTGCCCACCCGTATCCGTTCGATTTTGAAAACAAGCAGCCCGTGCCCGCTCGTTTTCCAAAAAAAAAAATGCCCGCAAACGGGCGGGCTTGTAAACGCAAAATCGGGCGTGCCCGCACACCTCTAATCCATGTCATGAAACCTTATGATCTACATAAATTTTACATGAATTATACATTATTATACATGAAATTATAATTATTATAAAAATAAATTTTGTATTGACAAGTTGAGCTTTTACACAAACCTTACGCTATGCGATTCGCATCGCGTCTAATATAATGATCCCTTAAATCCACCAAAACAAAACTCAATCTCAAAGAACACTAAAATTCAACACGACATCGATTAGCTACACGCTTTTCAGTACGTTGTCGTTGAAAAATATGAACATGAACAATGAGTTTCAGAGTGTGGCGATGTTGTCGGAAGAACAATGTACATATCGCGCTTCGCGCTCACCTTCACTCAGCGCTCCTGCTCCATATGAAATTTCACGCGAACTATAAACGATACATTCACAATGGTTAAAATCGCTGAAAAAGAAAATTCATCTATGAAATTCATTTATGATTTTGTTGACAATTTTGAATTGAAGGAAGTACGATGAAAAGTCCTATTGTGGGCGTTTTATGAAAGTACCCATGCCCTGCCCACCGCCCGCGAATTTTGAAGCCCATAACGCCCATGCCCATGTGCATGAGGCATAGGCTGCGGACAGCCCAGTTTTGCGGGCTGCCCACTCATCTCTAATTATAAATTCAGATTTTTAATTCACTGAAAAACGAAAAGCCAACTCGAGAGGCTTTCGTTCTTTTTGCAATCTCCTATTTTCTCTCTTCGGATGACAAATTACCTTAAATTGTTATACATGGATCAAGGTTCAGTGCCTCAGAACCATATACCAAGAACGTAGGGCGGTCATTTCTGTACAGTAAGCAGCAATGTTCGGTGAAAATGAAGAAAAGAGGAAAAACAGAATAATCATTTTTTATGACAAGCCCATCGTCATCATCCTACCTTGCAGTCTGTATCATCACTTATCCTTCATAATGTTATCTTCACATGACCTTTACATCCCTTGAATCGTTTCTATTGAGTTGTAACATGTGACATTTTCATATCGCAATTTCCACCATAATCTAATTTTCCATATAAGCTTTTGCCATCAGCCGGTAGTAGCACCATATCCTTTACAAATTTGGTTGTAAGCTTTATGTTAAATTGCAGTCAAGCAGATTGCTATGATTGAGATACGCAATGTTCACCACAAGCATAATAGAAGACTGTAATTATGATAACTAATTCGAATCTATTTCGGACACAATATACATATGCAATACATGTAATTCAATTCATATGCCTTGAACACCTGTGGTGCTCACATAAATTTGAAATCCAAAAGTGTAACTAATATGATCAAAGATATTTATTTAATTCGACTGAATGTTAAACACATCAAGAACCAATATATCATTTACGAGGATATGAATACGAAATAAACGTAAATAAACAACGATTTCGCATAATTATTTCAAATTGATATAATTACCATAAGCCACAGAAACCGATACCCTTGCATATTGTGTTTACAGGGAATTAAATAGCGGTACTAATATCGGAAATCGCAAATATCGTATATCGGTTTCGATAAAAAAAATACCAGTATCTACCGGAAATGAAAAGTACAAATTGTCAACAAAAAATAAATTTTGACTACGGACTTGAAACAAGCAGGGTTGTATTAGCAGCGTTACAATACCCAGCTAAGAATTTACCGTACAACATGTACATTATTGTGATTTTGTTCTAAACGCCTTCCGTGGGGTCAGATTTTATAATTTTGAACTCAGAGTCAGATGAAACAAAAACAGAAAAAATGAGACAGTAATCGACAGTTTTGCGAGCATTAGCAGCCGCTAATACTGATCGCTGTTAGTGCGCTAAGTTGTTTTCGGTTAGTTGAATTGCTTTAACGAAGCAAATTGTTTTCTTTTCTAGCGTCAGCAAAATCGATTAGCGAATGGAACCAAGCATAAAAATAAGAAAAAAAGCCTGATTGCTGTAATTCTGTCATTTCGTTTTGTTGAGAAACTACTTCATCGTAATGGCTAACAAAAATTCTACAAAGTTAATTGATAAAAATCAAGTAAAACTCCAGGCGGTACAATAGGCATAAAGACAAGGTGGAATATTTTCATTTATAGACTGTTCTGATGAGAGAATACGCGCCGACTTCCAAGGGCAGCAGGCGCTGCCGCCCCCCGCGGACAAATTCGTAGGGGGCGACGCCTCCAACGGGCAAATTCGTAGGTGGCGACGCCCCGAACGGGTAACCCAACACTAAGAAACCACTTGAAATTTAATAACTTGCAGTGTAATATTTCCGATGAACATCTAATTCATATATCAAAATAAAAGAGAATTTAATGCTTTTATTTTCAAAATTTTCGCCATCGGCGCTACAAGGAATTTATTTTCAAAGTAGAAATTTTGCATACAAACAGTTTTCCCTTAAGGGCAAGGTACAGTAAAACCTCTCTATAACGAACTCTGTTTTCTCAGACTCCTCTTCGAGTACCTCCGGCATCAGAAAAGCTAGAACAATAGTACTATGTGATTCTGAAAGAGAACATCTACAGCTTTTCAAAGCATATATAATAATATTGTTCTAGCCCCCCCAAACTACCCCCCTAAATGGGGGGTCGGCCATACATTTGACGTCTTAAAAGTGAATATTTTTCAAGTTATTGTTGATTTAAATCTGCTGACAGCACTGAAAAAAGCGTACGTAATTTATGGAAGGTGCCAGAGATATCCGAAGAGGAATCTGAAAAAACAGAGTTCGTTATAGAGAGGTTTTACTGTAATAGGCTTTTCGCTTTTTTCTTTGAACAATTGAACATTTCATGGGAAATTTAAAAAGTAAGCAGGAAAATGCTTTTTTCTTTTACATGGACTCGTGACTATGCCTTTGGGCCCGGAATTTAAAATAATCACTTTTCGGGGCCCGCCCTGAAGCCGCAAATAAAAAAGCAAATGTGAATTTCGAAAATTTTCGCCTGCCGCGCTAAAAACATTCTATAACATACTTAAAAAAACCTTAGCGTGTTTCGAAAATTTGGCCTGCAGCGCTTTATTGTTGATTACTCTTGCCCTCTCATGTGGCCTTTGAAAACTACTTATAAAGAAACTCACATAGAGCCTTAAACCAATTTATCTTTTCTTCAAAATTTTTCCAATTTCTCGAATTTAAAACTGCTGTTTTCGGGGAAATCACTTCTCTAAAATAAACTCTGCCCCACAACTCAACAAATTTTTGCCTGCGGCATTAAAGACAATTGACTTTACGCCTTATGTTCTAAAAATCAATAATCTGCAAACAAAAAACATCTACGCGACTTAATTTTTTTTAAATCGTCTTCAAAAATTCAATTTTTTCATGCGATGGCAGGTCGCAAGCTGTGAATAATATAAACGCGAATTTTGAATTTTTTTCAGCGCTCGCCTCAATATTGAGTTTAAAAAAGAAGTTTTAGGTTATTGAGATGTGTCCCAATTTAAATTGATTATTCAGTTAAAGATTAAGTGAGCAAGCACATTGGTCGAAAAAATTATGGGTTTTGAAGTGTTTATTAAGTGGAAAACCTGAAAGACTGACTTTGTAGTGCAATTTTGGGATTCACATTTCTAGCAAATGTAAATATTTTCTTTAAAACTGTTTCCGCAATTTTGTTTGGAAATAGGCTAAGTATGTAATGACGACATAAGCATTCGTTTTCATTTAAGGCTTTAATCGAAAAACGTTACAGAAAATTGCGACTTTTTCCATACAAATTTTCATTAGTTGAAAAGATTCCGACTGATGGCTCTTTAGTAAGCAGTGTGCACTCTTAAACGGCCCTAGCCCGGCCTTACGGTCACAAGTTGTAGTGATTGTAAAGTACTATATAGTCACATGTACCTGCGATTGTAATAGTATATTACAGCTGAACACTGTTATGAGTAACATTACAGGTGTGCGATGTTTACGGTAACGAGTCTTGGCGAGCTACCGCAATGCACAATTGTAATATTACTCATAAACAGTTTTCGTCTGTACCATGTTTTAACATGTACCCACTCGGTAAATTGAAAGCCACAAAACAATTAATTTCGACAATGCCTTTGTAGCTGCTTTTGGTTTACATGAAAATTCTAAAAGCTAATTGTAATCCTTGGAGTCAAACGTAAAATAGATCAGCAACAAATCACTTTCCGGACTTTCTTCAGCATATCTTTTGTAAAGAACATTATACATGGTGTATGCAAAGACCCTGCTTCGTCACATAAGGTTTTTTCTAGCTGCAGGTCTCAAGCTAACTTTTTTTCATTGAAAAAGTGCAAAATTAGATTGAAACTTTAAAAATTGTTATTTTCTCTCTGAATAACATTGTACAAACGAATCAAAGCTACTGTGTGCCAATTCAACAGGGTTTTCATTAAATGACTGTTGTTGTATATTAAATTTTTGCTTCGTATCGAGATTTAATTTGCGTTTTTTCATTTTTATTCAGAACGTGTAGGCGGCTTTAGTGAACATACGTTTGCCCGAAATTCAGTATAGTATCATTGGCAGGACATTCGTTCAAAAATTTAAGAAATATGAGAATCAAAATGGACGCACAACTTTTACAATATCGAAATAAACGCATCGCACAAAATTTACTGACTACACCTACGTTATGAGCCACTTACCTATCGCATCGCACACCGTTTATATCAACTTACCGAGTGGATACACGTTATGTACTAACACTGGGCACGTGTACGTACACATTTTGCTTTTTTCTCCATATTAGTGTAATATACTATTTCATTTCATTTATTCAATACATAAAAATAGAACAATATCATCTGCATAGCTTTAGTATGCCATAGGGCAATTCAAAAGAGATACGTGATGATGAACGTAATGAGCTCTTAAGTTAACTTTGGAGACAATACACTCAGGGTTAGAGTAAGAAATGTTTCAAAACTTCAACAGATGGCAGCTGTAATCATTTCCGTTACACTTCGCTAGTCCAATCAATACCTCTAACCGAGACCAATAGATACGTCAGCACTTTATCCACCACGTCCATCAGCATATAAAGGTGCATGACTTGACTGAAGATTGGCACTAGATGCAGAAATGTTGATCTTTTATAGTTATTTTCATAACGCAACTGTTCTAGATGTGTTAATGTCTGAGCGTCATGTCATTGACAAAATAATTCAAATAAGAGCTTACACGTTCATAGTAAAAGTAATACGTAATGAGTTGTATCCTAAGATTGTAATGTACTATTATTTCCGTCAAACTGAGGTTTCAAATAAACCTTAAGCGATTTATTCGCATCGCAAGCTAATATAACAACTCCTAATGTGTATAAACAAAATCATTAAGTTAATAGACTGCTATAGCTGCAGACAGGCGAATGCATCCTCACATTCAGAGGCCCATTACCATTCTCTTTTGATGTTTTATCGCATGTATTCGAGATATTCTAACATTCTAAGATAAAGTTACGTAAAGTTAAAGTAAACATATAAAACTTCGCAACCAGCACCGCATCTAGGTTAATCTCTCTCTTATAACACTGTCCATTAGAGATGTCATTCCTACATTAAAGAGACGAGAAACCAGAATGCGGTTTGAACTCCAAATGAATATACTTTGTGATTGTTAATTTCAATGCAAGGTAAAATGAAAAAACAAAAATGTTTAAAAATTGTAATCTTAAAAAGGGAAATTGGTTTTTCTGGAATTCGCTACCGGTTTGAAAGACCCTCATCAATCTGCGTTACCAGAGTGAAAAGAGAGTATATGATCTTTATCGTAATACGGGCCTGTTTACAACATTCACAAAATTTTGCTGCGCATCATATTTATTCCTTTGTTGTATTTTCCAAATATCGTTTCAAATGTGTGCATAGTTCATTATATCTTCTATTCCAATTCCACCCAAAGACAGACATTAGCGTTTTCCATTGTTTGACGCGTTCACTTTAAAAGCATTTACATTTAATTAGATAAATTCTAATTAAGATATTGTTTGCTGATGTGTTTCTTCAAATGCCATTAACAATGACGGAGATTTTGAGATTTTCTTGTTAAAGTTAATTTGGTAAAATGTCGTAAACAAGTCATATGGAAGATAAGCTTTCACCGTCGAAGAGCGTTATTTATTTAACTTTCCGAGATTTTACTTTAAGATGTGCAGTTTTTATCACCGGAATTTATACCAACAAGTCAAACGGAAACCTGTAGATAAAAATAAGGACATAGTCTAACAAACTAACGGACGAATGGTTTTGTTAAATAAGAGAATAGTAGGTCTATGTGTGGAATATTGACAATTTAATTTGGTTTGTTTGATTTCTTTTGTGTGATTTTCTTTAATACAAATCAGGCATGATGTTTGGTGCTTATTGAACAAAAAGGTCTCAGACATCTTAGCATTCAACCTTAAGTGATTCTTACCTGGTTGACGAGGGACAAGGCTTCATTAATAACACCTCTTGGAGTCAAATAAAAAAGCTGTATATTATCAACAAACGTGTGACGAAGGATTGACATATCTATAAGACACTTAATATACAAAGAGAATAGTGGACCGAGTTCTGAGCCTCGTGATATAATTCTGGCGAAATCGGAATTATGATCCCCGGTGGAAGGACATTGTTGGCGATCACATAGGTACATTGAAAATTTTGTTCAAACCGCTTATCCAAAAATCGCTTATTAATAAGTGATTTTTGCATAAGCGGTTTGGACAAAATGTTCAATGTAGTTGCGGGTGCAGTTGATTGGGAGCGCTGGTGCCCCGTTGGGAAATGCATGATAGGTATAATCGGGGACACCTTCCCTCTCCGATCGATAAGTAAAATGAAGGCTACCTATACACTTATCCAGAAACCTAGAAAGCCTTTCTTTTACCTTTTTTCAAAACATGACCCAGACCGAACCCGACCCGAACTTTAAACATAATGCAAACACTTCATTAAAAGATCAGCAATCATCAGTCTGCGCATATGTCATAAAAACATAAACATAGAAACAAGCAACCGGAGTGTTCTACTAAAATTAATTTGGCTGTATCAACATTGACTTGGATACAAATGCAAAGGCATACTAAGCCCGACTAACTTCTAGACTATTCTGATTATTCATAAATCATCATAAACAATGAAATGAGTATTCTCAATCTCAATGAAATTTACATCAGCGTTGCAAAATATTAAATTTAAATGGAAGACCGGGACCCGAAAAAAATGATACGGAAACTCGACCCGATTAAAATTTTCGAAACCCGAAACCTGTAAACCCGATAAAAACAATTCGGGTTCGGGTCGGGTTTTTCATAGTTTCGGGCGACCCGCTCATTTCTACTTTCTTTGGCAAAACATTTCACACTTTCACTCACGGCGATTGCAATACTTATCGACTGCATATTTCTGTGACGTGAGGGAGTAAGTGAGTTTCAGAGAGCACATCAGTTTTATTTTAATGTCTGGGAGACTTCCATCAAACATTTATGAATGAAAATAAATACGAGAGAACGGAATAGTTTAAATTTCTCTTCTCTCATTTTGTTATGGCATTTTCATTTCTATTTTCTTTCTCTCATTTTCGCAGCATCCCTGAGACAAAATTAGTTGAAGTGGTCCGAAATCGATCTCTGAAATTCCCTTATAGATCGACAGGAATAAATAAACCCTTTCTTTAAGAATCCTGTGGGAATGTGTTATTTCAACAAAAAATAATATAAGGGGCCGTGCACATATGACGTCACACTTGCTATAAAAAATTAGTATCCATAAAAGGGTCATAGATCAGTCAGGATAGCAAATTTTGTTTATAGAAATCTGGCTACCCCCCCGAATAGGGGGTGTCTTTGGGGGGTAGCCGACAGGGCTGGACTGATGACCCAAAGGCCCATCGGGCTAAATTTTGATAAGGCCCACGAAATGAGTTTTATGAGGCCCGAATCGGGGCATGGTTTTTGATCGGGCCCACTTTTGAAAGTCATGGAGTCTTGTAGTGGGAGAAAAATAACAATTTTTTAAAATTATACTGTCAAACAAAACCGTACATAGAAAACCTGGGCCTGGGCGATATTTTTTTGTTATACTTCTTATTTCTATAGTCGTAAGATCGCGAGCGGAGCGGAGCTTTATTTACAAATTTCGTATTTTTAAAGCGTTTTTCGAAGCTTGCATTACACATTCTAAGAAAAGTACAAGATGTTTAAAGACATCAAGTGAAAGTACAAATAAAATCAATTAAATACAAAGGGCACAATTTCAATCACTCTCACTGTCGACGTTTACAAAACAAAGTTACATGACTCGGCTCTCGCTTGAAATGGCCCAACAGGCAAAAAAAGCTTTAATTCGAATCGGAAAAATTTAATGTAGTCTGAGTCTCATTTTTTTGCTCTCAAAAAGTTGGTTATAGCGCAAACGGATCGCTGTCGCGGAAGATTGACAAAGCCGGTCAAATTCCTACGTGGCTAACATAAATATCCCTAGGGTGCCTTATCTCATCGGCTACCATCAGGCACCTCATAGTTTTCGCAAAACGACGGTTGATGTTCAACTTTTTAATGACTATCTCGTTCAAGGGATCCCACGACCCAAGTGATCCAACTATGAACGCTTCCACTTCGCAACCGTAACCCTGACCTCGGAAGTCGTGAATTAAAAAAGGGCCATCTGCCTGAATGAAATGTTGACTGGTCGAAAAATGCAAAAGGCCCATCGGGGAATACCCCGACCGCCCATTAGGATCAGTCCGGGCCTGGTAGCCGAAGTACTAAAACAAAATCTCTGACCAGTTTACAGTTATTGACTTTTTGGATTTTATAGGAAGTGTCATATGTGCCAAATGTTTCTAACCAAAGAAAACCCTCAACTCTTCGAAGTCCAAGACTATTTTGTTGGAAACGACAGGTGAAAAATCAGATTGAAAGGAATAAATTTCTGAGATTCATTTTTTCTGGCCATCTTATCTCAGGGCAATTCCACGGACATCATCGTTCTCACTCACAAAATTCTCAGTAGTTACAAAATAATATTAATAAGAAAGTAACTAACCTTAAGTTGAAGGACCAATCTTTATGATACACGCTTTTACATAAATATCATTTTGTAACAACTGAGCATTTCGAGCGTTGGAACGAAGTTTTCTTGGAATGGCCCTTCAACTTAAATTAATACAGATTTCAAAGAATTTTTATGATACGCATCATATATGTCTTCCAAAATACGAATATAAAATTTCAATCTAAGTATTAGGGCGGAAAATGTTTCTGACAGATGTTTCGAAGCTTACGACCTAATAGAAATTCGAAAGCTTTCTATTAATAGAAAGCTCTTATATGCAGTTCGCTGCCATTGTATATTTCCTTTGTTTTGGAACATTACATTAATGCAACAGATCTCGTGTATTTGTGCAATTAAGCAATTTAGGATCGATAAATTACAGTTGCACACATTACACGTAATGAATTCAACTAAATTCAAAGTAATGCAACAATGAGCAAATGGTTACAAGGTAGAAGTAGAGAGAACATAAAAACTGTATATAGGACTAGGTCAGGTCACGTATAGCTATCAATTCGTTTTATTGAAACAAACTGTTTTATCCGAACCTATTAGCTGGGCTGTGTTTCTTGTATAAAATTAAGTACTGGCAGCAAAAAAACAAACGGAGAACTATAATTCTTTGTCTGCAAAAATACGTTTAATTCCAAAACCGTTACATGACAGTCCTTTATCCTCTAAAAGCATTCTACAAATTAAAGCATATTACGTGTGTTACAAAGTGTCTATAAAATACCAACAAATGCTAATTATTTATCTCGAATGTTTGTCAGACGTTCTCGTAAAATGGATGTATTTATAATAAAACGACTTCTGATAAAGCAAAGACAAAAAAGCATAAGGAAAACTCATTACTCATAACGTTGTGCAAAATGAAGAACTTTTCCATGAAAAGTTATTAAGGAAATGTTGCTTTCTTTCAATATAAATGGTAAATTTGTAACAACAGCAAAATCCTGTGTAAATTCAGTCAGTGTCTATCTGAAATGAATGAGCAAACGAATTACAGTTTCAGTAGCAGAAAGTAATGGAAGGGTAATATATTATAAAATAATGCAAAAACAAATTGATGTTTGAGTGCATTCATACTTGCCATTGCATCTTTGTTTTATTTTTTTTTCTTTCGAAAGCTAGGTAAGACCTTGGTGTTACCAATTAAATCCCCAACTATACAAAAAATTCTTGCGGCTTAAAATTGAAGGAGTTAAAATTTATGATAACCGAAGACACGGTGGGTGGTGTACACCAGAAGAAACAAAATTTGAATAAGTTTCGTAAGGAACATTCTGAAAGGCTTTGATAAGAATAAAGTAACTCCGGATGAAATTCCGATCATGTTCTACAAAAATCTCGCACAATCCTTGTCATTGCCTTTGCAGATACTGTTCGACAAATCGTTAAAAGAAAGATCCAAGAAAATTACCCCAACATCCGGTGTACCCCAAGGATCGATTTTGGACCCGTTTCTGTATACTATTTTCATCAATGACCTATTGCAATCGTTGACCGCATCATTTGGCTACGCTTATGACCTTAAGTTACTGAGAAAAGTCACTACAAGCGCAGATTATTACGCGTTCCAATCAGAAATAAATCTATTGCATGAATGGTGTACCCGGAACAAACTTGATTTGAACGTTAAAAAATGCGTTATCATGTCATTTACCCACATAACCCCAGTAAATGAACTGGAATATCCATATCAAATTTCAGATACAATTGTGCCAAGAGTAGTTCGATCGAAACTTGACCTTGGTGTGACAATTGATGATAAGTTTTCATTCAAGAAACACATAAACAAGACAGCTATAAAAGCGTACCAAATGCTTGGATTCACCTTCCGTTGTGATAAATTCTTCAAGTCGCAGAAAAGTATGCTCATACTATATAATTCGCTTGTAAACAGTCGGCTTGAATATTGTTCATCTGCTTGAAATCTGATATACAAAGATCGAATTGAAATAATTGAAAGAGCTTAATGAAAATTTACCCGGATGTTCTTATACAAATTTAGTATCACCAAAGTTGAACATGAATCTCGGTGTCGTCGGCATCTCAAGTTACGATCTCTGGCAACTAGAAGACTGGAAAATGACGAAATAATCTTATACAAAGTGATTCACAACAGGGTCGACTCTACACTCGTACAGAAACTTTCATTTCACAATCGGGTTCGAGATTCGAGACACTCGGCAAAATGATCGTATTTTCTACACTCCACGATGGAGCAGCAACATTGTAAGGAATGAATCTTTGAATCAAACAACCATGACATGACATCATTTCATTTAAAAAATTGGTCAAGAAATTGGATCGGAAATTTCAATTGGATTTGATTACAAATTTTAATTGAAGTAAAAATATTATTACAGTGAACTAACTCTCTCTATAATGAGTTCTTAAGGGAGTCGTGTTCATTATAGAGAGATTTCATTAGAGAGAGGTAATACGTGCAATCAATTTGGAAATACGAAAAAACATAAAATAAATTTATTTCGAAAAATATTTTCGGTTTATTTCATAACAACCAAATCGTTAACGTGTGAAATTCATGATGTGATCACTTCCAATACAACGTATGAAACCTAAATCAATTATTTCGCCGAACACACATGCATGATAAACAATGAATAAATTGTTGTTGATTTTTACAACATCCATTGCCATTAAAGGGCTAAAGAATTATTTTTTTATTTATTTTTTTTATTCATTATAGATAGGTAGTTCAAAAACGAGCGGTATATGATCATGGTTTCAATCTCTGTTCCCAAACCTTCAGCCCAACAGTCCAATATAACACTCGGCAATTGCAATAACTCCCCTCGTGACCCCCCCCCCCACCTTTCGACCACACGCTTTTTTTTGTTGGTTATGTGTTTTAACTCAAACAAATTACTGGGTCCTCGAAGTCACACACCTTGAATAATTCATTTATTATTTAGTTATTCATGTGCACTGTTTCATATTTGATTGCGATCAAACAATAGCTCAGCCAGGCCATTGCAATCTTGTTAATTCGAATATCATATCAATTTTTATATCTTAGGTATGCAGGTGTGGTTGTGAATTATATTATTTCTCATTTGCAACACACGGTGGCAACTTCTTAATGGGAGTTGGAATTTTTAGATCCACAGCAACTTTGTTCTCCCTCCTTGACATTCTATGAAATTTAGTTTATATGCAACTCTTATCAAAATGTAGGTACCGCTTCTAGTTTAAATGGCAGCCGATTCGCAACATTTCATCAATATGTAATATGTGAACCATTAGCGAATCATAATAAAACAAATTCTGCTACACAAGAGTCACATGAACATTTATGATAGCTCTCTAATTTCATGTTTCTATTGAAGGTTTTACAAAACTCCGGCCGCACGTGAACGTTATTAATTTTATTCAAGGAATTTCAAGGAAAGTTTGTCGGCATCAGTTTAAGCGTTCTCTGTATGAAGATGAATATCACTAAGTACATGCCATTTTAAGCCATTGGCATTAGTGGAGTTTTTGGTGCAAAATGTAATTTGATGACGAAGGTGAATCAAACACTTTTGAATGGACTCTTTAAAAAGCGTACTGTGGCAAATCTTGCCTAACGCTTTTATTGAAATGGCTTCAACGCAATTGTATAACTGTGTAGTGTAACCTACTATTCGTTGAATGTGTTCATAACATATAATTCTATACCGATGCGTATTAATGGCACAGTTGGATTCAATAAATCAAATGATCAGATTAACAATATAAAAGCACTCCCTACAATAATCGATTTTATTTTTTCCTTTACTTTCTCGTCTAATTCACATTTCTTACGCACATGTGGCACATAATATAGTTTTGGTCGACAGTGGATTGAACAGGACAAGAAAAAGAAAAGAATCAAAATATTTTGCTCGACGTTTCTGATTTGATTGTGTTTATAGTTCATGATATTGAATTGGAGTGGAACAAAAAATCACAAAAAAATTGTTTGGAGCATAAATTTTACACAATGTATTTAGGGTTTGCTTATTTTTTGACTCATCCGAAGTAAAACTGTTTTATGCTCTAAATGCAAACTTTGCACAATTGGAACTTAAGATAAGTTTTAGTAGTCTCTTCAGTCTTGAAATTGCTCTGAAGTTGATGATGATGATGTAAATGATTTCCAGAAAGAAAACGCGAATTTTTTAGCTTTCATTCAAAGTTAGTTTTTGACTTTAGCAGAAAAAGTGATGGAAAGTCAAAGGCACTCGCTTTTCGAGTGCACACTTCACTTTCGTGGAATTTCTTCCTCTGTTGAATAAAATTTGACTGAAACTATCGTTGTCGTACTGTAAATTTAAATTCAAATCTTTCCGTTTTCTCTCTTTGTTTGTTATAAGAATAACTACATCATCTTTCTATGTCGAAGTCTGCCTTCGAAATATAGTTAAAATAAACCGTTGCCATTTGCATTCATATTCATGAACTTCTATTCACACATGTCTTCAACCAACACACAACTTATGTTTTACGTCGAATCATCGTGAGTCTAAACAAACATAGTTGATGCGAAAATATACGGAGCTTGTGTTATAAAACGAAATGCATAGCATAAAAAGACATGCTTACGACCCTAGACTCAACGAAGAAAGCAAGAGACTGTGTCGAATCTTGTTTCAATGTGGCTTATGTGAGAAAATAAATTCAGTCTTCACCATCATCAATTTTCAGAAAGCAAGCATATTGATCCAACAATGAAAGATTATAATAATGTGTTAATTTCATTAGATGTATCGAACTCTGTAAAAGATGTCTCCGGTTTTTCGATACACGTTTTTCAATATCCGATCTACACTGAAATTCTCCCCCAAACACTTCTATTAAAAAGTTTCGACGACAACATACCATAAAACACAAACAATATTTACCGCAGCAAAGGGGAAACATCTATCACGTTCGAAAATCTTTTATAGGTAAAAGGGAATATACATACCGTAAATACCATTCGGCATAAATGAATAAATGGAATCCTTATTTCAAAGACAAGTGATTCCGAAGTATGCATAACACATTGCACGTAAGTGTGCGGCTGCGTCAACATCAACAATATTATTCGCAGACAAAGGAGAGCTCAATGCATTCGATCAAGCTTCCCACATGGAAACAGAGTTATTGCCACTGTACACATCTTACGAAAATTTACACATTCTTTTGTGTTATTCGGTACTTTAAGATTAAACTGATGCGGAAATGGAATGGTTCCATTTGTTCGTTTGTTAGCTCTAAGAGGGCGTCTGACGAAAGGTAAAACATTGCAAACTAAGGCAGCCTGGTGCTGAAATTCTGATTACGCCTAAGTGGAAGAACAAGTGAGGTTGTTAGTTAGTAATACCAACGAAATCGCCACCAGGCTGCGTACTTGGGGCCTGAAGCTGCGAATAAAGAAGGCAGCCTGGTACTGAACATCTGTTTTTACCATTTTAACCAAAGTGGCGGTAGGAGTGAGTTCTATACGTCACATAAGTTTCACTTCGGCAACAGGCTGCTGTTGTCTCCTGCATTCAAAGTGTCATAACTCAAGAAGGCAATCTGATGCCGAGTTGAAACCTATGTGACGTATAGATCTAACTACCGTTAAAACAGATGTGCCGCACCAGGCTGTATTCTTTATTCCCAGGTACAGGGATCAAGTACGCAGCCGGGCGCCAAATTATAAACAGATACTCGCTACTTCCTTAATTTTGGCGCTTTCAAATTTTCGGCACCAAGAGTCCTGGCTGAAAGTGCAGACCTATCATCTATCGAAAAGTTTGTTAAAAAAACTAAACCATCTCAAAACAGTAGCTCAACTATAAGATGAAAAAACAATGAATTGAGGTACTTTTTTGAAATTGACAATTCAGTTTAAAAAAAAGTTACTCTGGAAAAACATTGTTTTTAACGGACACGGTCAATAACTCTTAGACAACCTCACTTGAAAAAATTATCTCTCATTTCACAGGGCTGTATCGTTTTCTGATAGCCCTGACTATGTGAAGAAATGTTGTACGGTAGAAAAAACTATATAAAAAAACACGTTTAGAGGTACGCGTAAGACCATTTGAGTTTTCAAATAATTCACGAAAAGTGATCAGCTGATTGACGTTTATGAATGGAAAACGTCAATCAGCTGATCACTTTATTTTTGTTAAACGGTTACCCCATCGCGCATACCCTCGGGGGAAAACTAAAGTTTTGTTGAAATTCCATATTTTCTTCCCTCGGATAATAAGTAACCTTTTCATTCCATTACATTGCTCTGCCGATACAAGTAACGACAACATTGTGAAAATTAGTGAAAAATTTCAAGGAAAATTGATTTAGCGACAAAATAAAACAAAAAATCTCTGACAATCCTTCATTTTGTCGCTAATTAAATTTATTCTCGGTTGCCTACTGAAATGGGATCGTTGTAGTGGCGAATGTAACAATAGTGGTGAAACTTAGTAGCATTAAGGTTGTCAAATTGTCATCATAACTATTCAATTTTAATGATTTCCTATTTTATGCAAGTGAATTGCGGAAAAATGTTCCCGATAAACGAACGTTTCAGTTACAGGTTAGAGGAACTCAACAGAAATGTGCACTTGTACGTTTAAGAAAAAAAAAAATCAGAAAGAAGCATTCATTGTAATGTAAGTGGCTGTACACATTTCGAAATAGGTATTATGTGTCTTATGAGAGGGTTTTATCGCATTTAATGTGAGATTATCGAGTTCAATAGTATTATCAATACCACAAGTGGTGCATAGAAAAGTTGCATTTCTATCTGTATGTATACTTGTACAGAGTTATTTAAGGAGATCTAGAAGTCAGAGCTGCTTTATTTTTTTACGGAAATGGGACAAAAAAGGTCACATTTCCTTATCGACTCGATTGT
Source organism: Pseudolycoriella hygida (assembly GCA_029228625.1). Classification (NCBI taxonomy): domain Eukaryota; kingdom Metazoa; phylum Arthropoda; class Insecta; order Diptera; family Sciaridae; genus Pseudolycoriella; species Pseudolycoriella hygida. Next base: position 47,356,533 of record CM055406.1, read on the forward strand.
TTCGGATTAAGAAGTTAGAGAGCCACCATGGGGGGATTAAGTGTGTAACAAAAAGTGTATTATGAAATCAGAGGGAAACTTAAATTTCGTTAACGAATTGCGTTGATCAGGTTTCGCAATCCGTGACAGATCTCTGTGAAAAATGGAAATGGGCATATAAAATGCAATTCTATTTTTTATTGCCTACTAATGTGCTTGTATTATCAGTCAATCAATTTAGTCGTAATGTTTGCCTAAAAATATATGTTAATGCAAGTATTTTGATTTCCATATTCTCATAATCCTCGCTACACATAAATCTCGAAATAATAAAACACTTTCTCCGAGTATTTTGTATAATATCTCACTTATTCAAGCGAGTAATACATAGCAGCCCGAACACTGTCAGGGTAAAAATCGTTGCTTATGCTGTTCAAATTTATTTTTTCCGAGCCTCCGTCGGATATTTATTTTTTCCACCTTTACACAAAATATTGTTGTGTGTATTTCATTTGCAACTTGTTGTTACAGTTCAGGCAGCTACAATAAATGGAAGTCTTTATGTCTACATCGTGAATAAACGAAGAGAGACTATATTGTGATAGAAGACCATAGAACCAAATGTAGTAGAATAGCACCTGAGTGAATACCTTCTTCCATACATGACACATAAGGTTGCATTATATATACATGTGTAGCTAGAGATGAATATCCGATGAAAGTTCATATGTTTGTAATTTTCCCTTTTCCGTTTTTCTATAATATTTTTTATATAGCTTCCAGCCAGAAGCTGATTGAAATATATTTATTATACATTTTATGTATTTATGAAGTAAGTAGTTGATTATTCGTATTTTATGAAACGGAAATTATGAGTATTTCATATTCAGTTGATGGGATCCGCTCCGCATTACTGCTGTTGGTGCAAAATGTCACACTTTGAGTATTATTTTCTTACATTTAATGTTTAAATTTTGAAAAATATTTAAATTATTCTATTATCGAACAATACGACTACTAGTCAAGGTGTAATACGTCTCGCTATTTTCGACTAAGTTAAATGGGGTTTACAGGCACCCATTAGCGGCGACTTGATACCTTCGATTTATCTTCGTTTATGTTGGTATTCCAATTCATTAAGTCATAAAGCATAAATTCGTAAAACTTCTGGCAAAGAAGGAGAGTAAATTACAGACACTTTAATAAGCTTGTCTTACACATCCCACATCCCTCCGCAAGTCTTCGAGCACTCTATGTAAAAACGATACTTTTATAGCTATAGTTTTTTGATAAAAATGTGTCATTTTCAAAAAAGTAACTAAATGGCCGTTTACACTCATCTTTTATTAATCTAGTAGTTGAGCTACTTTTTTGCGATTGCTTAG
>CM055406.1:47364151-47397276 GCA_029228625.1 Pseudolycoriella hygida
ACAGAAGAAAACATTTTCTTGTCGATGAAAACAAACGGTAAGTGAAAGATGGTACAATGTATATAAATCCGCCCTTTTCATGCCATTTACAATGTGTCACTAGCAATTAAGGCTTTTTTTACTTCTCCCATTCTCTGTAAATAGAAAATTGTGCAAGTTATAATCTCAGCTAATAATAAAATGTGATCCACACCCACACAGTCGAGGACTCTTTCCTGTATGTCTTCCATAAATGGTGTTAATTTTATTACATCATCGGAGCTTTAATTCAATCTTGTTAGACGAGTCAAATATTGTGTTAGCGAAAATTTTATATATTATGCTGTTTATGTTATGCATTAGTCAGTCATACAGTGAAAGCAATTATTCACTCTGTTTTGTCTCATTATAACCAATGTAATTTGTGTTGATACATAAAGAATCGTTGGTGACGGTAACAGGAACTCAGCGCTCACCTCATTCAATGGGAATATGAACCAACTAAAATTAAGCTATTGCCATTTACGTTGATGTGATTTTTACTTATTTTCCTTGGGGATGAAGGGTAATGATTTTAATGCTGTGAAAGGTGCTAAACAGTAAACGTAGGAGAAAATCATATTGTAGAACTTATTATGGACATAATTTAACTTAATTTATTGTTTTTTTTTCTTTTTCCTGTCGCCTATATATAGCATTCAGCTTTAGTATTTTACTCTTTTCTTTGACAAGGAAAATTTTCCATGGAAATTAATCAGGGTAAAAATTAACGACGTGAAAATATTGCTATTAAAGTTATTTCAATCATGTGGCTTCATCGTGCAACTGAGCTTAGTAATAAAAAAAACATTTTTTTTATTATCTTATAAAAATATGGTTTCTTCATGGGATTTGAAAATGTTCTTCTGATGTTAATCTGGTGAATTAATGTACCTACTACGTTTTAGGATTTTGGTTTCGACGTGACAATATGAGGAAACACTTTATATGAATGCAACAAATGTCTTGACATGAACGCCTCGTTTAATGAGTTCGTTTCAAAACTAATTCGTCGTTCTAAAAGCCAAGGAATAAGATGAGAAGGACAAACTAAAGTGTTCAAAGACGATTTGGGAAAATAGAGTACGTCGTTAAATAATAGTAAATTTTTTCCGACGTGGTCTGGATTAAGTGTTTCAAAGAAACTCTCAGGGTCCACTGGTCCACAGGTTTCACTGGTTTCACCCGCTCTCGCAACAGTTTGTACTTATATTCAGAAGGTTGGTGGTAACTGATGCAAATAATTTTTTACCTGGGAAGAAAATATTCACACAATCAGCCCAAATACTCATTTTGTAGAGTTTTGACATTGAACAAACATTTTCCTTTCCCTTCCCTAGTTTTGAAAGTGGGCTATATCAACACATGGGGGAACTTTCGCTCTTGTTGGAATTTTCTGTTTTCTTTACTCGTATAATAAACAATTAAAATGGATATAGGAAAGTAGCGATAGAGTGTAGTCAAAGAAGTTGCGATATTACGACCATTTAGCTTAATCCATGAAAGACCTGCATGCAATTTTGATTAGAGAGGAGGGAAACGGGGATAAATTCCACAGGATAGAACTTTTCAAGGGGCCCGGGTAGTTGTTTTTAGTGTTCGTCCTGTCCTATATCCGAAAATAAAAAAACGAGCCTGAATGATCAGATCATCTTTCAAAATTTTTGCCTGCGGCGCTCAAGCAACTATTTTTAGTTAAGTTAAAAATTGTCAAGAAGTCCAAAAATTTTCGCCACCAAGGTGGTGTTGCAGTCGAAGTGTGGCGCACTTCATTTATTCCATTTATTAGGAGTACTTGCTATTGGCTTTAACATTGCCTTACATCATTTTTTGATCCCACGCTTCCTAGCCGAAAATGCAGTCTTCCACTTGTTGCAACTTTTTGAAGACAGCGTACTTCGGATTCAAGATCCAGTAGTTTCATGCACTTGAGGAAGGATCATTCAAGTGCATGAAAGAACTATAATTGCTGAATGTATTGGAGATTCTCAGTAACAAAGTGCGTCATCTATATGTGGACCATCACCTTGTAATTTTGCAAGCAAAACACAAAGTTCAAATAAAGCATTGCACTCAGTATCAAATATCAGATCAATATTTCTTATTGGACCCGTACGAAGTACAAAAGTCCTATACGTTCATTACAGACAATTTTATGGTAACATGGGGTAGATCGAGGCGGGAGTGAGGGGGATGCATTTAATATCGTCTAGAGAAGTCGAATCAGTGAAAAAAATGTCCGTCTGTCCTTCCCGTCATTTTTGTCTAAACGGCTGCACCGTTCGTCCTAAATTTTATTTTCCATGAAAGGTACATAATGTCCCATGATTCATGTTCAAAGATGAGCAAACCCGGTCAAGTGGTTCCGGAGATATGGTTGAAAAAGTTGGTTAGCTGGATTTTCGAGGGTCGGTGAAATTTTTTGCAAATGTCTCAGCAAGTATAGCGGGGAAATTTTTCATTTTGATGTCAAATGAAAGCATTTGACCTCAAAAAACTGGAAAAATGTTTGGAAATCGAGTCAGTGGTCTGGGCTCTGGGACCAATGGAATGGATGACATTGAGTTTCTTGGCCATATACGAAAGAAAATAGTTTTTTGTCTTCAGGGTTTTAGGGATTTATTTAGCGTATGGTTAGGGTTTTAGTTAAAATGGTCCCATCCTGGAATATTACCACTTCTAGAATTGGGCGGGATGACACATATCTCTAGAATTATGAGAGTTAGAAAGTTGCTTCCAAAGGGAAAGTTGTAGAGAATAAAATTTTAGAGAACACGTGTTTCAGGGTTTTCTCGAAAAATGGCGGTTCAGTCACTTCTACACGCAAAGAAAAGTTATGATTGCGGCATTTATAACGACACTCCAATACAATTTGTAATCGTATGAAATGTAAAATTAAAAATTATATTCGCTGTCAATATAGAATTGTAAAGTCTGGCATATTGACTGAAATTATAATCTATATTGGGTGGAATTATAATTGTGATCACCGTAAACATAGTTCTCTTTTTTTATGTTAGTGGTGAATAAGTGAGGAATATGCTTGTTTCTTACCAATACAATTTTCACTCTTATATTCCCTACCAGTGTAAAATTCTGCATTATAATTGCTACGAGTATAACCTAATCACTGTAAATATAATAATGAAGTCAGATTCACTGCAATTGTAATTATAATTGATAACCCTTACTTACGATTTTGGATTCCCAGCAAAGATAAGTACGTTACGCTCAAGTATCAATAAAAACATTAAAAATGCCGCAATTGTATCTTTTCTTTGCGTGTAGAATCAGAAGGGATGGCTCATATCTCTAGAACTATGGCAGTTAGAAAGTTGCTTCCAAAAGAAAAGTTGTAGAGACAACACATTTTAGAGAACACGTGTTTCAGGGTTTAAAGCAAAAATGACACCATCCCGCAATATATCCACTTTTACAATTGCCGTACTTAGGGAGGGTAATTTCTGTGGATGATAGTTTTAAAAACTTTGCAACATATTTCCAAAATTGGTTCGGTTTGCCATATCTATACTGTTTGCCACATCTATTCTGATACTTACGGGTCTTTGGTTATGTTTCTTCTATATTTTCAATAAATGCGCCCTCATGTCTTAACGAGTGCACCCTTTTGTCTTAATGAGTGCGCCATTTTGTTAAAAGTGCACCGCAGTGGAAAATCCTTATTTTAGGCTCTGGTGCATAGACGGACGGACAGGATGGGCGAAAACAGTAGCTACATCTACTCAATAAACAACCGTTTCATTAGTTTCGAGTTTAAGTATTCTTCTGATACTAATAACTTTGTAGTTCATAACAACTGCAACAACAATTAACGTGGATAAGACCATTTAAAAGATTTCATAAGAACAGTCACTAACATAATGTCAACAATATTAAAAAAAAGGTTCTACCTAAAAATGTCCCATAAATAATAAAATAATATCCTAAAGGTACATATTGCCAAATTTTGAAATTTTATCAAGATTTTTCCGTTTTCTATACAAATACTTCTTTCAATTCATTTTACAATACAAATACACAAAAGATTCTTTGTACTTTTCGCCAGAGTCAAACATGAATGTGTGCAAGCATTTTTTGTGTACACAGCTAAAAAAATATCGTACAAGTTTTCGAACTTCCCTCCGCATTATTTTATATAAATCAAAATTGTTATAAAAGTTTAATCTTTTGCGAGTAAAACATGCTGTTATGAAAGAACAACTTTATACGAGTGAAACATATACGTTGCTGTCGGGATGGTATATGACTGGTAGATATTTATATTTGTGGAATAATAGGGCTATTCCCGGCAGCAGGTTCAAATAGTGGACAGAATTATCGACAGTAATATTTTCTGATGATTATCAATCCGAAAAGGTTCTAGTGCTCCTTATAATTTAAACACCGCAACGACATCATTTGCGCACCGATATTTTCATCTAACCGAACATTTGACATTTCCAAAATTAAATTAGGGCGTCAGTTCGGATGCGTTCTTTCAAAAGTATAGCACATTTCATAAAGAATTATCGGAGTGGGTCGACACACACCTGACCCACAATTTTAGCGGGTCGACCCACAAACGAAAAACGATTTCTGGTACTTCTGCAACTGTGGGTCAGGTGTGAGTCGATCCGCTAAAATTGTGGGTCAGGTGTGGGTCGACCCACTCCGATCCTTATAAAGAATAGACTATTTCATTTGAGAGAGAATTCATCGACGTTGGTAAAGTGAGATTAGTTTTTCGAATGAATTCGACATACAAAAAACTAACCTCACTTGGTGGTACCATCGATGAATTCTCTTTCAAATGAAATATTCCATATGAAGTTGAGGAATTTGTATTCAATTTTCATCCACCGAAATTCCCTTATCGTTGTGAGGAATCCACATACGTATAATTTGTAAACTTTCTGAGTATTTCAAGCGTCTAGTGAAACCTACGATTAACTATGATTATCGGGACATCAACATCAGTTTATTGTGACTTTGAACCTTGAACTTGAATTGTAAATAAAGGTAACCGAAAAGTACGTCGTCTGAATTGCTTCTTTGGAAAACATTTTTCTTTATGATTGCGTTTTCGCGTGACAAAATAATAAAATGAGTTTGAGAAATTTTTTATACACAAGTCGTGAATTTGGTGGATTTTTGTAAGCCCCCCAATGTTTTCGTACAAATCACAATCAACTCTATATATGGTTTTCAGCCTCTACATGATGTCGCACTCACCTAATGCTTAAATGACTACTCAAAATAAAAAAAATTGAGCAGACGCAATTCCGTGTATCTGTCTGTACTGTACATACGAAGTCTTCATTGAGCGACCAACATATAGGAATGAAAAAGTTTCCTATAGCGTTTTAACTCAAAGAGCAATCATTTTCAAACTTTGTGCAAAGAAAGATTGCATAATGTCTTTACCACAAAATACAAGGAACTAGATTACAAGTTGTCCGATAAATTATTATTAACTCCTCTAAATTTGTAAGTTTGCGGCAAATTATTTTCACTCAGTTTTCATATCAGCTTCTTGACTGGAATTGTGAGATTATGCATCTCTTGCCAAAATTGTTATCTTGACGTGTGGGCAAAACACGTCGCAAAAACAATTTTGACAAGAGTGCATATTAGTACATTAATGTTTAAGGTTTTTAAGGTGAACGCTGATCCAGCGTTGATATTACATATACGAGTGCAACAAGTAATGTGTAATGTACACAAGGTATTATTGTGAGCATTACAAACAATTAGCAAACAATACTATACTTTATCTGCCAGGAACAGATATATAGCGCGCATCGAACCGATTCGAATCACATTCCTACCGGTATGGAATTTATCATTATTTTTCTGACGTTTACACACACATTAGAGCGCATTCGAAAAGTAAAATGTTTCATAGAGTTGCTCAGTTAATGCTGTCATTGTTAACTTTAAGGTTAGATTGTTCATGGCCAAAATCGGTCGTGAAGAATGTGAGAAATGTCATGAAGAATGTTTGTTGTTGTCATCTTTAGCAAACATAGTTCGTCAATTGAATTCAACTTGTCAGTATAGTGGCTAGGAGTGCGAGGGACGATTATTGAAGGTAATAAATTAATTTTTAAAGCACGAAAGATTGATGGTATAAATTTTGAAATATTGTCAAATATTTTTATTCAAGGAAACCCAGTGAAACATTTTAGTTACTGAACGGTTTATGTCAGAAACTTGTCTAATATTCAATTTTGCTCAGGTTTCACTGAGAATTTTAGTTTTCGAACGCGCTCTTAATGTAGGGATGCATTTTATTTCTCAGTACAGAAATTATAAGTATTTTAAAAATCCCTTCTCCCCAAAAGCGTGACGTAATTTGTTAACTAATGATCCATTCAAACATTCGACTAAAATAACAAGGGTATTGGTCGTTTCACTTTAAAATTGGAATTCGCAAACAATTGCGACACGTAAAAACTCATGGCGCACTTTAACCACATTATGCGAAAAACCAAATATGATTCAGAAAATCAAAAACAAAGTGATATAATTATACGAGGAGTATAATGGCGCCATTATAGTTGTGGTGAGGCGTATTCATATTCACGTACCAAGACTATAATTAAGCGATACTTTGTGTTGTACGATAGTTTATGGTTTCCGGTTCGTTGCTTTTACTTTTCTCTCGAAATCTGTGACATTGAAGTCCATTCTATGATTATATTCTATGCCGTCTCGCCGATAATATGAAGATATGTTTCCTCTCAGTTTTTACGAACCTTGAACAAATAACACTGCGTTGGAAGATGATTGGCTATATATTTATCCGCTCAAACTGTGCTACCGTTGAAACTCGGCGCACAAATGAAGGAGCTTCGAGACGTCAGTTCACATGGAATATCTGGAAACCTAAAACTTGCTATTACACATCTACGACAATATCCATAAAATGTAAAAAAAAGAATAAAACAAAAAAGTTAAGTATATTGCCTGTTAGAAACTCGTTCAGTTTGTTTACGCAACCCTCCAAAAAAGAGTTTTTATTTTCTGTGCTTCATCCGCATATAGAATAATGAAATAAACCGCCCTCACAACACTGTAAATAAACTTTCAGATTGATTTTTCCTCCTTAAATATTCCCATTCCTGAGTCTACCACACAAATCACCATTTGATATTGATTTTATTTGCACAGAATTTTATAACCGGAAACCAGTTTCAATGTTTTTTTCAAGCATGGGCTTTCGGTTTTGCAGTTATTTATCACAAACAATGTGAATTTTTACAATCAAAGCCACTCTTTTGCCGGGCTTTGAGTTTTATTCAGCAAGTGGAATTGCAAACACGCATTTTCTATTATATTTTATGTTAAATGGGGATGAGACTTTTTTTCGCAACTACTTGAATTTGAAGCTTTGTCGAGCAACACATTGAATTGTACGAATTGTTATGAGCGGAGTAAAGTGTTTAAAAAAAATGGTTGATAGTGTTGCGGTTACATTGTGAATCGTGCCCTTTTTATTACTCATAATAGAGAACCATATTTCAGCAAATAATTCTATGCCAAAAATAAATTTCAATTTCCCAAATGTCAAGATAGAAATGGATGCAACGAACGCAGCGGATTTCCCAACATGTATAATTGTGTCACGTTTTCAAGATAGAGCAGTTCAACGTTTTCGAATAATTTCCGTCGTAATTCGTCCTAAATTTGATTTGACAATGAACTAGCAATAAATTTTAGAGAATTGACTCAATTCCGTGTAGAACAGCAAGCAAATGTTACAAAGGACTCCGCCAAGAATTCCAAAAGATTTTAATTTTTGATTTGCTTGCAGTATGTGAAAATGCTTTGATGCGGTCGTTCATTTGTACAAAATAAGTAAATTTTTCTCATTGTACATACTTGGGATTTATGTTCTGATTCCTTCTAACCATACGATAAAATATAGAACAAAATAAGAGAATGAATGGAAGTCGTATGTGTCGTAAATTGGAATAAGATGGGAGTAAATATGAATGGAACCTTCCTGAGCCTCCTTCGATTCGCAGACGACGCGACGTCTTAAGATGTACATGTCAAAAACTAAAATTATGAGAAACATCGAGGACGACACAGACAAAAAAATCCCGAACGATGTTGGGAATTTGAAATAGGAGCCAGAAAACTAAACGACTGAAGTGAGACGTAGAGTCGGATTCGGTTGGGCAGCTTTTGGAAGGTTAAGTTATATTTTCAAGAGCAAAATGAACACCAGTTTGAAGAGGAAAGTATTTGACTCCTATGTGCTGATTATGGAGCTGAGACTTTAACTCTAACAAAGGTATCAGCAAACAAATTGAGAGTGCAATGGAACGGTGTATGTTAGGAATAACACTCAGGGACAAAAAAACCGATGAATGGATTCGTCAGCAAACTAAAGTCGTGGATGTCATGGCACGAATAGCAAAACTCGAATGGAAATGGACGAGGACGACTGATGAACGTTGGACAAAGCAAACTGTTCAGTGGGGACCACCAGAAAAACTACCCCAAAGATGGACCGACGACATCAAAAGAGAGGTAGGCATAAAGTGGCAACAGTCCGCAATGGAAAGGGAAGCATGGAAGACGTTAGGGGAGGCCCACATCCAGCAGTGTATATAAATAGCTGAAGAGGTATGTTTTACCCGATTCATTTCGCTGCTTCTATCACATGCTTATATATAATGTAAATGCGCTTAGCTCGGCTATAGACAAAAATTGTTTTATTTTTATCTATCAAACTCCAATCAAAAGCATATAAAATCGATGTAGCAATACCTGGTCTATCGACGACCATGACCTTCAGTCAATCAGTTTATATGTTGAAAAACAGGCCAAAACTCATGTACTTTTGTTAAACACAGCGAAATTTAGTAAAAAATTGAGTGTTTTTGAGAGTTCAAACTGATTTTTGAAGGTGAAGGAGGCAACTTTTGTTCTTCGCCCCCCACAGAAAGTCTACCTAAAACACTCCAATTAACACAATGAAATACTTTTCATTTCATCAAAATGTACCGTTACCAATATAGTCAAGTCGGCGCCAATGACCTTCACCATATGCACAACTCGTTGCATATACCATATTTGAAACGGAGACTCATCGGGAGTTCAAAGCAAACAATAAATTTTCATTAAAAATAGCAGCGTTGGGTTGTCGCTCGGTTCATAAAGTGATATGCAACGTCAATTAAAAAACTGTAGTTGTATGTGTGAATGTGACTGTGTGTTATTCTACTGACTGCTGATTAACACATGTCATACTTTTCATACTTTGATATTGACGAACGAGTGAAACTCTAGTGCGTAGCAAGTATAATTGAAAGCTGAACTCAAGCATTGACTTCACTTAACTCTTCATGTGTGCAAGCAAGTGCGTAATATACTGACATTCGCTAGAAAGTACTGAATTCAAACGTTTTTTGTATTGAAATAAAGGATTTTCTTCGTCTTAATGTATGCATGCGAGAAACATGGAAAAGTCGTTCAATCAGCCAACCAGACAATGCAACGTATACTTTCATTCAAAAGAAGATTCCATTAGTAAAATATTGTTTCGTTACCATAGTTACATTTGCGGGTGGCAGTAGACATTCGGGTCAGGGAAAAATCACCCACCGTATTTTCACCCGGAGTAATAATATCGTAATATTATCGTTCCTGTGATGATAATATCGTTCCCGTGGAGATAATATCGCCCCATGGTATGGTAATATCGTTCTCGAGACGATATTATCGTCCACAGGCACGATATTATCGTTCGTGTGACGACATTATCCTCCGGTGGCACGATATTATCATTCTTGGAACGATATTATCGCCCGCTGGCACGATGTTATCACTCCTGTGGCGAAATTATCGTTCGCTGACACGATATTATCATTTTTGGAACGATATTATCACCCGTTGGTTCGATAATATTAGTTCTGTAACAATATTATCGCCCATGGGTATGATAATATCTTTTGGAACGATAATATTATCCGGTGGTATGATATTATCATTCTTGCGACGATATTTTCGCTCCGTCACATGATAATATCGTACTTCGGACGATATTATCGCCCGGTGACACGATAGTATCGTTCCTGCGACGATATTATCCTCCGGTGGTACGATATTATCATTTTTGGAACGATATTATAGTCCGTTGACACGATATTATCATTCTTGAAACGATATCATCGTCCGCTGGTACGATATTATAGTTATTATGACGACATTATACTCCTTTTTTTCAGCACCTGCTCCAAATTTTCAGCGCATTGGACCATGGTCCACCGGCACTTTCGTTGGCATAAAGACTCATCTGAATTTTGTTTCATTGGTACTACCTACAAGCGATGAAAACTTTAACTTTCAATTATGTGTCGAAAAAACTCAAGTACATTTAGAAGAAATTCCGGAGCCTATTCAATAATGTACTATGTAAATTTCGAATCACGATACGAAACCGACTAAAGCTGTGGCTTACGTTTTCACATCACAAAAAATAAAGTTTTCATTATAAAATACCGTTAGAATGCTTGTAGATATATCCTATCTCGAGTAATATAATGTTATTAATTATGTAAAATTATCCTACAATTTTTATGGTTAAAAATGTTATGGTTTTGAATGGATGGATCAAATACAGTGGTGTATTTCATGCCTCATAGCAAGCAAGCTTTCCGCAGTGTGAAAAGAGGAAATAATTGAATGGAATTTCGGGTATATTAAAATACTTTCGGAGGGTATTGTATAACGGCGAATGTGTTTGGGCGAAAAAAGGGTGCGCTTAATGAAATTATTTGATGTAATTATGAAAAAGGCATCGATATGATTGGTGTTATTTTTATGTTTTGATTATCTTAAAATGGAATTTAGATAATTTGTGTGAAATTTTAACGAAACATTGTAACAATGTTGGTGTTTATCGGAATGGAAATGAATTTGGCGGTGTAATTTGTCAAGCTGCCAACTGTCAATGATGTACTTTAAAGCTAACCCTACAATTAATTGAGCTTGTCGCCACTAGCCATACATCCCAAACCAATTAACCAATTCTTTCTTGTTTGTTTCCATATTTTCCATTAAAAACCTAGACGGCAACTTTCATGAATTATTTCTGTTTTGGCTCCCAGACAATTGACAAATTTTATTCGCAGATTTCGCCTGTTGAGACGTAACCCAACGTAAAAAAACGTAACCCAACAATTTTGCGATTGAAATTCGAATGGTTGTAGTAAACTCATTTGTCCTATACACTTCGAATACGTTTAACTTCATCAATACGATATCTGGCAAGTAAAATTGAGATAGAAATCTTTTTTACCATTTTTCTGCTACCCGGGCTCGGGCGGGCATCACCTCTACTACCAACTTCCTTAGTCATAAAACGAAGAACGCAGTGCTTCGAAAAGGGGTCTATTGCGTTTACCACGACGTTTGTAACCAGTCGAATAAGGGAGCGGGGGAGCATCGATAATGGTCCTTAGATGACGAATCAACAATAAAAAAAAATGTCCGTCCGTCAACACGAACGATTTTCAAAAACTGAAAGGTAATCGAAAAATCTTTTATGGGATTGAATCTGGGCACTTTCGGCCTACGGGCCGCCGAGCTAGGGCCGTTTATGTGGTTTTTGGTCTTCTGTACATAACTCGAGTAAATCTTTTCCGATTTTTATAATTTTTTTTGTTTGAAAGATCTGGGCATGACCAACAATTTATGGAAAAACTTTTTTGAGTCCTTTCGCTCAGCTAGGGCACTGCAAATGAGTCTAGGGCTAGGGCCTTACGTGTTTCTTGTACATAACTCGAGTAGATCTTTTCCGATTTTCGACAAATTTTTTTGTTTGGAAGATCTAGGCATGGCCGACAGTTTATAAAAGAAACTTTTGCCTGTGCTTAGGGAACAAATGGGCCTCATGTCGGTCCTTAGGTCTCACTTGGGGACTTAATCCAAAAGTTCTAAGATGGATCTGTACTTCCATTGTTAGACCGCGACTAAGCTACGCTGCACTAGTAAGGTGGCCAAGATGCCATCTCACCGTATCCAAAACTAAGTTATCTCAACTAAAAAGGTTAGCCCTCGTTATTATAACAGGAGCGATGAGTACAGCTCCAACGACCGCTCTTGAAGCGCCACTAAACATTGAACCGCTGCACATTTTTATTGAGGCCGAAGCACGTTCCTCAGCTCTCAGGCTGAAATTAGCAAACTCCCTTACTGTAAACTCAAATAGCCACTCGAAAACTTGGAACTCGATGTTAAAAAACTCTCTTGAACTCGAAATGCCGTGTGAATCTATAATCCCTTCAGATTGGAAAAACAATTCGGCCATTCCAGTCACTGACAGACTGACATGCCTTACAGACGGATCTCTCTCTGATGGTTCCTCGGGATCAGGATTCTACTCACCTGCTTTAAACGTTACAGCCAGCTTACCACTGGGTAAATTCATCACCGTCTTCCAATCAGAAATAGTGGGCATAGCCAGATGTTCCTATGAAATACTAGATATGCTTGGTAGCTTACCAGATAACCAAAAAATCTTTATCTGCTCAGATAACCAATCAGCAATCAAATCTTTAGATGGATATAAATTCACCTCGTCACTTACTCTGGAGTGTAGAGATATAATTCAACTACTCTACTTATCACCAAGTAACTCTAGTATGGGTACCAGGCCACAGTGGTATCGTTGGAAATGAAAAAGCTGACGAACTAGCTAGAATAGCCTCATCATCCACGTTCATCGGACCTGAACCCTGCACCAGCGCATCAGCATCAACCCTCTTCAACACAATAACTCGCTGAAAAAAAAAACAAATTTTTCTCTCAATGGAAACACCTTGACTACGCAAGGCATGCCAAAAACTGCATCCGTATCGACGAAAAGAACACCAAATAACTTCTTTCATTCTCCAAAAGAGATGTCAAAAGACTCACGGATGTTCTGACAGGACACTGCTCTCTAAACAAACATTTACACACTATCGGGTATTCAAACAGCCCTCTTTGCCACCAATGTGGTGAAACCGAATCCGCTGAACATCTTCTATGCACTTGCCCTGCATATATTATTACCCGTGCCAAAATCTTCGGCTCGTATACCATCAAGGCAAGCTACATAAAAAACCTATCACCAAAATCGATACTAAACTTCGTCAACAAAATAAAAAGAGTTAACCTCTAAACATGTGTAAATCTCCTTCCAACTCACTTTATCCTATCCTATCCTAGGTCGGCCTAACCAAAAAAAAAAATGGTTGTATGAGTCTAAGGTCTCTACATAGGGCCCTAGGTCGGTCCTCAGGTCGGCCCTAGACAAAAAAATGAATTTTTGCTATGTTGTGGAGAAAATTGAAAGAAATGTTTTTTTCGATGGAAGTATTTGTAAGAAGTCTCTCCTGAGCGCCCTGGGGCGGACTAAGGTGGGCACTAGCCCAGAAAACGGTTTTTTCTTATTTTGTAGAGAAAATTGAGGTGAACATTTTGTCTATTTGGGGATGAATTTTGTGCTTTCAGAAGAGTTTTTAACAGCGTTGGCGTTGCTTCGGACGGGTTTTTCAATATTGCCCTATCGGCAATTTTCAATGCAATTTAATGTGGACGTAAGGCAATATTTACTTAAGTACGTTCGAGTCTTTTCGTAACATCAACTCTGTTGGCCGCATCTATTCTGATACGTACGGGTCCCTTTCATATGTTTAATAGCAAATTGTAGTCTGAGTTAGTCTATCATCCAATAAAGACGCTCTTTCATAAATTGGATAACTACCACCAGCTAATTGTTCATTTCGTCAGTTTTTACGCCAATAAGTTTTCTTAAAATGTTATTGAAGCATCTGAACAACTTAAAGCCACTCTCGAGTTGAAATTTTACTTCGGATCAGAATCCGAAATGAAAGACACCATAAAGATGGAGTGAAGAGACACACCCTATTTCACAATCCTTGCATAAAATGGCGAACCATTACGTTCTCCGCGATAAAAATAGGGATTACAGCCAACTCCCCAACGAATACACCAACTAACGAAGTCTTCTAATAGACACATAACTGAAACAGTAAGTATAATGACTGGTTATGCTACACGGAATGTAAAGATTATTTTATGTTCAAGGAATACTAAAATTTTGGAGAATTCTATGTTCCTTTTCGATGACACGAAATCCTTTCACAGTCATTGAAACATGTTTTACATGTATGTACTTTGAACATTAACTCAACTTATATTGACTAAATAACTAAAATTAGCAAAGAGTAACGTTTATTTGTGAATGGACAGATCCTTATTTGTATGGAGGTTTTCAGTGAAATAAAGGGCGACGAGAAAATTATAAGACTTACGTACTGACCATTTGTCGGTATATTGCGACATTACGACTGAAATGGATAATGGAACTGCTGCAACATTTTCTTATACAACTTTTTATTTACAAAAGCAGATAATTAATGAATCTTTTGCACAGCTTCGTGAATTCTATCGCATAAATTCATTAATTAAAACTCGCAGAAGGTTTTAAATAAACCGCTCGGAATATTTATAATGTTCGTGTATTTGATGCCAAAAAGATTACTTCTGTGTCATGTCAAATAGTTGAATTTTTTCGAAATAGACAGTGTGACCATTAGTAGGATCATTAAATTTCCAACATGTCCTATTTGCCGTTCTAATCCTTCATTTCAATTGAGTAATTTCTGATATAAACCGTATTCAGTTCGTAAATGTACGATTTTTATGAGAGAAAGTTTTAATTTATTTGTGACTATATTTTGGAATTTTATTTAAACTTCTCTACACCCAGTAGTAGCCAACGTCTGCATCAATATACTCTGCACTCTTGAATTATAGTCCTTGCTTTAATTTAAATATCGTTTCAATTTTCATCTCACACAATCCGAATATTCAGATTAAGTGGATTTATTTTTTCAAGCAAAAGCGGCTTTCCATAATTTATGGCTTCTGATTAAATTGTTGAGCTTTCACTGATTCTTCCATTCATTAATTACTTTATTTTGGATTTTGGCAAACGATTCCGAGAAAAATTTATCAAATTCATATTATGAATTTAACATTTAATCCGAGATTTCAGATCTAGAAATGTAAATCTTTGAAATGTGTGGGGATCATTATTGTCTCTCCTATTGTATGGGCAAATTGTGTGGTGGGATGTCGTTTCGAATGGATTTTGATGTGAAGACCAATGACATCAATTTTTTGACGCCCTGGACGTAACATTTTCTCTCCTCCTGTGATACTTTTCATAATAAATAGCAAACACACTTTCAACTAGAAGTAGCGCTCAATTTAGCCATAGTATCGTTCACTAGTCTTTCCAAAAATAGTATCTGACTTTTTTGTGAAACAAAAACTTTACGAGCAACACCAGATATGGTGTGTTACAAACTACAGGCACGTTGAATTCTAGGAAGTAATCAGATTCTCGTGTGGTGAAGAAACGCCAAAGTTAAATCTCCAAAATAAAAAAAAATCGACAAGAAAATCACCAAGCTGCGAAGAAATGCGAATAAAAATCTCCAAAAAAGAGAAAAAACGCCAAAATGTTTTCTTATTTGTCATTTCTTCACAATTTGGCGTTTTTTCTTGGCCATACTTCACATTTTGGCGATTTTTTTTGCGTTTCATAATATTTTGTTATCGCCAAGAAAAATCTCCAAAGTGTGAAATATCGCCAATTTGTGAAGTATCGCCGAAGTTTTCGAATGACCGTGGGATGTCGTCTTGGCTTTTTTCAAGCGATTAATTTGCTGCGAATTGTTTGCTGAAAAAATTACCAAAATGTGAATAAAAAGCAAAACATATGAAGGGACCCGTACGTATTAGAATAGATGCGACAAATAGAGTTGATGTTACAAAAAGACTCGAACGTATCTAAGTAAATGTTGCCTTAACTCTTAAGTATGTGCAATTACGTTCCTATGGTAATGTTGGATGGCGAAACGAGTACATTAATGTGCACTAGGTTCCGACTCGGCAGCAGGCTGCGTACTTGAAAAGTATGAGTAGCCTTTAAGAAGGCAACTTGGTGCCGAAAATCAGTTCAACTCATTGTAACGGCAGTAACGAATACTATGCTTCACATAAATTTCAACTCGGCACCAGACTGCTGCTGCCCTCTACATTCATAGTAGAATATCTTAAGTAGGCAGCCTGGTGCCGTGTTGAAATTTATGGTGTATAGTATTTGTTACTGCCGTTACGATGAAATTAACAGATTTTCGGCACGAGACTGCGTTCTTTATGGCTACTTAAACTTCCCAAGTAGGCAGCCTGGTGCCGAGTTGGAGCATTGTGCATAGTAATGTACTCGTCTTCCAACATTGCCATAGAAAATTTGTTGGCACCAGGCTGCCCAGCTTGATATGCAGACCTCTACTTGTTGCAATTTTTCTCCATGAAAATGTTCTACACGACGCTGATATAAGAAGTTCATGCACTAGACAAAGGACCAGTCTACTGCGTTAACTCCTTATTCCATAGTCTCGTAGAACATTTTCATGGAGTAAAATTGCAACAAGCAGAGGTCTTTTTTAACCACCATAGCCTTAAATTGGATTGAAAATTGCTGAAAGGGCAATATTGAAAAACCCGTCGGAAGAAACGGCGCAAAAAATCTTTCCAAGCCCTTAAAATAAGCTCAGAATTAAAAACCGAACTAGAGCGCTTAGCAGAGACCTCTGACCTATAACTCCATGGACAAAAAAGTTCACCTCTTTTTCTCTACAACGCTGCACAAAAACCCTCATTATCAAAGGAGTATTCACGAAAAAAAAACAAATATCGTGTTGGGTCGCGTAGCGTGAGTTGGGCCCACACTAAGGACTCTATAGCCCGAACCACCTCACAGATTTTGCCAAATTTTCAAGTAACTGATTTTCTGATTTCCATATCTTTCATTCAAAACCTTGAAGAGCGATTTCTGTTCTAATTTCACAGTGATATGAGTGAAAAAGTTCCACAACCTTCAAAAAACCACGGCTTTCAAATTCAATCAAGTAATCAATTTTCTGATTATCTTTCAGGAAAAAAAAAAGATTTTGAAAATCGGATAAGATTTACCCGAATTATGTAGAAAAAACACGTTGGGCCCTAGTAGAGACTCCCCTGGCTGAGTCTAAAAGCTCAAAATTAAAAATTTTTCTTCCATAAGTTTTGAGGCATGCCCAGCACTTTCAAACAAAAAAAAAGTTGTGAAAATCGGAGAAGATTTACTCTAGTTATGTACAAAAGACCAAAAACCACTTAAAAGGCCCTAGCTCATTGACCCTTTGGCCGACAGTGCCCAGATTCAATCCCAAAAAAATTTTCGACTACCTTTCAGAAAAAAAAATATTTTGAAAATCGGTTGAGTTTTACACGAGTTATCGTGTTGACGGACGGACGGACATTTTTTTTATTTCTGCTTCGTCATCTGATAATCGGTGATCCCCCTACTCCCGGGTCGAAATTCGACTGGTTACAAACGTCATGGTAAACGCAAAAGAGCCCTTTTCGAAGAACTTTGTTCTTTGTACGGGTCTAAAAGTATGACTGCGCCTGCGACTTACAACCGCTGCGAGCAAGGTCTCATAATTATCCGTAAGATAATATATCCCAATCCCCGCTTTTTTAAACTAATATAATTGTCGACATTTTGGTTGCTGATTTACTAAGCCTTTAGTCGACAAGGATACTGTCAAAAACATAGTAAACATGTGCCGTGAGTCTACGTTTATGATAGAGGCAATCCTGAAAGTCACAGAACGTGCTTCGTGTACGAAGCACTAAGCAAATATTTCTGATTAGAAGAGCGACAAATTCGAAAAATTAATAAAATGAAACGTCTGTTGAATTGAAATCGACCAACCGCTTATTAATTAGTTTTATTGTGAGAAAAGTAGTAGCTATATGTGACAGAAATATAAAGTCCTGAAAAGTGTGTTATCGGCCTATATACATTGAATGTTGTGTTAACATTATACCACTAGGGAAAATTTTTTTATGCTATTAATCAACCCTATATAACCTTTATCGTTATTATACAAGTTGTTGAAAACCAGTAAAGCATAGCAGTGAAAAAATGAAACAAAACGAAATTAATAAACATATTACCCCGGCATTGTTACCCTTAGCGAATTTTGTATTTTCATAGGCATGGTAAACATAAAGGATATAGTATAACAATTAGAAATTGTTCTGAGTGAAAACCGACCCGTGTCATTTATATTTTGTAACGCATATTTCCTTTTGATGTCGTTTGTGGAGCTCAAACGTTAATGAGAAAAAATAATTTTAATGCGAACCGGATTTAGAGAAGCTTAGTCATAAACAATTTCAGAGTCTATCATGAGATATTAAAAAAAAATTAAAAGTTTACCCTTGTTTGTTTTCGTTGAATCGTATGACATCAAACAAGGGTAATTATAATTAAAATTTCCAGGCATGTGCGTAGAGCGTAATAAACGTTAAAATATTTATTGATTGCTGTCATAATTCTCTGTTAGTCACTTGAAAAATTCATATTCACAGCCAGATACTCAAATTCTTTCACGCACTCAAGCTTATTCATGTTTCCTTAAGTCACCATCAACTGTACCTAACAAAAGGGTCTAACAAAATTTCCAATCCTCTTTCGTACAAAATCTCAAATCTCACCATATTAAATGACCTACTTTAAATCAACCCCAAAAAATTCAAATAATCGACATCATTTTCCGTACAACGCTTACATTACCCTCTGGCCGAGGCAGATATTTATACAATGCCTTTGGGCTCTAAAATGTATATAGACGATTCCGAAATTGCGGTCAAAATTTATCATTTTTCATTTTGGCATGCCTAAAGAGATGTAGGTAGGTGTAGAGTAATGTAACATATACAATGTTTATAGATACCCCGTTCTTTCACTAGCATCCAATCTGCGAAACATCAAAAATTTACATAAAATAACACCCGAAAATAAATCATCAACAAAATAAGGCAGCACATCACACGAAACCAACAAAACGTACACATACAAACAAACAAGCAACAACAAACTCCATTTATTGTATGGAACGAATGTTCCCATTCTGTACTTTCATCCACTTTTAGGGAATGTTTTTCATATTTTTTTGCAATAAATGGAATTGTTCAATTTATGAAAATACATTTTTGGGGAATATATCATTCATTCCAGTTTACAAAAGTGGTGAATATATGTGCCTAATATGGCACATGTGAATTTCATTATTATTGTTACATATTACTGTATTCCTTATGGCCGAGGCATTTATTTTGCGAGTAATAGTATTTGTTGAAAACGTACGTAAATGCATGGAAAAAATGTTATCCAGACAGTGACACTGTGCAAATTTGAGACAGGGGTGCCGGTTTGATTTGTTGTTGAATTTAATAAATATGAAAATTCACATAGAATATTGATGAAATGTTCAGCTGTGTCATAACTTTCATAACAACATTCATGAAATTTGCAAACAAATTAGCTTCGTTTATACTTTTTTTTAGTTTTGTTTGTAACAAGCATATAAGCACGGAATGAAAACTTCAGACATGAGAAGCGCTTTTTTATGGAATTGGAAAATAATTTCTTACGTGATGAAAATGTTGTAGGATTTTCTGTGTATTGTATATTTAGAGAGACAAAAAAATAATTTCCTTCTTGACATTCTTAAGGAAGAGTTCACGATTGCATTGTAAGAAGAAGGATGGCAAACAAAGCCGGCCGGAAATTATTTTTGGAACGGTACGAAGCATTCGGAGGGCTCATGGGTTTGCTACCCACGGCAGGCTGAAAGCGGGATATACAAAAATGTCGGTGCCCATCAGATGTTTTTCTAGATTATGTTACGAGATATAATCTGTTGAAACTAAAAAAATCGAGAGAAATTTTTGAAAAAATTGATAAAAAACTTCATTTTTTCATACATTTTCAAAAAGTTCCAGGAAACGATGAATACAAATTGTTGCGTACAGCCATTTTTGTATTTTTTATCGACGAACCACATAATTCTAAGCAAAAAATTGTTCTACGGTATATCTGTGAAGGAAGGTTAGGAGGGGAATCGCTAGAGGGATTTGAAGTACGTAGCGCAACAGGAGGATGAGGCAAGCGTCACGGTTAAAACAAAGTTGGGCCCAAAATTAACTCCTTTTGTGTGACAAGGGGAAGGGGTGTAAAAATTCTGGTTTCCGGTTGTACATGGAACCAAGGAGCCAAGGTCAGAGTAATGCTTTAGGTCGGGTGAGAAGCTAATTCTTTACAGTTCCTCATTTTTCGTTAGATATAAAAAATTGTAAGTTTTAGAGAGGTATAAAAATTTTATGGAATTTTTCGGAAAGAATTTAGAGGTCGCGCAATCGCCGAACGTGCTTTTTTGGTCATTTTGGAGCGTTTTCGGCCACTAACTCTTACAAAATCAATCAATTGGACTTAATGATATTTTTAATGAAAAGCCACATTAATTTCGTTTCCAACGACGCCCCACATGAGACATTAAGACCCACCTTGTGACTGAAAAGTAGCAAAAATCAGCAAACTGTAAACGACGCCGAAAATCTAATTCTTTATCAAATGTCTTATGTGGGGCGTCGTTGGAAAGGAAATTAATGTGGCTTTTCATTAAAAATATCATAAAGCCGATTTGTTTGATTTTGTGAGAGTTAGTGGTCGAAAACACCCCAAAATGACCAAAAAAGCACATTCTGCGATTTCGCCATCTCTAGATCCTTTCCGAAAAATTCCAAAATTTTTTTTTTTTAAGTTTCTTAAATATTAAAAACTTTTCAGCCCTACGGATGGAAAAAAAATCGAAAATTTAGATAGATATAGATGCATGGGGAAGGATCTGTTTGTGCCTTTTTATTAAGTTTAATGTTTTTCGCCGACCATCTTGTGATCGAAGTCCGTCGGTGAATATTTTATACCTGACTATCTTAAACCTCTTCTTCGATTAAGTGCTGTGACGTAAATACAGTAGATTTCCACCTATAATTTATACCAATTTGTCTATTTATGTTGTATAGTTTCCGAGCTATTTACCAACAAAATAAACAAATTAATGTCAAAAGCATACTTATTTGAAGAATAAATAATAAATTAAACGAAAAATGTAGTCTAAGCAAAAAGAAAGACATTTTCCTTTAAATGTAATAACGACAATGAAAAACGATATTACGGAAATTTAAGTAAAGAAGTGTAATTATGCTTCAAAAGAAAAACAGATGTAATTTTATCTTAAGCGTGAGTCTATTAGAGACTGCCTTCTATGACTCCGTCGTTTTGTGTGGCGTATATTTCTGTAATTTGAGAAATACATCGACGCTTTTTTTTGAAGTGCACAACAGAGAAGTATGTTGAATGTTCTGTGTTGTAAAGCTAAGCTTGTGAAACGAAAAAAGGGCACATTTCACTATGAATTTCTTTATCTCAATATATCTTTTTACAACGAAACATAAGCAAAACAGCATTTACTTTTCTATTGAGTTATATGTAACTGAATTTTGTGTAACTCGTATGATGTTGTATGTATCTTAATGTATTATTCGCCACCTTCTCGATTTTTATATCGAGTGAGAACACTAGCCGAGCGTGAGTTAAAATCGCATAAAGTACGAAAATTCAATTGAAATATTAGAGAGAGAAAACAGTAGCAGGATTTAATAATTTCAAAAAATTTACATTTTTTCAATGTTTTAGTCTCAAATTGATTTTAAAATGAGATAATTTAACGAAAAATTATATAGTGTAAGTATCGATTACTGCGTATGCACTTGCACGTTCCAGTATATTTGCACTTTACGTTAGTCCATACGCTCAACAGATTATGTAAAATAATGCATGGGGTTACCACTTTTCAAACTTAATAAAATGTCTTGGTCGATTTGAATAATTCTAGGTATTCCAATCATGAAAATCCCCATTTACTAACGAAGCGTGTACGATAAACCGGGGTGTGTACTTAGTCTACATCTCTTATAATGCTGCCAATAATGTTTAAAAGTCTCTTTAATATACATGCAGCAACGTTTCAAATATGGTCCATGTAAACTAATTCCACGATCAGTTTAATACTGCACAGTTGGAGCTAATTGCAAACGACAATCATTCAATGGTGAATGGGGTGCATCGATGGAGCTTTAAAATAATTTAATTGTACGGAATGTTGCTACACTATATGATGAAGATAGTCTTTGCTGCTTAGATATTTGGAAATCTCTCCATAGACTGACAAAAGAAAAAAAAACTGTAATATTCCGAATGCACAGTACAAGGAGAAATTAAGGTGGTGTCTCTTAAAAAAGGTCTCTGTTATATAAGGAGTTCAAGCGCCGAAACCGGTCGTTTATCTGCCTGAACTCCTTATCTTATCGTCGTCTTGAACATTTTCATGGAGAGGTCTGTATTTTAAGCTGGGTAGCTTGGTGCCAAAAAAGTTTCTCAGACAATGCTGGACTTGAAAACGAGTACATTATTATGCACTTGGTTCCAACTCGACACCAGGCTGCCTACATGAGAATTTTAAGTAACCATCAAGAACGCAGCCTCATGCCAAAAATTTGTTAATGTGATCGAAACCGCAGTTAGGAATATTATACGTCACATTAATTTCAACGCGGTACCAGGCTGCCTACTCAACATATTCTACTGTCAACATAGAAGGCAACAGGACGGGTTGGCACAGTGGTTAGCG
Organism: Pseudolycoriella hygida; assembly: GCA_029228625.1. Classification (NCBI taxonomy): domain Eukaryota; kingdom Metazoa; phylum Arthropoda; class Insecta; order Diptera; family Sciaridae; genus Pseudolycoriella; species Pseudolycoriella hygida. The sequence continues at coordinate 47,386,852 of CM055406.1, forward strand.
TACTGGCCTTCCACTAAAACGATCGGGGTTCAAATCCCGTGTCGGAAAAATTCTACATGGGATTTTTCTGTGAAGTGTAGCGCATTAATAACGTCCTAAAGTTCACTCAAGCTTCAAAAATTGGGTAGTTGTGGAGTGTTTGGTGCCCATAACGACGTACACACTGAATGAATCGTATGACGTAACCCATATACGATGAATCTGTTTACGAAATATCTAAGCCTACATTTAGGCGAGATAATAATCATGCGCCTAACAATTCTTGGAGTAATTGAATAAGACGCTACATTCGCATTACTCTGAGACGTGGTTCGGAAGTTACGTTAAGCCGGTGGTCCAGACAACACTTGTTATTGGCTATAAAAAGCTGTTAGTGGAGTCTCTAAAATACAAATACAAAAACAGCAGCGTGGTGCCAAATTGAAACTTATATGACGTTTAATATTCTCTACTGCCGTTACAATAACTCTAACAGATTTTCGGCACCAATCTGCCTTCTATAAGGTTTCTAATACTTTTCAAGTACGCAGCCAAGTCGGCCGAGTCGGAACCAAGCGCACATTTATGTACACGTTTCATCATGAAACATTGTCAAAGTAATTGGCACCGGGCTGTCTTTCGGAATCGACCAAAGGGTATATGATTTCGTTAGAGTTTGGAGGGAAAATCCTAATAACTAGCATTAAAGGCAAAACTTGGTTCTCTCTTCTCATCTCATCTCATTTCTGCGCAGCCGGGGAGATATTAGCAATTAACATTATATCGGTCAATGGCATTGACGACTTCTATGAAGAATTTGCTGGAAACAATTGGTCATTTAAAGAGGTGGAGCCTGAAACCGTTGTCAAAGTTTTGGATAGGTTACCGAACAAAAATTCAATGTCGTTTGATAAAGTTCCATTAATGCTTCTAAAAAAAACTTATGCAAAATTTGCGCCTATTATTACATTCTGCTTCAACCTTGCGATTAGACTTTCAATTTTTCCTGATGAGCTGCTCAAAGGCCGCCTTTAAATTAGTTAATTAATTAAATTAATTTTGACATCAACAACTTCCGTGGGCTCACCATTCTTCCTTCAGTCTCGAAAATATTTGAATGCATTTTGTCGGATCAACTGACTGAATATCTCAACGGTTTGAACTTCTTTAATGGTGACCAGTTTGGTTTCATTAGGAAATCCAGTTGCTTAGGAGCTGCCTACACTATTATTAATTTCATGAAACTTCATTACCGAAAAAAGTTTGTTGCCTGCATGTTCATCGATCTTAAACGAGCTTTTGATACAGTCGATCCAAATCGCCTTGCGAAAAAGCTACGCAGAATCGGACTCTCCAAAAACGCAACTGATTTCATGCTCACCTATCTTCGCAATCGTCGTACGGCTACAACAATTGGAAATAAGACCAGCGATTTCAAAAATATCTCGGCACAAGGCACAAGGATCGAAACTTAGTCCTCTTCATTTCATTATTTATATTGCGGATCTTTTGTTCGTTAAATTCCTCGGAAAAATCATCTTGTACGCGGACGACACGCCGTACTGTATTATGCTGTGGACACAGCGGAAGAGTTACAATTAAAAATGCAACAGGATATAACAATCCTCCATGAGTGGTTATGCCGTAATTTGTTGACCGTAAACACAGAAAAGACGATGTACACGACGTGCGCGTAGTCTGCCAAATATGAAGATTGTTGTAGATGACAATAAAACGAAAAATACTTAGGGCTGGTACTTGACGAAAACTTAGTTTTTGATGCTCATATCGATCACATTAAAAAAACCATAAGACCCTTCATCAAGCTAATGTGGAAAAACGGTAGACTTATTCCAGCACGTCGACGTAAGGAAATTTATTATGCCTATGTTCAGAGCCACATCAACTACATGGTTCCCATTTACAGCCAGGGGTCCATTGTTAAATTGGATGAATTGAAAATTATTCAGAATAAATGCGTCAAAGCGCTGTTTCAACTACCACGAAATACTCCCTCCACCTACTTATATAGTTCAAACCTGGTACCTTTGGAAATTTTAAGCGTTAATGAGCGCCTTAATGAGTGCACAAAATCGTACTAATTCGTACGAAACACAGCTGTAGATTGATTACTTCTAAAGACTTTCATGGTAGGACTACAAGGCACCCTAACGACATTCATTTGTTTAAAGATCAGCCTGTTCTGACTAAGGACATTGACGATTATAACAGACTTGGCGAATGCTTACATTAATTGACAAACGTTAGCGTTTTTAAATCACGACTCCGAGCTAGACTCTTTGATGAATCTGTGGAGTTTTATAAGCTGTCGCCGTTTTTCCATGTTAACTAGTGCTGGTATAAATCTTCTTATTTCTTATGTTTATTCCTAATTTTCTATATTTGTTTTTTTTTTATTGACGAAACAATTTTATGTGATTCTATTATTTTATTTCTTATTTCAAGTTTTTGTATGTACGAATTTTGTTTCTTTGTAATTTTTTCTTAAAATTTGTGTTCCACTTGTGTATACACAGGAATAATAATAAATGACTTTATAACGAAGAAAAAGAGGACGTCGCAAAAATGTGAACTGTCAAATTTGCGATGTTTTTTCAGAACAAAACCCTACATAAATAACAAATTATTCAAAGTTGTAGCTCAAGTACTGTGAGAGGATGACTCTTACACGAATAATAGATGAATCGGAATTCAAAAAATGTGAGTGTGAAGGCCGAAAGTTGCTCTGAAAAATCATCGCAACCTAAGTTTTTTATGCGATGTTATTTCAGAGCCAATTTGTACCTTCATGCTTCATGGGTTCTGACTCATCTATTATTCGTACAAGAGTCACCCTATCACAGTACATGAGCTATAATTTTGAATAATTTGTTATTTATGTAGGTTTCTGTTCTGAAAAAAACATCGCAAATTTGACAACTCTCATTTTCGCGACGTGTTCTTAAAAATGTGGGACCGAAATAAACTTTCGAATTCCATAGATTCGTTGAATATCCTTTTTATGAATTTTTAGATTATTGTATATTTTTTTAGATAGAAATTGGTTAGAGAGCTTTCACTCTTAATGTTTTTTTATGCTGAAATGAGTACCCAAGGTAAGAAATTCTCCATGGTTATCTGTCAGCAGTCAGGGGCCGTGAATAAATTACGTAACGCAAAAATTGTCATTTTTCAGATTCCTTCTTCCCCCCCTGTAACGCTAAAAGAGTCGTATTTCACCCATTTTTGTTCTAATCGTAACGCTTGTCTTCATTACTGAACCCTCATCCCAACCATTTTTTCTACGCGCGCTTCTACAGCTTTATTTAAAAATTATTTTGAGAATGTACCTAAAATATTTGGGCTATGGTCGAAAAAACGCCTAAACAAAGTTCGAATTTGTATGCACCACCACATTCACAACACGAATAATGTAGCCATGCTACGCCACTTTTATATTGAATGCATTTGTTTGAATTTCCTCCATATTTCTGTACATTTCTGAGGATAACACTCTACTCATCTTTAAACTTTAGGAATTAGTTTCTCTACACGGAAAATATTTTCTTGTTGCAACATTAAATTAACATACTTTGTAAATAGTCATCCACGTAATGTTAGTATTTTTCACTAAGGAAAACCTCAGGAATTTGAACTTCGCGAAATAAAAAACATTTTCTTGCTTATCGTAGAAGGTCTTGGGGGAATTACACTTCTTTGCAGATACCGTACAATATAAAATGCAATAGTTCTTTTTTATCACAAAATAAAATTTTTTTATATTTCTTCTTTTCATGTATTCTGAAAACAAAATTTTGATAGAATCAAGCAAAAAAAAAGGATAGTTCATAAAAAATCTACGTCGCGGCACATACCCTTTAAATAACATAAAGAATATTATATGAAAGCTTACTGTCTTCAATCTAGACAAACAATGTTATATAGGAATAGTTTCATATTTTGAAGTGTTTTCATCATTCAATTCGAAATTTCAAAAGTTTGCAAGGACAAACTAAGATAATATGAAGAAACAAGAAGTGTGTTCTTAGCAGAATACTGGAACAAATGCAATTTTATCAGAATGATGTCTTTTCGAAATGAATCTACGTTAAAAATAATGAACAAAAGGATATTCTCGTACCAAATAAAATCTTTTTCAAACAATAAAGTTGTATAAATATCTTATTAAAAAAAATCCTTCGTACAGTGCTCTGGTGTACAATGTTCCATAGACAAGAGTGTTTGCTTTAAAATCTTCTAGAACACGTCAATTTGATAAGTATGATAAGCAATTCACTCATATGACCCATTGAGCGGAAAATCCCATCAACTCAATCAACGGAATGAGAATGGGTCTACTGTTTGGACTTATTCGTTGAGCAAAATACACTTTAAGATTTTTTTTGAGAGACATGAACTGCAATATACATGCAATAAGTAGAACGAGTAAAATTCATTCTACTTACAAACGTTGGCTGGATGTATTCCTGTGATTAGTTAGATTTCTGGTTTGAGGTGGCCTACTGGCTTTTGGAACACAGATCTTTTTGACCCTTTGTTCCTTCCCCGTTACTCTTCTATCGTTCCACCTTGTCATACACACTGCACACACTACGATACGTCTTCTAGCCTACAAGCCACAACTTATGCACAGTGAATGCAGTGTATCCCGCAAAACCAACATACCTTTTTATAGGGTACCATTAATCTGTTTATTGGACCACATGCTTAATGTGAATTCCGAACCACGCCTATATTGTAGCTACATTAGGGTTTGCAATACCAAGCCGAAATCGTAATACCGGTATTTCGGTATTGGCTTCACTCTAATACCGGGATCCCGGTCGTACCGGTATTGAAAACACGAATGAAAACTGCCATTCCATCCACTGATGTCATTCTTCAAATTATTGCTGAAAGCGATGAGTCGGTTGTTGAATCTTGAAAATATTTTGGGATAAAAGGTTGCTTTGCAGTAGATTTCTAGGGCCGTACGAAGTACGAAAGTCTATCTTTTTTTTTATTTTTTTAAAATCAACCGTATTTTGGTTGATTTTAGACATCTTTATCTTAACTTGTTGAATTGAGCTAATTTACTTCTAACCTTAGTAGTTAGAGGAATTAGCTAGACGTATGTGGGGTTGACGATGTTTTTCTGCTTCTTTCATAACACCTGAAAGTATATTGCGCAAGTAACTCCGGACTTCGTGTCATGGTGCGGAGTGGTATTTAATTGCAGCTGTAAAGTGCATTTTATTTTTTCTTAATTTATGGGGATTTTTGTTTTCTTTATATGACTGAAAAGCTATTCCCATAATTTTTTTACGCTAAGTCAGCGATTTCGAATCAACGAACTTCCAACACAATAGTTCAGTGTGAGTCCACAGTCTAATACATTGCGCTATTGAGTCGACTAAACGAACGAAAGGCTATCGGGCTTACTGTGCCGTTTGTAGCAATTCGATATCGAGACAGATAGTAAAGAGAAACCTTTCGAGGGTTAGCAGTTAGCTCTTAAGTGATAAGTCCAGGGAACCGTTCGTATCAGTTCTATTTTATTCAAAAGTTTGTTACAAACAAACATTAACTCGCCTATAGGTTGAACTATTTCAAAAACAATTAATTTGATGGTCAACGAATAATAGCCGTGAACGTGTTTCATTTGGTTTGAAAATGCTTCACCTTCAATTCTAAAGTGGTGAATACCTAGATGCGTACGTTGAGTTAAAACGAAAATTTTCATGTTAAATTTTTTAAACTGTGAATACCGCAATACCGGTCTTGAGGGGCTTCTAATACCGGTATTCGAGATCGTGAAAATGGTCCGGGATCCTGGTATTCGGGATTCCGGTATTGCATATCCTAAGCTACATAAAAGATTTTTTGATCTGGTGTTAAGTATATCTACGCCTTAAGATAGGCTCAGATATGTGTACACAGAATTCATCATACATGGGTGACGTCATGCATGTCATTCTTCTGTATACGATTCGTTGTGGACACCAAACACCGCAACTACCCAGAATTTGAAGCTTGGGTATGCTTAGGAACGTTACTTTCATGCTACACGTTGAAGAAAAGTCCTTTGCAGAATTTCCTCACCAGGATTGAACCCGCATATTCTTAATGGAAAGACAGCACGATACCGCCGAGCTAACCCGTTCCTGTGATTAATCAGATATAAGTATATTTCAATATACACCAATACACGCAAGATGTATACGTCCGCGCGGACATATGAATAGGTCCTTTATAGTGAAAGTTATTTTTTGCAATTCAACAACAAAAATACGCTTTTTCGTGCGTTATTCTGATGTCGCATGAAGTCATTTTCTCGCACTAGTGTGGTAAAAATTTGTTCATCTATCTAGAACGATAATCTCGAACTTATCCCTCTAGGGCAAATTTACTTATCTCGATATATCTGTCCTTGATAGATAGAATAGTATAGCACTCCTTGTTATTGTTGTTATTTTGACGTGTGGTATTATGACCCACGCCTTCGGCTAGGGCCACAATGCCCCATACGTCAAAATAACAATTTTGGCAAAAGATTCATAATCTACTATTACGCACTGATTGAAAGTAGACGTAAATTTTAGTTCATTTATTTAAAACTGAAATTTAAAAAAAAAAAATTCGGTGGAAAGTGATGGGAAAATATTTGTATTTCACACAAATAAAAAAACATTGTCGAAATTACTTAAAAAAGTTTTTTTACCTAAAGTTGTTGTCTTAATCCAATTCCCTTAACTAAAAATGTCTGAAAAAGTAAACTATGTATACCGCAAATAAATTAGCCGAAGAAAACGTAAACGAAAAACATAAGCAAATACCCGTACGTATCAGAGTAGATGTGGTAAACAGAAGCGATGTTGCAAAAAAACTCGAACGTATCTAAATAAAAATTTAGCAAACAATTCAATGTTTTATGCTCTTTTAGAACTATAAGAATTTAAGAGACCCACAGAAATTATTCAAGGTAATGTCAAAGCTCCTAACGAAGTACGTCTAATGACATTTCTACAAAAAATCCTTTCTCTAAAATATAATTCTCACCAACTTTGCCTTTGGAAGCGACTTTGTAACTGCCATAGTTCTAGAGATATGAGTCATCCCTCTAAATTCTAGAAGTGGCTTTGGGGGAGATTTGGTCATTTTTCCCAGAAACCCTGAAACCCGTGTTCACTAAATTTTTATTCTCTACAGCTTTGCCTTTGGAAGCAACGTTATAACTGTCATAATTTTAGATATATGCGTTTTCCCTCCCAATTCTAGAACTGGTCAAATTCCAGAATTGGGCCATTTTTCCTAAAACCCTGAAACACGTATTCTCTAAAATTTTATTCCCTACAATTTTGTATTTGACAGAAAATCTCCATATTGCACAGTTGAGCAAATATGACCACCCGATTTCCACAAAAAGATTTTCCCAGTTCTGTGAGATCGAGTGATTTTATTTGACACCGAAAAGAACAATTTCCCTGCTATACTTGCTGACTGCTGAGATATTTGCGAAAACGTTTCACAGACTCTCAAAAATCCACGTTTTAGGACACTTTTTCGAACATATCTCCGAAACTGCTTCACCAATTTTTCTCATAGGAAATGTATGTACTTTTCAAGTAAAAAAGTTTAGGATGATCGGTTGAGCCGTTTAAAAGAAAGAGTGGAGACGGACGACCGGACATTTTTATAAATGTATCCCCCCAACTCCCATCTCGATCCTCCCCATGTTACAATAAAGTTGTTTGTAATAAACGTATTGGACCATTGGTACTTCGTACGGGTCCGAAAAACTGAATGAGAAAAAAAAAAATTGAGGCACCTCCTGCGAAACAATTTGAAACGAAATTACTCGCTTTTCTACACTCTTGTAGATTCGATTTCAATAGCCTTTACAGAAACTTCTAGGGTACTTACAAATTTTTTTTTCATTCATTATGATGCTAAAAAAGTGCTTTTTGTTTGAAGTTATTTTACAGCTTAGTTTTAAAGTTTCACCAAAAATCGACGAAGGAATACGTGATGCAAAGCCATAATTCAATACGTTGTTTAACTAAGTGGGTTCTTAATGTTTGTGAATTTTTGAATGGAAAGTTTGAAAACTTTTTTTTGTTATCAAATTTATCATTATTGTACTAGACATGCTAATTACTAGATTCGTTCGAATCAGACAATTGTGGGCTATAAGTATTTGTGTCAATTTATGTATCGTCGATAGACTGTATTACGTAAATTGCTTTTTTTATATGTTTATATGATTCTAAACGTTTTGTACAACAATAATCTGAAAACCAAATCAATTTACGCGACTTAATTTTTTTCAATCGCTTTCAAAAGTTCCGTTTTTACATCGTCCACATACGATTCATATGCGATACAACAATATCAACGTAAAAAAATTCAATTTTCAAAATCGAGTTAAAAAATGGAGTTTGCGTAAATTGTTTTGGTTTTCAGATTATTGGTTTTCAAAGCATATATACAGTACTATCATATAAAAATAAAAAACTAATAATTAAAAATACGTAAGGTGGATTGCACACTATTGTATATTGATTGCGAAGACAATTTGTGATTCAGACGTGAATACACTTAGCTACAAGACTCAGTCCGCTCCTCCGTGCGCACTAGCCAATTTCTCGTCAGACCAACTTCTTTTTTTCATCTCGAAGTGTAGTTTTTCTGGCAAGTAATTTGACATAGATTAACGTTTGTTGTGAAGAACGTTTTTCGAAAAAATTGGGTCTTGATGCCTGGCATGCGACCTTTGTTCTTCTATTCTAAAGCGCTATACCAACTATATCTGTTTCACTCTGACCAACGCTTTAGAATAGACCTAATCAAGGCCCAATTTTTTCGGAAAACGTTCTTCACAAACGTTGAACTACATCAAATTATCTGCCAGAAAAACTACTCCCCAAGATGAAAAAAACAAGTTGATCTAACAAACTAACATAGAAATACCCACAATTTGACTAAAATCAATCGAGAAATGACTGTTAAGGGACCATCCATAAATAATTACGCTTTTTTCAGTGCTGTCATCAGATTTAAATCAACAATAACTTGGAAAATATTCACTTTTGAGACGTCAAATGTATGACCGACCCCCCATACTACCCCCCTGAATGGGGGGGTCGGTCATACATTTGACGTCTCAAAAGTGAATATTTTCCAAGTTATTGTTGATTTAAATCTGATGACAGCACTGAAAAAAGCGTACCTAATTTATGGATGGTCCCTAAACTTATGAATGAATGTTCAAACTCACCAGAATGTACACACTAATTTTTAAAGATTATATTACTAGTCATTCTAGCTTAGTCGACAGGAAATAGATTTTTAACCTTGAAGATAATTACACATCTAGTGCCTAATAAAGTACTTTGTACTTGTTTGCATAGATAACTATTCTATGTACTTCTAAGTAAATAAATAATTTCTTCTTACTGTTGTAAAAAAATTTTCTTGCCGTAATAGTGATGTTTTAAACCACACAAACTATCTACTTGACTAGATTTTTCTTAGATTTATCAGTTTAGGTCGGACCTTGATAGGTCCATGAAACACAGATCGCGATCCTTTGTTTCTTTACCCGTTCATCATGTAGATCTCGAAAACCTTCCAGTCCCGGTTAGGAACCTATCCAGAGCGGCAGGTTCCATGCTTGTCGCTGTTGCAGGTTGGACCACATGCCTTCCTAGAACCATAAGCCTCAATGAGGAGAACTTCGGGTATTCACATATAACATGAACGCCCGTCTCCTCACCGTGGCCGCAGGTGGGATCATTTGAGAGTCCCCTTTTAGCTAGATGCCTGCTCAATCCACAGTGCCCAGTGATCGCACCCACCGCCAGGTGAAGCTAATATCGGACTAGAGAAATTTATAGGCTCCAAAGCGAAGGCCGCGAGATTCAACGGGAAGCAGTTGGGTGAGACAGGGCTCGTTGACATGGCTCAAGGAAATCTTTCCAAAGTTACAACCCTGGAGGAACGCAGCCCTGTTTTCAATGCTAAAAAGTCAATGGACAACAATCAATAGGTCCAAGCGGATGCGAGAATGACAATGGAGAACGACGGGGGCTTATTTACTGGACTAGGCTAAGGGCTCACAACCCGGAGCTATGCACCCGGTACTGGGAAATAAAAAATTCCACAAAAAAGGAGACCAGACGACGTTCCAATTTAGGGTGTATGACGTCTCGTCAGGTTACCTAGAATGGTGGAAGGGCTGTCAAATGGGGTGTTAAGCGCAATATAGTACTCCTTATGTACCTTAGCCTCTGTCCACCTACTCCTACATCCTATCCTACCCGTGGTGACACCTGTTATAGTGAGCAACCTCACGAACGATCAGGTAACCAACCCTGGTGTAGTAGTGTGGGTCACTTAGCTGAAGGATGAGGGGGGCTGTCTTCGGGTAGTACCTAGACGCTACGT
>CM055406.1:47397776-47413027 GCA_029228625.1 Pseudolycoriella hygida
AAGAGACAACGGCAGCATGCAAAGTCCTAGTCAGATGGACTACCATCATTCACCAGTGCCACGGGCACATTAAGCCCAACGCCAGTGCGGTCTTAATTACGGCATACTGGCAAAGCATTGAACACGGACAAAGAATATCGACCAGCGGATGAAATTTTAGACAAGGGCTGACAACTGTGGTATTCCACTACCTTAATAAGGAAAGGTGACATCTTCACGAAACGGCTAGTGGGCTAATATCATGGTTGCCCCCGTCCCGGTAAAACCTTGGCAGGCCTCCAAGTACGTTCGAAAGCTCGTCCTGTGAAAAGGAGGTGTAGGCTCAGATGAACATTCCTGACTAATACCGATCTGGCTCTGAACGCGGTGCCCCATGACGGACCGTGTCAACCCTAGCATGGCCTCACTGCTTGCATAGATAACCATGAGATCACGAAGGTAACTACACAATCGAGTTGGAGATAGCGGCTTGGAGGGGGGACCCAACAGCATGGAATTAGGAAAGGAAGGGAAGGAGTTAAAAGAAAATCAACAAGAAAATCAACAGGGAAATCAGCAGAGGAAATCGGAGGATCAGCGGATGGATCAATCGAAGGTTCAGCTATTTGACGTGTTCGCAAGACGATCGAAAGTGGCGAGGGCGCCCCCGGGAAGGGAAGCGAGAAGTATAGAGGTTATCCACACAGACGTTCTCCACAACAACGACAACGATGAACCAAAGCAGACAAAATTGGAGCTAGTTAAAAAGATGGTGAAAGAGTTACACGAATTTATACAAAAAAAAAAAAAACCTAGAATGGTGGAATTTGAAGACTCACTGGCTCCTCGATGCCATAACTTTCAAACTTGAAAGGGGTGGGTAGCATAGGGAACGGTGGACCTGAACACAGTAGCGGCGGGGCTGTAGAGACGGCAGCAGAGGCGCACGGAAGGGCGAAACTGTGGGGCAAATGACTGCTGCCGAAAATGTGGACGTGCCGTCTGAGAAGTACGGGGTCCTAGGGGCAACCAGAGACGGAAGAACCAAGGAGAAACCCGCTTTCAGAAATAAGAAGGTAACTAATTCTCGTCCCACAGGTGCTGAGTTAGGCCAGTTGGAAAGTGATGGCGGACACAAACTGGCCCTCTCCAAGACGGGAACGATAGGGGCTAGTACAGGCGTAAAAAACAGCACTGGAACCTCAGGGAAGGCGAGGAAATCAAACCAGCGAGTGGTTCGAAGGCGTTGGAAGGGCTACACAACGTGGAGGAACAGCTCAATAAGAGCCAAATCTAAGACTTTGCTTTATTCACCAAAATGTTTAGGTGTGAAGAGCTGAAGTTTTGACAGATCACCCTGCAACATTGCAAAGCAGCAACGGCAAACATTCGTCGCGACCCCTCGCAGTGAGGCATAAAAGCGTTTTACTAATCCTAGAACATTGGGCTTGGGATTTGGTCCATACAGAAATATGATCTTCAGGGCTAACGCAGTGCAAAACCCCGGAGCAGGTAAAATCTAACTTACAGGCGACGGGATTCCATCGGATAGAACCACGACTGTAAATAGGATCAGTAGAACGACTACTTGACTAGAACAGGATGTATTTCACCACACATCAAGTTTATCTTAACGACCAACTCGATAAAACACTGTGCAGAGTTTACAAACATTTAGTATCGATTAAAATTCAAATAATATATTTAAGTCCATAAATAAATTTCAGTAGAAAATCGAAAATGCCGCAATTGTTTCAATGGAAAAGTTTAACAATCCAAACACAAAGTTGAAAGAAAAAGAATTGGAACAATATGGAAACCTAATTTTACGATAGCAAATTTCGATTTTCATATATATTTTGTTTGACCTGCCGGTTATTGGAACGCTGTCGAATGCAGAAACAAAATCGTTGTGATGTGAACACAAAATAGCCGACTGCAGCAAATTATATTTATTGATTAGAAAGGAGTCGATTTAGTGAAAATTGCAATTCAACTTATAGATAAAATAGAAATTCTGTAGGGTATTAACCGTAACTGTTATGCGGATATTGTATTATGAGAGGCTTGGAATTTAAATCCATTTTGAGGTTTAACTGCTTGTTAAATACAGAAGATAATTCTATTCAAAAGTTTACATAGATTAACTTAAGTATAAAATGTTCGAAAGAAAAAAACAACTTTTATTTTTTGCTATGGAAAATATGCAAATAATTTGAATGGGGTCGGTTTGTATTTGTAAAAAAAATTTCCGCAATACTAAAACGTATACCAGTTTACATAGAGAATCTGATTTTTATAAGAAAGTTTTAAATGATTGAATTTAAAGTGAGCGTGCAATTGTTGATATGATATTCAGATAAAATACTCCGTAAAAGATTAAATATACTTCGACAATCTTGTGATTAAATTCGAAAAAAAGAGAGTTATATATGCAAATGCATTAGCTGCTAGGTCATCAAGCTTTTCATCGCTCCGCTCGTTTGAAGATTTAACATTTTGTGACACACCCTCACTTGTTGCATACTAACATTTATGCAAATTCGCAGCGAAAATTCAACTAGTGACCTGTTGCATAAAACGTTGATGCAACTCGGTGCAAAGTACTGGGGCTTCTAGTTATAATTATAAATCTAGTGTCTAATAAAGTACTTTGCACTCCGTTACATAAATAACTATTTTGACCCCATTTTTTAGTTACGTAATAGTAATTTATGCAACAAGTTGCGAAAAGAAGGTGTTTTGTCACTGGGTGTGGAATTTTCAAACTAACGCAGCTAGTTCGAAAATCATAACGTTTGACAAAAACGCACTCTTTTTGCAACGTGTTTTATATTACGTTTTATGCAATTTCGTTTTTCGCAACTCAAAAGTAGTGACCAAAAAACAGTTTTTGTAACTGGTTTCTCAGTTACGAAAAGTACCCCATTTCGCAACCAAAAAAAGAACGAAAAAATTCTGTGTTCGCAAAGAAATTATATGACGTATCTTTTTGCAATCAAAAAAGTGACCTCGTAACTAGTTTCGTTTTTGCGCAATTGGGTGACAAATACACATTCAATACTTGTATTTTAAATTTCTGTTACAAAAGATAAATATTTTTCATTTAATTTTCAATACTCACTGTTTGCAAAAACTTTTATGCAACGCCGTTTCATGCATCGTTTCGGTGACGTTATAGAGGTCGTTTTATAACTGGTTTTACTTTTTATCACTAGTGACAAAAAGTAAATTTTTATCACTCATTTGGGTGATAAGAAGTTACTTTTCGTCACTAGTGATAAAAAGATAATTTTTATAATTAACTTGCGCGATAAAATAAAAATAAAATAAATAAAAAAAAATAAAATTCAAAAGTTCACGTTTCACAAGTTGTTTCATAAAGCCATGTATGAAACACGTTGCGAAATTGATTGTTTTTGTCACACGATGTGGTTATCCAACTCGCTTCGCTTGTTTGATAACTTCACATCTAGTGACAAAAACAACTCCATTTCGCAACTAGTTGCATAAATAACTATTATGCAACTTGGTGTAGAAAAGAGTGACAATTTAAAAAATTCGTAGCTTCTGTTGCATAAATCATAGTATGAAACTCAATGGAAAGTACTTTACACTCGCTTGCATAAATAACTGTTAGATGTCCCAGGAAAAGAAATAATTTCACGTCGAAGGAGTTTTTAGTTGCCATTCGTCTTCCCCTTAAAACACATGAATAAAAACATTTATTACTTTAATTAATTTTATAAAAAAATCGGTGCATTTTTTCGGCATATCGTAGAACAATTTTTTGTTTAAAATAATATTTTACGTCACTTTTGTTGAAATGCCCATGGACCATTGTGTCGAGTTAGCTTTGCATTCGCTATATATGCGACGTATTTTGTATGAATAAATTCAGATTTGTTTAAACCTCGAATGAGGAAACGTCTCTCTTTCATTTGTCTCATTTTCAACAAGGTGGTGGGTCGACACAGAAACATTTTCCTCCTCCACACTCTGACCATTTTATTTAATTTTTCTCCATGATAGTTCAAATTTAGGAATGACGTTAAAATACTCAAAGTCAGACCAAGATATGGCCAAATGTTCTCACATTTCTCTCTGCAAAATAGGTACGGAAAATGCTCGGCAAGGAGGCCAATATCCAACAACAAATGTAATAGAATGAAATAGAGTCTTAAGGAGTCCTAATCAACTAGCGGTCCATTCTCGTGACAGAGAAAGTGCAAGAGAAAAACAAATCCTATTTTGGGCGATTGAAAGGAACATTCTTGAAAGTAAAGCACCATCTTAGTGTCCAGGGAGGTTGTAAACGAGGGATCCCGCACTCGTGAGATTTAACGTATTTAAATCTTTAAAAATTCGACCTATTGGATTGCAGCTCTTGCTTTCGGCGTTGTCAGCAATTCTCACATAGGGTTTAGGCTTTATATTTTCATTCCTTGTGATCCAAATAACTAATACCAGACGGATCGTATTTCTTTCAATCTAAACTTTCTCAGAAAAGAAATTTTGAATAATTTCAGTTCAAAATTTAGTTAGTAACGAAGGTACAGGCTATAGTTCTATTGTAATTTCGAAGCGCACAGTCACTTCAATCAGAGAAATGTAACCGTGTGTTTGTCGCAGGACCAACGAATTCACTACGAATCTGTTGTACGAGATTGATTTCATTCGATCTCATGTTAAAACATGGTGGGATAAAAAACTCTAATCTGATAATAATATATCGTCACTAACAAGAATCCACAATACATTGAGCTTTGACTACGGGCAAACGAAACGTCATATTGTAAAGGGAAAGTACACAAAGTTCCTTAAATTCTTTAAATATCGAACCGAAGGAACAGCTTAAAGAAATTACGCCTTTATCGTGGAAAATTTATTTGACATCCGTAAAAATATTTTTTCCTCAATATCTTCCATATGCTGATTCATAACCTTTTTCTATTTGCATTTCTTTATCAAAACGGCAATTTTCTTCCGCCCATCAAAATCCCAATAAAACCACACAAAAAATGGTTGTGTATTATGCCCACATTATACGTTACACATCATAATATTGAGTCAAACCCACAAATTATATAAAAAAAATTTGACGAAGGTTTTTCAAATGATAGAAAAATAATTTTCCTGCCGAAAACATAGAGGCAGATCACATGCATGACAATTTGTAAATAATTTTTATAACAATAGAGAGTATCTTCTGTAATATGGCGGAAGTAATAAGCGCGTTTTTTAGCACTTTTACTGGGCAATGTAAATAATTCATACAACAAAACAGCAATACCCCGTCGTTGAATATCGTCCAAACATAAAAAAAACTCATTCAAAGCTTAGGAATACTAAATATGCGATATAAATTACAGCCAGATTATACAACAAAGCTTTGGAACAGGGGATTATGATGCGTGTTAATTTAACTCAAAAATGGACCGTAGGGTGCGAATGAGCTTCGTTATTTTTTGAAAAATAAAACAATAAATGGCTGCACTCAAAGTTGAATAAAAACTAGAGGGTGTCGGTTTGGTGTAGTGGAATTGCTTTTAACGGTCCAGCTCCATTTTTTTTGCTTGACTTTTATTTCGTGTAATCGTGATTCTTTTGTATTTTTATCGTATTTTCTTTTAAAACGGTGTAAATTGTTGGGACAGTCACAAGTAAGGCGGTGTGTTTTTTTAATTTTTCGAAAAATTAACTTAGGTGTGAAAATTTCACACAACATTTAATCTATAAAGACGGTGAAAGGCAGGGAATGAATCGAAGTAGCTTCTAATAGCGACCTATTATCGTCCTTATTATCGTAAATTTATTTGACGGGGTAACCTAACTTGGATCTACTTTTTTCATACATTCTTGGAATTTTCAAAGCATTCCAAGAATTCTAAATCTAAAAAACTTCATCAAGGAAAAACAAAGAGGAGGCTCGCCGCACATAGTTAGACCCATACGAAGAATGAAGTGCTTCGAAAAGACGTCAGTTACGTTTACCACGACTGTAACTAGTCGAATTTGGACTTCGATTTTCACGTTTGGAATGTGTTTTCCTTCTTTTGTACATGTGTTGCAATGTGTTTCCTCACACTCAATATTTTCTTCTACACTCCAATCCCAAAGTGTCTATGGGCATTTTTTTTTCTAAAAAAAAACCGTTGCATGTAACGGCCGGATGGTTTAAATTTAATTGTAAATACAACGCTATCCATGGGCTAAAAATGTAAAACGTTCAATGAATTTATACATTGAAATATCTCATAATAGAGGCGCTTGTAAAAATTCTCAAGGGCATACAGTTAAAATGTTGAAATGCATATTCTCGTGATAATTGATTTATTGAATAACACTCCCCTCAAACAAACCATTCATTATACTGTTTGGGGTTTTGAAATTTTTTTAATAAATCAATGTGAAATAAATAAAAAACGCTCGTTTTTTCTACTCTGGCAAACTCGTTTGTATGATTTGTCATAAATTTATACCAAAGCATTCATTCAAAACTTCATTTTTGTTCGCAAATTTTGTAAGAGGAAGCAATATACTTCCTCTTGTGTGAAATGTTTTGAAAATAAAGAAAACATGAGATTCTGAACTTTCTCAATTTTCAGTTAGTCCATTGCAAGTAACAGCCCGCTGCTGTTTTCAGAAGGAAAGAATTGAATCGACTGTTTAGGGATATCCGCCCACCCAACTCTCACTACTATACAGAATTGTCGGCCTGAAAATTGACCTGTGTTTCACTACTTAATTCCTTTTTGTTGAACACATGCGACCTCAACTGAGTAGCCACCACGTTTTACATTTTCCTCCTTTCAGGGGCATACATAAATTTTGTCAAGCAAAATCGTCAAGACTCAAGACCGATGTTGCTGCTGGAGAGTAGTTGTAAAAGCTATGACCTACTGAAAGCTGGTACGTGCACGAAATTTAGCGACATGAACAACAGGACTACTCTCGTAAACTGCCTGAGGAGCCTCTGGGGTACAAGATACTTCCATAAAACATGTTACCACTATACAAGTTTCGCTCTGTAGCCATCTGCCCATCTTTGGCACAAACACTGCTATTTACTCAAAATAATCTGGCTAAAAGATCCGAGCTTAAAGTTTAATTAATGCGCCTGGACTAAAAGAAAAGTGCATTGATATGCAAGATATGCAAGCATAAAGATGCGGAAAAATGGTATGAATGTTTGTTGTTGAATCCCGAACGTAGAGTGGCTTCACTAATGGGGACAATATCCCACTAGTACAAAAGAAAGTCGTTTCACATATTCACGAATAGGTGAATAATTACTGGAACGCGAAATCTCGTGACCCCGACGTGATTTTGGTCCGTCATTATAAAGTTGATTGCAGGGCCGTAGCTAGCGACCATTCACAGGGGGGGCTCAAGCCCCGAACTTAACAAAAATCATGTGTTTATGTGAAAACGCCGCGAACGACATTTTTTTTCGTTTGCTGCCTATTGTGCTCGTGAAATGAAATGTTTCGAGGTTGTTGTATTACAGAAATGTTTACAACTTGACGCTACAGACTTTGTAAAACAGAAAATAAAACAATGAAGTTGGTAGTTCCTCTATCGTAATTTTGTACGGGGCCATTCACAGCGAATCCGAGCCCAAGGAATAATATAAGGCGATTATTTACGAAAGTTATGTAGATTATTTATCAAATAGTTCATTTCACTTTTTTTATATATGGGGTTGGAAGAAATTCTTATCACAGCGCCGCAGCCAAATTTTTTAGGTAGAATAGAGATTTTACACTATGAATTCAAGTGAAACAAAACAGTTTCTTAGCTTTTTCTTAGATAATTCCGTGAAAAACTTTTGTTTTGTAGCGCCGCAGGCGAAAATTTTTAGGTGAAAGGCTGTTCGAATGCAAGATTTTTCATAGAATAAGAAAACAGCCGGTGTTGACATTGAAAAGTAAAATACACAAATCTAAAATTAGTACAATTTTCTGAGTGTCAGGGGGGGCTCAGTAGTGGTCCAGGGGGGGAGGGGGGGCTCAGCCCCCTTCCCTAGCCCCCCGTAGCTACGGCCCTGGTTGATTGTGTGGTTGGAGACAGTTTAGACAAACGGCCTGGCTGACGTAACCGTTTGGTTGGTGTAAGTCTGTGGAGCTTCCCAGAATCGGTCTCATCCGAGGCGTCGGGTTGGGAAGAGACAGCATCAATTCATTAGAATAATTTTACAAATTAAATCCATTGTCAGTCAATCGGCAATCATTACAATAATTCGACTGAAATTGATGTTTGTTGAATTGCTTGTATGTAGACCGGTTGAATGAAAAACTTGTTTATTTTTCAGAGCTTTATTCCCCTTGCATTCGGTCAGTGTGAGTGTCAATAATCATGGCTAGAACAAAGCTTAACAAGTAAATTCGTATAAATTAAATTTTTTAGACTTACGTTTAACGGGTGACAATCACAACTTAATATGACAAATAGTTTTTATCAAATTAAATTGAGTTTCAGCGATTTCAAATTATATGTATATGGTTCGCGTAGATCGATTGTTTGTATTATTGTTGTCAACCTTTATATAACTAACCAACCGTGCGTGGATCGACAATTTACTAAGTCTTTAGACGATAAAACTTCAATAGAAAAGTCAGATTCGATATTATAATTTTTTTACTCGAACGTCCCGAACGTAGAGTGTTTTCACTCCAAAATTGACTTACAATCGAAGTACACTATTTGATATATTAAATGAGAAATAATTGAGCGGTCTGGAGATAATATTCCAAAAAGTCGTTTCATATTCACAATTACTGAAGCACAAAATGTGTGTAACGAACCTTTCGCTTTGAGAAAGCTCGCGGAACAATGTCATACAAAATATTTGAACATAATAAAATTCAGCCTAAATACACGCTAAGTGAATCCGTATTTTGTGTTGCGAGTGTTGTGTGCGTGAAATCTTTTCGCATAAAGTGACTTCCTGCTTGCATATCTTCCTATATTAACTCAACAGAAAAATGCGAAAAGCATAAAATCTTGCGTGAAACATCCCTATTATCAAAAACGATAATTATTATGATGTGTACTGATTTTCTTTTTTATCTAATCCATGGATTGATTACAATTGTTGATTGTAGAATAATAGAAAAATAAACTTTCTTTCTAATTCTAATTGATTGGAACCACTTATCGTAATTTCATCAACAGATCCGATCATTTCAGATCATATTTTGTCTGACCAAACCAGATTTCAAATCAAACCGAAAATTTCTATTAACAAAAGATGAAAGTATAAAGTAAAAACATGTGTATTTCTTGCAGATTTGAGTAAAAGCAAATGCCCTACACACCAATGCCTTTTTACTAAATGCAGTAAACTAATTTTCCTTACTTAAAAAAAAAAAGTCTAGTCAGAACGTGAGTAAGTGTATTACAAATGAATATGCCTCGGAATAATGTTTTTCGGAAAATAATGATGTTCTGTGACACAGGATACAGGTTCATGCTATATTAACGTGATTATAACAACACAAACATTTGGGATGGTAAATAAAACTGAATCATAATGTAAAATGTACTACGTACATTGGTAATTTTATCCGTGTATGCGCACATTTTTTGCAGTAAGGCGGCAGACTAAGCAATATTCTCAAAAAGTGTGGATTGAGGTAGTATGTAGCCTTTGCATCGTGTTGCAAGAAAGTGTAGTTGAGAATAGGAAAATGGTGGTACACCACATTGTTAATTATAAGAGCTATGCTGCTTTGTTGCTTTTTGATATTAAAAATTGTTGGCTCGTTGTATAAAGCATGAAATCCAACTATGTTTATAAGTAAAACATAAATTATCATACAGAAGCTTATCCTCCTTGGTCGGTACCACATTTTCCGAAAAATTGTTGGGATTTTTCTTAGCTTTCTTATTAATTTCGAAAACTTTGACTAACTGCAGCACAATGGTAACATAAATCAAATATTTTAAGAATATGTAGACGAACATGATGTAGATGTATCTCCAAGGTGACCTATATTACGCTAGGGAAGGAGGATGATACAGTGATAGCCCACACATATTTTTGAAAGTTGCATACATTTCGATAGTGGACTCGATAGTGTGAAAAATGTCATGCGAGACATGCTTTATGAACGGCGTTATGCTCGGTTTTTAAAAAAGAGTCGCAATAAGAATTTTGTTATATATTATGCTACTGTAGAGATATCCCAAACATTACACTCGAGTACTTAAGACACAAACAAGTGAGCGAACGCGTGTATGTGTCTTATATACAAGAGTGTAATGTGAGGGTATCTCTATAGTAGCATATCATATTTTATCATATCGGCGAAACCACGTTTTGATACACGAAGCCTAGGTGGCCGTGCTGGCTAGAGCGTAGGATTCGCATTCAGTGCTCAATGTTAAAGTCTTGGTGGCTGCATTTTTTTTTTCAATAAGGAATTACATTTTAGACTTGTAACTCGATTTTTGTAACATACACACATCATACATTCATGTAATGATAAAACGAAATACGTGGCATTCGCACGCATACTACGATTTGTTTTTCATAACAACGAAATTCATTGTATAATCAGTTATTTACATCACAAGGACATGTCATTTTCGTGTGATGTATTGATTTTTTCATGCTTGATAAGAGAAATACATTGAGACCCTCGTAAGAGCGCCGAAAGTACTTTCGGTTCTCTTAGCAAGCATGAAGACATATTATGTAGTAATTCGAAACACAAGCATACTGTGTCGTACGCTTTATGTATATGTACATTTTAAATTGAATCACGTTAGCTGCAACGATACAAATAACATTTCGTTATTTTATGAAGATGCGGTGGTCGAGTGGTTAGCATAGTTTGCCATCAACTCGAGGGTCCCAAGTTCGCGTCTCGTCGTCGTGGGCATGGTTTCTTTAAAAATTTCTAGAGTAAAACATTTTGTCCTAGGATAATAATAATATAAAGTAAAATGAAAGTCCCTAGACAGCACCTAATGCATAAACAAAGTACGGCATATCCCTTATATACGGAAACACCTAATGTATGGAATACCTCCGCCGACAAAAATTTCTTTGCAACGTTACTTACGGGTCCGCGTAGTCTATGTTATTTTTCATGCCTCGGGGTAAAAATCGAAGGAAATTTTATAAATTTCTCTCGATTTTGGACCTCTGCATGAAAAATTTTTTGCGTATCTGTTTTGGACGACTCATTTTAGGCACTTTCGCATGTAGACCTCGCTCTGCTCGGTCTACAACACGCGAAATTGCCTAAAATCAGTCGTCAAAAACAGACACACAAATAACTATTTCATGCTTGCTCAGGCAACCGAAAGTATTTTCGGTCCTCTTATGAGGACCTTCGGTTCTCTAAGCAAGCATGAAAAACTCAATACATAACGCGAAAACGAGTAGACCTTGTGATGTAAATGACTATTTTTTTCTATTCAATATCAATATCACTTTGAGCTCATATGTGACCATTAGAGGAAGCTGCAATTTTTGTAGATCCTGCTTTATGGAAACTAAATACTATTACTAATTGCAGGACTCACAAAATTGAACCTAATTTTCAGCAATATTCAAACAAATATGTTTATTTTTGTCGGTCTAGTTTCATTTTGCTACTATTTTCAGCAACAAAACCTATTTTCTATTTGCGAATAAAAAAATTCATTATCCACATTGTAAGTAAATTGATTTCTAATTGATCAAATTACAAAACCGTTGATTGTGTTATTCTGCACGTTACATTCAACATAGTATTTTTCAATATAACATTTAGTATGATGTAGACTGGACAGTGGTTCACCATTCATTGTATTCATTGTATAACATTAGACTAAAAACAGCAATTCATCAACGGATAATTTGTCTCTTTCGATGATTTCGAGGGTTAATGATTGATCGGATCGGACAGGGGACAATTGAATTGTTCGTAGCCAGAAGAAATTGATAGAATTTATATAATGTTATTAAATTACATATTAAAGATTTGTCGAAATGAATGTTCTACATTCTATGGAAGACTCAATGAAATTTAATATAACGAAAATATTTATTTCGAATTTATTGAAGGCAACTTGAATCATAGAAATTGAAGTAATTGGAAAGTTTTATCAAATAAATATTTACCCAGCAAGTCGACAACTCTTGGGAGCAATTCGAAATTGAATCAGACCGAAGTGTTAGACGAAAAGAAAAGTAGCAAACAAACAAAACAAGTTTCTAAATAACAAATTTATATAAAAGTTGCTGGAACTAATGTGTGTTGCATTGCGAAATAATCGCAATTCATAGTGTTTCTGGAGCTACAAATAAATGATTTTTTGCGTTGCTGATGGTCATGTTGTTACCTACCGTGTGACAAAAACGTTTCAAAAGATAAATATATTTTATATTTTAAGGGATTCTATACGAACTTTCTCGTTTACGAAATGTGATTTTTTAATTCGCGTAACCGGATAAAATCCACTAACATTTTACAATGAATAGTTAGAAAGGCAGACTCTAATTACAAGCATTAACGAACGAGTCTGTGTGTGTACATGGTGGACAACGCAGTGACAGAAGGCGAGTGCTGCTGATTTCAGATAAGTTCTTCAAGAGATGGATTGTTGAACGAAGACAAATGCATCTGACGAACGTACAGGGTTAAAGGTGCATATAGTGAATTCGACTAGTTGGAAAGCATCATGAACCTCAAATAGCGTGCTGTGTGAAACATCGGGATAAACATATGTTCATTTCTAGAATTAGACCACAAATCGCAAAAAAATAACAATGATATTGGAAGGGAGTTACAGACTCAAGCACCGTCGACCCTCTAAAAATATCAATCGGATGTGAATGAATTGTGTTATAAAGTCAAAACATACAGAAAAAATTTTCTGGCAGATTGAATTGCAAGCATTTTGGGAAAGGTCAAGTACAATTGTACGTCAATGGGTCTTAGGGATGATAAATTAAGTGTATAAGCCATTATTTCAAATCAAAGCCGAGTGGTAAACGACTCCCGAAAATCGAGTGTCAGGACATTTCACAATCTTTTTTTTTTGTTATTTTATAAAGTTTTTTAACGGATTTTCTTTACATTTTACATACAATTTAGCTTATTGAAAGTGCATGTCGCTGTCGCTGGAACTTTGACCCCGTAATTCTTTCGCTGAAACAGCTCAAAACAAAGGGGTTAGACAAGGGCTGCAAGTCCCACATTAAGGGCTCTCATGGGTTTCGAGCCTTGATCTTATTGGGCCGAAACATGTCATTCCTGAGAATGACTATTCCGGAGTCATTCTAAAGGGCCGATTAAGAGCGGACGACTGAGACCACCTTGAGTTAAGGGCTGGTCTATACCCATAACGGAATTCATGAGGCAGTATTCACAAAACAATCACAATATACAAATAAATTAGTTACCAAAAATAGAATTGTCAATAAATAAAATTAAATAATTAACTAAATCAATGTCAAACATATGCAAGGGAGCCGTACGAATAGATATGGCAAACAGGTAGATGTTGCAAAAAGACTCGAACGTATCTAAGTAAATATTGCCTTATCTCTTAAGAGCATACCTGATAAAGACGATGCTTTTCCAACGAAGCTTTTATTTAAAAAATTGTTGATTTCAAAAAAGTACCTCAATAGCTAAATAAAGTCATTGTTTTTTCATCTAATACTACTAGCTTCTTTTTTAAGATTGATTAGTTTTTTCAGCAAACTCCTCGTTAGAAGATATGTCTGTACTTTCACTGGGTGCCGAAAATTTGAAGACGCCAAAATTCGTGAAGTAGCGAGCACATTACGTTGTATAAAGTTATAATTCGACACCTGGCTGCGTACTTTGTTCCCTTACTTGGGAATGTAGCAGGCGGCCTGGTGGTAAGCTGTCTTCACCAAAGTATACACACACATTAGTGATATCTACACGTCATATAAGTTTCAACTCGGTACTAGGCTGCGTCCTCGAGTTAAGACTTTTTGAAGGCAGAGGGCAGCAGCAGCCTGGTGCCGAATTGAAACTTATGCGACGAATACAGCTCACTATTGACGCTTTTGAATTTGCGGTTTGAATTTGAATTTTTCATGCGATATATGCGATAATTAACCAATAATAAATAACCAAACAATAGATTTTTATACTTCCACCTAACATCAAACAGTTAATTTTTATGAAAAGTTTCAAATTTTGCGAAGGCCAAAAGCATCAATTGCCTCCAATTTGGTGAAAACAGATTTTCAGCATCTTCTTTATATTCAGCTTTAGGGTCCTAAGTACGCAGTCTGGTGCCGACTTCGACCGTGTTACTAACTAATAACATCGCTCCTTCTTAAAGATAGGCGATCTCAGAATTTAAGAACGAGACTGCCTTGATCTGACAAGATTTTGCATTTCGCCTGTGACAGATTTAATCATAAAAATGATTTTTCGATTACTTTTCAGGGAAAAAACGTTTTTGAAAATCGGTTGAGTTTTACTCTTGAGTCAACACGATACAGACAGACGGACGGACGAACTGATTCGTCGTCTAAGGACCATAATCGGTACTCCACCCTTCTCTCGGGTCGAAATTCGACTGGTTACAAACGTCGTGGAAAACGCAATAGACATTTTTCGAAGTACTTCGCTCTTCGTACGGGTCTAAAATTTTTTTTGCTGATTTGGCATCTAAGGACCTTGATCCATGCTGCCTCCTCTCGAAGCGACTGGTTACAAACGTAGTAAACGAGTGGGACTCGTACTTCGTACGAATCCAAAAATGGTGTTGTCAAATAAACAAAACATATGCAAACACCCGTACGTAAAGCCTTCACGTGCGGAAAGCCTTCACGAGCGAAAAGCCTCGATGTACCAAACTTTTACTATTATCATAAATATAATGCGCATCAGAATGCATAGTCAAGTTCTTTTAGAACTATCAGAAATTAAACGACTCTCAGAAATTACCCAAAATAACGTCGAAAGCCCTCCCGAAGTACATTTTCTGAACTCTGACACCAATCACGCGTTGTCTAATGTTCTTATCCCTCTGAATCTCGGGATTGTGACGTTTCTGGGGAAAACCCCGAAACATGTGTTCGCTACAATTTAGTTCTCTACAGCTTTGTCCCAGAAAGTAGCTTTCTAACTGCCTTAATTCTAGAGATATCTGAGAAAAAGTCTCACCTACCCCCAAAAAACCATGTTTTTGGACACCTTTTCGACCATATTTCCGAAACTACCCGATCGAGTTTGCTCATCTTTGAACTTGAATCATGGGACATATGTACCTTTCAGCGAAAAAAA
>CM055406.1:47413527-47433786 GCA_029228625.1 Pseudolycoriella hygida
GAAAAAGTCTCACCTACCCCCAAAAAACCATGTTTTTGGACACCTTTTCGACCATATTTCCGAAACTACCCGATCGAGTTTGCTCATCTTTGAACTTGAATCATGGGACATATGTACCTTTCAGCGAAAAAAAGTTCAGGGTGATCGGTGCAGCCGTTTCGAAAAAAAAGTGGAGACGGACAATTTTTTAAATATTGGATGTGTGGGAGCCCCGAATTTGTAGTAAACGTATAGGACCTTCGTACTTCGTACGGGTCCAATGAAAACAGCTGTCGACTATGATCTTGTCATGATAGGCTACATCACGGGATCGGTTTTGTCAAAGTAGAATTCTTTGTAGCAAAAACAAAGTCTTTTGTCTTAGCTTGTGACAGAATTTTCAAAAGTCGTTTGCCCCTTGGAGTTAAGCTTTTTACAGACGTCGTTAGCCGAATACGAGAATCGCGTATTGTATTTAGACGTTACGAATTTTTCTCTATGCAACAAGATCCGTTTCGAGTCATTTCGATGATAAGACACGATAAACGTCTCATATGTTTTCATTAAGAATGCAATTAACTCACGTTAAAGTATCGTATTTAATCAACTATGTAAATTACATTGTAAAATAGGGCGAGCTGTTATTTTCATACAACGTTGTATTCTGGGTACATACATACATAAAATAATACTTCGTTTCTTTCGTGTTAATTTTTTTTTCTCTAGAAAAAGGAAATAAAATCATCAAATGAATATAAATTTCGGTTTTATCAAAAATCTTGGAACAAAAAAACGATAACTTGCGGATAGATTGCCTAATATTTTAACGCAAACTAAACGAAATAACTTTTTCTTTGTGAATCTTTTTTATGGTGCGACACAATGACATTAGGATACGTTTTAAAATTCTCATTGTTTAAGTAGCGCACTGTCGTCGTTCGTCTGTAAATCTACTCAATAACTTTTATTTTATCTCTCTTTGGAAACGAGAATCCATTACATGGAAACAAGGAAACGATTGTTTCACATAAACAAAACAATCATTCTGTTGTCACCCCTTTTTATCGAGACACCTTGTTAGGTTTTTTTGTTTTTCTATTTTCCCCCTTTTCGCAATGTTTTTTTTAACATTTTATTGGCCTTCAATTTTGTGTTTCTACGTTTTGGTGTCAATTTATTTCAACCAAACGTACGGTGAAGATACGCGGGTGTCAACTTACTTTGATAAGTTATTTAAGCAACGAAGGCATTTTTCTCACGAGTTTTAAAGACTTTAAGCAGGAGCTACATTTGTAGATTTAAACATATTCCCAATGCACATAGATGTACTTATGTCGGTGCAGACGGCACCGCAGTCTGAGGAAAAGTACATATATCGAGTTTCCAGTGTCCATATTTTGAGTTTTTGTACTTTAATTGACAAGGGTGTGTGTGCACTTGTAGAGGATTTTTTTCTTTCCTACGTCACAAACACCGACTACAGTTCAGCGGTTATGTAAAAATTTTTGAGCTGAGAGAACTTTCTCTGTTCGATCATGTAAATCATAAAAAATGAATAACTGTCGCGACATGTCGGGGGAAGCTTAATCAAAAATCAATCCGAAATCAACCAAAATCTAAATCAATTACAACCTCGAAAACACATATCCAAGTGAAATAAACATTTTTACCATCACACCAAGATTGTATTCACGCATTTTCTCCTTTCTCCTGTTTCCTGTATTTTAGGTTTACGAGAATTCAATACAAATTTCAAATAAACCATCACCGAAATTTTCTTTAGCGACAATATTACTCGCCGCATAATCTTCTTTCATCGTAATTACATTCATTTATCAAAGATAAAATTTCTCGGTGTGGTGGTGGTGTAGCAAAATTTACTTTCATATTTGATGCCCATACTCCAGTAAAAATGTTATAAAAAGAAAAAAAAATATAATATGGAGCAGACGCCGCACATTTTCCGTAAAAATTAAACGAGAGTAACGAGATCCTATTTGCTATGTTCAATATGTCTACGCTTCGTGTAGCATATGAGAGTATACGCAAATAATGAAGGTTCAGCTTTCCCCATTTTGTACCTATTTATACCTTGTTATGTCATAAACGAATACCGCTTCTTCAGATGTATAGCAGTACACTATGAAAGTGGAACTATAACCCGAGTTATTTTCTAAGAAAAATGCTGCACTTTAAGGTAAATTGATGATAAAATGAAAAGGAAATTTTCATATTTTCTTCTGCATTATATTCGCCACTTTAATAAAAAATCTCTTTCAATTTCTATAAAGTTATATTCCGAAAACTATTAGGTTAAGTTTCCTAATGAGCGGTTAGAAAATTGAAGAATGAACTGCTTAAAGTTATAATATACAACAAAGAAGGTTTAATAACATGGTATTAGTCGCGCGACACTGTGAAATACCGAGAATTTGTCCCAAGGTACTTTGGAAAGGTTTTATACTTTTTTACCGCTCACAACGCGTGCGTGTGAGGGAGAAACGCGTGCATCGAATACGAATTATTACGATAAATTTAACGTAAAATCTTTCGAATTACTTCTGGAGAAATAAAGAAAGAAATGTGAAATACATTAGCCGCATTCCTGACAGAGTTAAATTTAATGTTGGTAAAACTTTATGCTATCAGTATCAGTTTAAACAAAGATGAACTTCAACTGTGCCTTTAAACATTTACAGGAATTGAACTGTTGCAATTTAATTGGCGATTATTTTATTGCAAATTATCCGGAAAAACGAAGTGGTTTAGAGCTGTTTTAGTCATATAATTTGCTGCCGTCTATCGCGAATTGTTCATCAAAATAAACAATATACGTATGACCGAATTTGCCCATTTTCTTCCAAATGTGTCTATGCAGAGCCGAAACTATACATGTATGCATGCTGATGTTTATCATTATAGCTGAGGGGGCATGGAAATTGAAAACGTTTTGGAATTTCCTTCGGATGTGACGTGGAAAGGTAATAGCTTCATCTTCATTTCACTAATATAAATATAAAAATTTGCACTCTTTCGAAAATTCGGAAATAATTTGGAAAGTTTTGGATGGTTCAATAGTCATAGACCTCTGAACACATACTTTCAGTTTACATCAATCAGTAGCTCCCAAATTTCTTTCGGCAATGGACTGTTAACAAGTTATTCGTAAATTTTTTGTTTTTGTATGTTTTATATGTCGGAAACTTATGGTATAATTTAATTCATTCCAGACACAGAATTTTTTTATTTGTTTTTTCTGGGTGGTGGGTTGGATTACAATTAATTTGTTTGTTTGAAACCGCTCTTCTGTAATGAATAAAATTTTAAGGGTACTATTCAAATTTAAAGTTAAAAAAAAATTGTCAAGTTATAACAAGTTGCAGCATTTTTATTAAGCCCCGAGAGAGCACTTTGTTCAAGGAAAATATATCTTGGTAGACTCTTTGAAACGTCGTAGTAAGTAATTAGGGATAAAACCACATTTTGTATAAGGAAAATGACTAGCTTAACAAAGTAACACAATAACTTGGCAAAAAACAACTTGACAAAAATTAATTTTTAACAAGTGTCAATAAATAGTTCCCAAATTTAAATAGATGTCACCTCATATAAACTTCCGTATACCGTAAAAGTCTCTAACTTTGCACAATTTTAGACTTTGATATCAAATAACTTTCTATAGTCTGACTGTACAAACCTGCAGATTTGTTTTTCATTATGGCTGGTGTTAGACAAACAAATCAAAGTTTGATTTACTTAAATATCAGTTTTTACTCGAACTAGTCCATTGAATGTGGCGGTCATAGTTTCTAACTTTGACGGGCAATACCACATTCGGTTATCCGAATTCATTCATTTAATAGCTAGTGGAAGCGTATCATCAAAGCACTAGGTAAAACGGGATACTATTTAACACTCGAGAGTGAGGTTATGTTCTAGTCCGACCAATAGAGTTGATATGGTTTGACGTTTGTCGTTTTAGTGAAAGGAGCCGCGTTACATGGTAGTGGGAGCAAAGCAAAATTCAAACACTACACACTACACTCTTTCTACGCAAACAGTATGTGCAATGTCGAACTATCCGTGAGGCTCTGAGTATTACTTGGAAGTAAGAAAATTCGAAAGAAAGTAACTCAAGAATTTATCTCCATTCATTCCAACAATATCATATCAGGTTATTAATTATCGCTTCTGATCGAACCTCAGCACGCTGTGTAGTTTTATCTACTATTGACATTCTGAACTCGGTGCGCTTCAATCAAATTAAAAATTTAAACCGCAGTGACCCAAATTCGTACAGCAGTTACTTTAAACATACATTCTGATCATAGTTCAAGTCTTTCCGAAATATTTTTCTAATTTTTTCATTCAGTTAGTAACGCGAACTAGCGGTCACAGTAAGAAAAATTTTAAAAATAGGGGTACCTGACAGAGTTTTTCATCAAGACAGAGTCGATCCGAAATGAAGGTGTATGTTAAAAGGCCAAAAATATGCTACCAGATAAAAACTGATTGCAAGAAAAAATTTCATGTGAAGTCTGTTTTCCAAACAGATTTTGCCGCATGTCAAAAAAATCGGAAAATGGAGCCTTGAACATCAAGCCTCCGAAAGATAGAAACGATGCTACGAGTAATTTATTTAACACTTAGTATTGCGTATAATTGAAGAAATACTATTTTAGGTCAATGGCGAATGGTCAATACTTTAAAAACTACCTAACTTTGCTAGACTAAGCGACATAGCTCCTTTAGCTTCAAAAATTGCAAACTTACCCGCAGAAATGTGAATAAAACACATCTATGTAAAGCTTTTGTTTTATTTTCCTCACAAGTGGGAAATTCGTTATAATCACGCATGTGGGAGAATACAACTTTGAAGAGTATTGTTCATTTCAAAAAAGTAAACGGTACTCACTTTACTGCCGTTTTCATTTCCTTGAAATGCATTTCAACACTCGGATTTTCTTTCCGATTTTTCGGTACTGAAATTCAGCTCTACATCGAAAAAAGTAGCAATCATTCTGTTAGGATATGACTAATTCTTTGGTCCCTTGAGTAACATTTTTAAAATTCAAAAACTTTTCTGATAAACCTTTTGTTCTCTTTCGTTACAACAAAAGGATTTCTTGCAAAATATTTGTTTTTCTTCAATAAAAGGTTTTTCGGAAAAATTGTTAAAATTAGAATTAAAATTTACAGGATAAAAGAAAACAACAAAAACCCTTTTTAAAACGGAAATGTGACGCAAGTCCAC
Organism: Pseudolycoriella hygida; assembly: GCA_029228625.1. Classification (NCBI taxonomy): domain Eukaryota; kingdom Metazoa; phylum Arthropoda; class Insecta; order Diptera; family Sciaridae; genus Pseudolycoriella; species Pseudolycoriella hygida. The sequence goes on from CM055406.1 coordinate 47,418,761, forward strand.
GTCCATTCTTCTAAAACAACTGCTTATCGATGATTTTCTGTCCTCATTTCGGACAACTGTATCAGGTGTTCCTCAAGGTTCAGTCCTGGGTCCACTTTTGTTTTCGTTATTTGTGGACGATCTACCTGCAGTCCTACAACATTGTAAATGCCATCTTTTCGCGGACGATGTCAAATTGTATTTGCATCATGATTGGTTTGACTTTGGAAGTGGTGTCGCTCTTATGAATTCTGACTTGAAGCGGGTCAAGCATTGGGTTGATAAAAACAAGTTATTGATTAATACTGAGAAATCGAAAGTCGTTGTAGTGTCCAACTATGGGATCAGTGTTAATGATCCTGTTTTGTTGGAGAATCCCGTTCTTGTTGACGATGAGGTAGTGGAGTACGTGTCTAAGGCAAAGATTCTTGGGGTGTGGATAAATAACTTGATGACGTGGAATGATCACGTTACTCAAGTGAAACGAGTGAACCGAAGCCTTTGGAGCTGGGGGAGTTTTTTGCCGGCGTCGAAGAGAATAATGTTAGTAAAAACGTTATTGTTGCCACACTTTGCTTATTGCGATTCGGCGATGACGGATATTGATGCTGATTCACTGGAATCTTTGCAAGTTGCCTTCAATGTATGTGTTAGATTTGCGTATAAAATGAAGAGGAGGGAAAATGTTGCAACACAGGAAAAGTCTATTCTGAGTTGTACGTTTCGAAATTTTAGGAAATTTAGGTGTTGCGTGTTTGTGAAGAGCATTTTTGTTGAGAAAAGGCCGGCTTACCTGTTTGATTTACTACGATTTTCTCGATCAAGTCGAAATCTATCTTTGATTCCTCCTCGTGCTGTGAATAATATTTTAGCAAATTCATTTTTCGTTCATGCCACCACGGTGTGGAATTCTCTACTAATGGATGTAAGGAGAAATGTGTCATTCCCTTTATTCTCTATGAGTTGTTTGATTCATTTTTCAGGGTTGTAAAGATTTAGTGTGTTCAATTTTGGTAAATTTTCTTATATCTTTCTCTCTCTCTCTTCAATTTGTTAGTTTTTTCATTCTTTTTTAGTTTAGTTTTTTTTACTATTAGGTTAAGCTCAGTCTTAAGTCATCTTTTTGTTGTTATGATTCGAAATTGTTATCGTTCAACACAGGTTGTGATAAGGTGTTAAACCTTCTGTGATTATTATAATAAATACATACATACATACATACAGCTTCGGAACGCAAAAAATTCTTTTGAAATATATTCAGTTTTGATTAAAAAAATGCGTCACAAATGCCGGACCCTCCCAACGTAATAGTTTTTCTGTTCTATCAGATCTTTTGGAAGTAGAAAATTGAACGGTTCCTTGTCCACCATTTTTGCGGTCAACTTGATACATTACACACCCAACCCAACAAGTTTCCTTTGGACACCAAACCTCTATCTCGAATTAAAAAAATAAGAAAAAAATTTTATATAAAAAATTAAACGCCCTCCTTGTCCGCCATTTTGACGGTCACCCTGATACACTACACACCCGACCCAACAACTTTCCCTTTGACACCAAACCTCCATCTCTAACACCTAACCTTTGTCTCGAACTTGTAACACAATCCCATACAAAATGTGCATCACACACAAACACATACAAAATATGCTTTTATATGGGATTTGTATGGAAGCTTCCAGGAGTCCTAGCTCCCAAACAAGGCCGGTACCCCCCCCCCCCCTTTTTTTAAAATCTCAGATGTCGTAGAATTCCCAGCTGAAGTTCTCTGCAAAATTTTAAGAAAAGTTACCGAGCCGTTTTCGAGCACGAGCCAAAAAAGTCGGTTTTCATACAAATGGCCCTGGAACTAACTAACTAACTAACTAACTAACCCACTAAGTAACTAACTGACGTAGGATGTTTCCATTAACTTTGGTTTCTATGAAAATGCAATTTTTGTATAGGAAATGATCACTTTCTAAACGTCATATCTCCGGATCCACTGAACCGATTTTAATGAGTGAAAAGACACTTCGCATTATAAAATATTTTCCGGGGGATACGTCGCAAGGGGGGGAAGTCAAAACTTAGCTGTATATATATTTCTGCAGTCTACGAAAAAAAAAATTTAATTTTTGTTCGTGTGTGAACTTGCGTCACCGGAGCATTGGTACTGCGCGCCCATGATAGCCATGTATACAATGTTGGACTTTACAATAAGTGACTAAAAGACTTTTCTATTGAAACAGAAGAACAACCCATTGCAAAATTTACATTAATTTTAGGTAAAATGTTGACTTATTGTGTAAACGTTGAACACAATAAAAAATATTGTCATTGTCAATAGCGAGACGTTCATAACGTTTTGTCAACAAATGTATTTATTCTTGAAAAACCTTTCCTTTTGATTACCGAACATAGTACAAAACAACGGGAACGGGTGTCACTTTCTATACCATCGTCTACCTACCGCGATGTCTCTTTTTAATTTCTGTATATTTTACACGATGCTTACAGATATTGCTTTTCAATTTCCAGAGTGTTTTAGAATAGGTCATGGTCTTTGTTCGAACAACGTCACAGTTGAATTCTTTTCAAAAGTGAGGTCGTTAGTAGTAACGAAATGACTAATCCGCATTTTCGCATGAAGTCGCTGTCGTCATTGAAAAACTTTTAATGAATATTAATACTTTATTTGGCTTATAAAAGCGACACCCGGTTTACCATTTTCTTTCGAAACATCCACTCAGTCACTGTCACTACTCCACTCGCTCCGCAACATGTGACAAAAAGTTTGTTTATACTACGACAAAAAAAAGTGTTTTTAGACTCTCTTTACACACGTTGTCATTTTAATTTCAGCGTTATTTGTCAGGTCCATGTCATTATCATAATTATATTATTTTCGTGAAAATATATTCATTTCGACGTGCAAAAAATTTCAAATTTGACGCAATTTTGATGATGAATGTACGACATACACTTCATCAAAATGGAATATTTATGATTTAATTTACAGCGCCAACAGAAAGCCATGCCGTATGGAAAACACAAATTTTTGTACGAAATTAACGAAGTGAAATTAGCACTTAGTTTAAAAAAAGGAACAGAAACTGCTCAGTGCTTTCCCTAAGGTGATGACACTGTTGCAGAGTTTATGTTTTGAATTAAATATGAAGTAAGCACATCGCAAGAATAATTCAAAATAAAATGGCGAAAGCAAAGTTCAACTTTGTCCCCCAATTTGGCTAAGAAAATGTTTTTAGGAAAACGTTCACAAAATCCTCTAATTTCAGAATTTAGCATATAAATTCCAGATTTCATTGTTATAGCTAAATATTAGAGTAGAAAGTTAACGTTACAGTTAAGCAAGCAAATATTTATGAGCATTATGAGTTTTGATCATTTTTCAATCCAGTTCGTTCCACATGCGAATAAGATTACAAATTAGTTAATATAATACAGGGTTAATAAATATACATATACGCGGTCATTGAGTTGAACAACGATCAGAAAATTCATACCTTTTCAGTTTAGAAAGCACAATACATTCTGCGAAAACACATAATACAACTACTTGATTAGTGACATTTTGACAATCGTCAAGACTGAGATTAACATCGAGCACAGGCGGGGGACATTCGAATGTTAAATTCACTGAAGCATTTCATCAAAAGTTACAACCGAAACCTTAAAAAGCGATTTTAGTACTAATTTCGTAGAGATATAAGCGAAACAGTTGCACCGACCCTTTACCCTTGATCTTCGAAAGTTCTTGACCGATATTGCCCACTTACAATCCCATAATCACTTTGTCGATTACCTTCCAAAGGGAAGACAAATTTTGCAAATCAGTCAAATTTTACTCGAGTTATCTTACACTGGTCAAAATTCATTAACTCATAGCTCGCGCTTCGTCAGGTCTGTAAATACGCGAGTAAAAGTATACAGCCAAAGTCCATCGTTTGACTATTATCATTTGTTTCGTAATTTCCTATTTAAATGTCTTCTTTCGTCTACAATGCAAGAAAGCAATTTAAGCTTTAGTAGTCCTAGTAGCACATGCGAAATATGTAAAGATATTATTCACAACTGTAACATTTAACGTGTGATTTATTTGTTCAATTTTTTCAATATTTTTGACTTGAGAGTTGCTACTTATACATGCACTCATATAGGAGGAGATAGCATCTTTGGAAAAACGTTGTAACAGTGTAAAATGTACATTATGAGAAACCTACTCAATCTTTCAAATTTATTTCTTGATCTGAATGGGTTGTTGAGGTTAGGCTGGAGCATGAACTTTGTTAAAAGTTTTTTAAGTTCTTCCAGTTGAGGGCGTATGTTTTACATTTACATTATTAATGAGACAGACCAATGAGCCGGGAACATTAACAATTTATTTTTTTTTTCCCTGAAGAACTTAATTTTGAGCAAAAAAGTGTTCTACAACATATCGAAATATTTGCGTTTTACATTTTTAAAATTGAAACAAAAATTCACATCCGATTGTTGCTTGTGCATGTACTAGTGAAAAAGTGTATATCTATACGCGCTGGGGGCAACTGAGGTGCAAACAGACATGAAAGCCGATTGAAAAGCGAAGGCGGCGGCTAGCCGAAAAATTGTAGTCGTCGGCGGCGGATATGTCGGCTCAAGCCGGCCTAAAATAAAATCTAGAATATAATGTTAAACAAGAGTAGAGGTCAAATATTCAGAAATTTGAGTTGTGTTGCGGTATTTCTAGTTGGAAAGCGTGGTGCCCTTCTTGCACGAAACGTTAACTATACTGTCATAAAATCAACTCACTCGTGAAAACTGCCCAAAATACATTTAAAGAATCCCGAACTAAGAAAGTCGTGAAATATTGCCAAAGTAATCGCTAAAAAAAAGAAAATGGGCGATACTTCACAAATTGGCGATTTTTCACACTTTGGCGATTTTCACACTTTGGCGATTTTTCTTGGGGATTTAAGACACCAGCAAAAAATGAAACCCAAAAGAAAAATCGCCAAAATGTAAAGTAACGCTAATAAAAATCGCAAAATAGTGAAGAAACGCCAAAGTGTCAGCCAAGTCGCATTACCAAGCAAATTCAAAGTTGCAGACAAAAAAAAAACGAGCAAAGTTGAAGTAGCAGGCTCGTCGTGCTTATTCGCTCCGCTTCGGGGCCGACGTGGTCTCGTTGCGCTAGACCGCCTCGCCTGGACTTATTGATAGTTACTCTTTCGCTCGGATCGCTCGGGATATCAGAGAAAAGATTCTAGCGCCCGAAAAGTTCTAATATTTGTAAACGCCCCCGCGAGCCGGGCGCCGTAGCCGACATTGCCTAGCGAGAAGGTAACTATCAATAAGTCCAGGCGAACCGATCTCGCGCAACGAGAACCCGTCGGCTTCGGAGCAAAGCGGAGGGCCACCGACCAAACACGGAGAGGCTGTCGTTCCGACTTCGCCCGTTTTTTTTGTCCTTTCATCATTTTTTGATGGTGTATTAAATCGCCAAGAAAAATCGCCAAAGTATAAAATATCGCCAGAAATAGCAAATTGCATTTTTCGGCGATATAACACACTATGGCGACTTTGCTTGGTGATAATTCACATTTTGGTGATTTTTCTTGGCGATTTGACTTTGGCGATATTTCACGACTATCGAACGAAGTATGAATTGTCCAATAATCCCTTAAACTTCTTGACATAAGTGACATATTTTTTCAATTTTGAAAAATTGGGAAATTTTTGTGAATTTTGGAAAATAAGAAAAGTGGACATTTTACATTAAAATTAAAAGACAACCAATAATTTCCTTTTTCAACAAAACTACTTAAAATAATTTTTACCGAAATACTTCATATATTACAAAGTTCAACATGGCGGGGCAGGCGGCCATTGGTTAACTTCACAAGAACGTTGCAATGGTTTTACGGTTTTCATTTCCCTTTAAACTAAACCATCTACATTGGTGAATTTATTAATACGCCGAATAGCCCGACAAATACTCACTCTGAGAATTTCCACCACAAGTCCTATGACAACTGTTTTTTGATTTTTTTGTACAGAGAAAAGTTGACAAAACTTAAAAAAATTGCCAATCAAGCGTTTGGAGCGACATCGGCTTCTGTCAAATAAAGAAGTTCATACTAATGAGCCCGCTGTCCAAAAATTATTATTGTCTGTATTACTAGAGCAACCAAAGAACGGTAGATGGCGGTCAAAATATCCGCAATATGGGAATTCCTGGTTAACTATCTATCGATATCTTTTTTGTCATTAAAAACAGGCTCCGTGGATGAGTGGTCAAGATGTTTGCCTAGTTCTCTGTGACTAGGTTCAGAATCGAATATTTTTAGACCCGTACGAAGAACGAAGTTCTTCGAAAAGGGTCTATTGCGTTAACAACGATGTTTGTAACCAGTCGAATTTCGACTCGGAAGTAGGGGGGAGCATCGATCATGGTCCTGAGATGACGAATCAGCAATAAAAAAATATCCGTCCGTCCGTCAATACTCGAGTAAAGCTCAAACAATTTTAAAACTATTGTTTTCCCTGAACGGTAATCAAAAAATCTTCTGGGATTGAATCTGGGCACTGTCGGCCCAAGGGTTGCCGAGCTAGGGTCGTTTAAGTGGTTTTTGGTCTTTTGTACATAACTCGAGTAAATCTTTTCCGTTGTTCATAATTTTTTTTTTATTTAAAAGATCTGGGCCGACAATTTATGGAAGAAACGTTTTTGATTTTGAGCTTTCGGATTTAGCTAGGGCACTAAAAACGAATCTCTGCTAGGGCCATACGTGTTTTTTGTATATAACTCGAGTAAATCTGTTCCGATTTTCAAAAAAAAAATTATAATCGAAAGGTCTAGGAATGTGTCACATTTTATAGAAGAACTTTTTTTGATTAGAAGCCCTTGGACTCAGCCAGGACCGTAAAACTGATTTCCTACTAGGGCCCAAAGTGTTTGTTTACATAAATCGGGGTATGGGGGACTCGATAGCGTAGTGGTTAACATGTCTGCTTGCTACTATGAGATTGAGTTGCCAGTACGTTGGCTCAAAACTCAAACGCAGACGAATTTGTTCCGATTGTTAGATTTGTAAACAAAACAAAGCTGATTGAATCGTTCAAGAGTGTAGCGCCATCGTACGGCTTACCGGTGAAAGGCATTGTTGTGAGGTGTCGGTATTCTACTCCCCCTAGTTTCGCTCCTAGTGCATCGCATAGATGACACTGGGTTCGTCGTACAGCTTACCACTTGCACGGTAAAAAATTTCTGGTATTGAATGTAGAACAATAAATTTTTTTTTGCTGTGTTGTACAAAAAATTGAGGAAAAAATTTTTTTCTATAGAAGTATGTGTCCGAGGCATTTCCTTATGGCCATGGCCCTAGGTCGGCCCTAAACCAAAAAATGGTTTTTCGCTATGTTGTAGAGAAAATTGAGGTGAACATTTTTGTCCAGTCAATTCGGGGGTCAATTTGGTGCTTTCGGGAGGGTTTTTTTTACACCGTTGCTTCGGACGGGTTTTTCAATATTAACCTCCCGGCAATTTCCAATACAATTTAATGTGGACTTAATTTCATACACTTAAGAATTAACGCAATATTTACTTAAATGTATTATTAAACGTATACGTTCGAGTCTTTTCGTAACATCAACTCTATTTTCCACATCCATTCTGATACGTGAGGTTCCCTGGCATATGTTTCATTTTTTTATCATATTGAAGATATGAAATAACAAAGTCATAATTAGTACAACGAATTATTCATTGAAAATTCATTATAAGTTTTTAATGCAGACTTTTCTCTTGCTTATTTCTACTTCATTCAATCCGCAATCTAGTGTATACATATGTATCAAAACTTTCTGAATTAATGTTGTATTCCACTATCATTTTTTAAGATTCACAACTACTCGATAATAATAAAAAAAATATTGCTATCACATGGTGTTGGTGAAATATCCCTTCTAAATTTTTTTGAGTTTTTGCTACAAAAAATGGACAATCTCGGGATGGATACATATTTTTTTTAAATAATTTTCCATAGTTTTCACACTTAATCGAATTTTATTGAAATATTGAACTTTTCTTTGAAAATGAACCCGCTGAATTATTAAAAAGTTCGTTGAATGTTAAGTTGTCGTATTGAAGAAAAGCTAGTTACACAAATCTTCATTCACAGAATCGTGATTAAAAAGTGAAGAAACTTTCGCACTGCCCATTAACGCAATAATACGAAAAAAAAACTTTTCTCATAATAAACTTTTACACCCAGAAAACTTTCCTAGAGGTGGTTCTAACGAAAAAAAGGAAATTCTTTCTCCCAATATTTTTTTTTCTTTCAAAATACATACAATCATACTTAGTTCAATCTCATGATTTCATTGAAGTATCTTTTCTACATCTACACAGTAGTACACACCCTCCATATTTTCAAACAAGGAACCAACATACTGAAAATACAAAAGTGTAAACGACACAATTCAAACATGAAAATGATGGAAATCTTGAAAAATGTCTATACACACGCAACACTTTTGTATTGGCTTCCCAATGCTGTGCTTACGAAAAGAGACTATTTGTAATTATTCTTACATATAACGAAGCGAGCCACCTACTACACCCTTCATTGACCCTAAATGTGTGTGTTGTTTGTCGCATAAATATTTTATGGGATGCCCGTTAGCATAGTTGAATAGTTCTAATTCATTATACTTAGGATTTAGTTATAGCCACCCAAAATTCATATACACACACCAATAGACCAAAGAAATCGGTGGCCTATACAACTGAACGCTATTAAATACCTACTGTGCTAGTTCAGGCAAATAATCAATATTTGAACATCGAATTAAGGAAAATTAACGACTTGTTAGAAACCATCTACGTTGCAAGTAAGTATACGATGGTGAATGGCTTCATGTATGTGATGATGGGATGATGATATTGCACCTAGTATTTGTTTATTAGTTAAAGGTGCAATACAATGTACGAGAAAGAAAATCCTCTTCAAAACTTTATTGTCAATAGAAAATCGATTAGAGCAACGACGAAAAGGGGGTGGTGGCATCACTTTACTATTTAAGGGTTATGTGCATGTTAAGTGTGGTACAGATGCACTCTGAATAAATAAATAAATAAATATACAACATATTAATAACGATCGTAAAGTGCTCGTCGAGTACTTTATCGATTTTATTTTCGACTGTCTGAAACAGAAGAAATTTTATATTGAATTCGAAGGCAAGGCAAATACTTAACTCAACTTGAGACCATGTACAATAGAGTGTTTTAAGGCTGTGGTGGTTAAAAAAGGCTTCTGTTTGTTGCAAATTTACTCCATGAAAATGTTCTACGAGACTATGAAATAAGGAGTTCACGCAGTAGACTGGTCCTTTGTCTAGTGCATGAACTTCTTATGTCACCGTCGTGTAGAGCATTTTCATGGAGAAAAATTGCAACAAGTAGAGGTCTGCATATCAAGGTGGGCAGCCTGGTGCCAAAAAGTTTTCTATGGCAATGTTGGAGTGGGGAACGAGGACATTACTATGCACAATGTTCCAACTCGGCACCAGGCTGCCTACTTGGGACGTTTAAGTAGCCATAAAGAACGCAGCCTCGTGCCGAAAATCTGTTAATGTCATCGTAACGGCAGTAACAAATACTATACGTGATATAAATTTCAACACGGCACCAGGCTGCCTACTTAAGATATTCTACTGTGAATGTAGAGGGCAGCAGCAGTCTGGTGCCGAGTTGAAATTTATGTGACGCATAGTATTCGTAACTGCCGTTACAATGAGTTTAACTGCTTTTCGGCACCAGGCTGCCAGTCATAAGAAAAAGTAAACATCACATCCCCCATCGTTATTAATTTCAAACTGTACAATGGGAGTGTAGCTGTTACAATCAAAAATTGTATAATTATTACTCTCTAATAGATCGATAAGTTTGAGAGAATTCGGATGTTTTCGAAAAGGGAGAATGAATTTCTTCTGAACGGCGACATTGTTTTCCTCTTGTTGTTTCGGCAAGACATTCGACATTTATGCGTTCGTCCAAAAAGCATATGAAACTTTTACGATGCCCACCGTCTTCAAGTATCTGCTATTAAAGACATAAAGGTGATTTAGTGTTTGTTAGTCTACTTCTTAATCAATACTCGGTTATGCTTGGGTTGAAATATCCCTTCTAGCGAATTATTGGACTGCCAGAAATTACCTTCCTCTTCGTGCTGCGTTACAATAAAACCATCCCGTACGAAACATACGCATATTACAATTCATTCTATTGAAGCGTGATGTAATTTGTGGACGAGCCCTAACATCGGTTTCGAAAATAAATGAAGTGCTCTTTGAAAACGAAATCAACACAAAAATTAACATCAGGTAGAAATTTTATATTAAAAATGTGTCACAAATGGAAAAATGTGTCTGTGTTGAAAATGAAAAGGACGTAATTTGTTGCATGTTTTAAAAGTTCCATTTTCTTGTCAAATTTATCTCTTATAAAATTAAGGAAAAGTGAAGCTTTGAAAAACATTTCAAGCTGACTGTTGAATCAACAATTAGATACATGAAAGTTTATGAATAATAAAATTCAGTATATTGTTAGGTATACATAAGAACAAGTTAAGAATTTATAGGCCCAGCAGGTAGTAAAAGGTGGGATATTATATTGAGAAGAAGTGCCGGAATTTACCTGGTCCTGTTGAAAATATAAAACGTGAAAACTCTTCGCAACTATTTAGTCAATCGTTCGATAAACATAATGAACTATAAAAACTAATTCTCATTCCTATTTTCATAATTTCATTCCAAAATTAATTTCGTTGCGCAACCAATTAATTATTAGAATGACTAAATAGAAATATCAGTAATTTAAGACCTATACGCTAATTTGGTAGTTCACAAACAAAATAGATTATTTTGCATAGAACAAACAAAGGCTATGCGATCAATTATAAATGTTAAATTCGTGTAATTCTATTACCATTGCCTATATACAGAATAAATGAATCATGAAATATTATTAAATATTAAATCTCACTTAAACATCCGAATTTGCGAATATTCTATTTTTGACGCTTTCATGTATTGCGGAAACTACAAAATACAAACGACATGAAATAATGTCAGACTAATCTGAAATTATTTTGAATGAACAATATGTGTTGGTTCAAACGCTTAGGCACATGGATATAGACTAGACGGGGTGCATTCGATCAGAAAATACTATGCACAGACATCATCCAAACAAATAAAGCACAATTTAGTAGTTAACAACTCATTGCATCAATTGTGTTTTCAAATTTGAAGGTTCAGTTCACGCCAATATTTTCAATTTTTCATAACAAAGAATCTACGTCTTGTAAATGCGTCAACGGCTTATGTCAAAGTATAAGGGTAGTTCCATAATGAAATGTAACGTAGAAAAACTGTCGGATCTCATTGAGTATACACCGTGATTTTTATCACGTTAACATTTTTTCCCATTAAATCGGATGTGGCCAACAACTTTCTAGAAGATTGTAACCAGCAACTTTCTAGAAGATTGTAAGGCTATCTCATTCAGAAAACAGTGATATGAGCGTTACTACGTTACATTTTATCCAACTACACCGTGGAACTACCCATAATTATTTTCCTGACACAATGCTGACAAACTAATGAATTCCAGCAAATATGACAGTTGTTGTGAGCCGTCATGAGAATCAATATGCTTTGACATAAGTCGTTGACACACTATGAGTTACGTAAGAAGCATTTGAACAATATTCAACTTCATTCAATGATTCGAATAGTAGAAGAGTGGTGCAGTGAGTCAGGGCTGTCCGTGAATCCGGAAAAAACCGGACTTATTATGTTCACTAGGAAGCGGAAGTGTATGCCTCTACGGATTGTTAGTGGTTTTTGGCCTCAGCTTGAAAGAAAAAGTCAAGTATCTCGGAGTCATTCTAGATAGTAAGCTGCTACAATGAAGAGAACACATTGATGAAAGAACCAAAAAGGCGTTATGAGTATTCTGGTAATGTCGCACCACGTTTGGAAAGAAATGGAGCCTAAAACCGGTTTCTTCGTACTGATGCATAGATCGATTGTAAGACCTATACTACAGAAGAAAATAGGCAAAGTTCAGCGATTGGCATGTTTGAGTGTGCAAGGAGTTATGACCTCGAAACCGACAGCGGCACTAGAGGTACCGCTAACACTACCGCCGCTCGATATGTTTATAAAACAAGAAGCTGAATTGACCGTGTACAGAGTGAACAATAGAGAGAACTGTCTTGCTCAAGACCGAAATTTTGGTTGTGCCAGAATTCTGTCGGACTTGAAGCGGAAATTCAGGGATGCAGACGACTTTTTGTTTCGAAAGAAACTTTGAGACTAGTCTACCAAGCAGGTCTGACTGGGAGAACAGAGTGCCGCCAATAGAAGCAGGCGTAGTCATGTGTACAGATCTATCTAAGACTGAAGTAGGTACGGGAGCAGGAGCATACTCAGAGAAATTAAATTGTATGTCTTTGCTCTTCCCTAGAGGCTACCGTTTTTCAATCTGAAGTCATAGCCATATGTGTAGGCTCCCAAGAAATGACCCGAGCTGGGATCAAAGACAAGAAAGTCTTAATTCGGAAGGACAGTGAATCGTTGATAGAATCACTTTCGTCAGTCAAGTTTTCGTCACGGTTAGTTTTTCAATGTTTCGAAATTCTGAAGAAGCAAAAATGACGTTAAGCCTGCCGGGTATCGGGACATTCTGGAATAGAGAGAAACGAAAAAGCCAGCAGTGGAAGTAGTTTATTTATTTATTTATTTATTCCGTCAATGGTCGAAGCCCCCTGACTACATACAATTATGAATGACAAAAAACATAAATAACGAGCAGAACCGGAAGTGAGCTGCCGACCCAGTCGACCCGTCGGAGTCAGAGCCACCTCTGCTCATCGTCATTATTAACAATTATACAATTCTAAGTAGAAGTTATCATAATACAGGAATCAATTATTATACGAAAATAGAAAATAGCCCGATGTTCTATCAAGCACCAACGTCTCGTGCAGCCAATGGTCCACCTGAAACAAAAATGATTACGGAAGCTAGTCGGCTAGACTAGCTGTTTTTGCAAGTCGACGTGACTTAGAGTTACATTTGAGAGTCGTGAGACCCGAGTTGACTAATCAGATTCTGATTAGAGTGAGAACCATAGGTTCGGTTTAAATAAAGATAGAGTCATATTGACATGGATTATGAAATTCTGGTCTTACCATTCAGTTTATACGCAATCTTTAACTTCCTGAAAGTCATCTTGAACGATACACGTGGTATGTTTAGAAACCAAAGTAGTGAAAAGCGGTTAAATGCCATGCACATGTTATTGATTGGCTCATAAAGACCATATTTTGTCCTGTGTTCGTTGACAACGAGAAAGTCATCACCACGAGTGGGTCTAGAATTACGAATGACTTTGCTTTTAATTTTAGGTGCGTCGATATTGCCATTCATCAGATCGGATACAAAAAGTGCGCAGGCATTAATTCTGCGTCGGGCGAGTGTTTCGATGTTGATCAAATCGCATCTCTCAATATATGGAGGAAGCTTGTGGTTTTCGTCCCGTTTCACCGTCCGCCTCAGTGCGTACATCAAAAATTTTTTCTGAATAGATTCAATTCTGTCAACAAATGTGTCCTGATAAGGATGCCAAACAACTGAAACATATTCTAAGTAAGAACGGACATAGGCAAAGTATATACTTTTTAAAGTTTTAATATTTTTAAATTCTTTACAAGTTCTCATGACGAAGCCAAGCATTGAGTAAGCCTTTGCAATTATATATTCAATGTGTTTACTGAATGTCAATTTTTGGTCCAAGAGAACTCCCAAATCTTTAATTACCTTGACACGAGTCAACACAACATCGTCGATATTGTAACCGAACTCAATTTTGGATCTCTTTCGAGTGAAGGAGATAACCTTACACTTATCGACGTTCAAATAAAGTTGGTTGATTTTGCACCAATGTAGAAACCTGTTCAAGTCACGTTGGAGAGCACTTGCGTCAAGAACATTTTTGATTCTAGCGAAAATTTTCAAGTCGTCAGCATACATTAAGTAAACTGAAGAAGAGAAGACTTTAGTAGCATCGTCCATGAATAATAAGAACAAGAGGGGGCCCAGATGGCTACCTTGAGGAACGCCAGAGGTTACGTTGAACATTCGAGAGGAGCAATTTCCTAATTTGACGAATTGTGAACGCCCATTAAGATAAGATGCAATCCATGCTAACAGGTTCGAATGAACACCCATTTGGTTCAATTTGTGCAAAAGAATCGAATGTTTGACTCTGTCAAATGCTTTTTGGAAATCGGTGTAAATGACGTCTAATTGATGTCTAGATTCCATAACTTTGGTAGCATAGCTAACAAACTCAGCTAAATTTTTTGCTGTAGATCTGCGCTTCATAAAGCCATGTTGTGACTTTGAAATTATTCGATTGAACTTTGTGGATAAAATAGAGGTGACGATGGCTTCAAATAGTTTTCCTATTGTTGGTAGAATGGCTACGCCTCTGTAGTTTTCGACATTACTTCTAGAACCACTTTTAAAAATTGGGGTAATATAAGAAGTCTTCCATCTTGTTGGAAATTTTCCAGTTTCGAGGGATGAGTTGAAAATGCGAAGTAGCCGAGATGACAGACTCTCAGCACAGGCTTTTAATAAAATCGGAGAGATTTTATCAGGACCTTCACCCTTACTCGTGTCTATACTACTCAAATGGTTCAAAACGTCTTGGATCTCAAAAGAAAGTGATCCAATGTCAATGCGCTTTTCTATGGGGTTCATTTTTTTCGATAGATCAGAACTAATCTCGTTATCAGCTACATACACGCTTTCGAAGAATTCAGCGAAAAGATCACACGTTTCGTTAGGATTACCAGCTTTCTTATTACCTCTAGACATAATTGAAGGGTAGCCTGTAGTCTTTTTTCGCGCCTTAACGTAATACCAAAATTTTGACGGATCAGAAGTTAACATTTCTTCGGTGTTAGTTAAATATTTGTTAAAGGCTT
>CM055406.1:47434286-47475540 GCA_029228625.1 Pseudolycoriella hygida
CATTTCGACGTTGTCGGTCCCAGGCACTAGAACACATTCGCTGGGAATAGATGAACGGACAGCGATCAAAACACCTCCATATCTCTGATGAACGCTGTTTAATGCAGACCGATCAGTTCTGTAAACTGAAAACTGCTTAAGATTGAACAATTCACTGTCATAGAAGGACGAATTGAGCGATGTTTCAGACAGTGTTATAACATCGTAGTCGCACGCCAAGGAGTTATTCGAAAAATCATCAGTTTTAGTTCTTAATCCGCGAACATTCTGATAATACAACCTGACATTACTTTTTAAAACGGATAGATCAGACTTAGTGGGATTAATAGAATCAAAATAAGTCGTAGCCGAAATTATTGGCTGCGAATGAGTTACGATGTCAGCGTTGAATGTCACTCCCTTATCTTTAGGATTGAAAAAGTCTGAAATAAGCGGCTATGTTGCGGTTGTTTCTTTTACCACTGGAGTTCTTTCCGAAACTGGCGTTGCAAGAGAATCGGAGTTCTCTTGTGTGGATGTTGTCGCTGGAGATGTTGTAGGCGGTAAAAAAGTATCCAATGACGTCCTCTTCTTTTCCTTAAATTCTTGAAATTCTCCAATTTGGACATGAGAGGGCCAAAAAGAAGGATCGATGAGTTTATCGTAGAGTTCAACTGTGCAACTTAGCCGGAAAGAAATAAACGTAAGTTCGTCCAGCTTTTTATCTTTTTTCACTAAAAGTCTGAAACTAAAATCATTATTATCAAGTTCAGGCATTCTCGTTTTCATGTACCAGGAAACCAATTCCGCAGTTACATCTGGCTTAAGACGAGAAACGTAAATGCTGAATTCATTGGAGCCGAACCGGCTGTCGGTAGATGCGCGGGTTTAATTAGGACTCTGGTGAGGAAAGAAACAAAAAGAAAACATCAGAATAGGTGGGAGGCTTTGACTGGTTGCAGACAACCGAAAGAATTCTTGGGAAGCTGTAATAAAAAGAACACCAAGTTCCTTCTCAGTCTGGGCCGAGTTAAGCTTCGCACGTTGATTGAAATTCTGACGGGGCACACGTGCCTAAACCTTAACAAGATAGAGATCGTAAATAACCCAGTCTGTAGGGGCTGTGGCTTAGAGCCAGAAACAGCGAAAAATTTTGCATGCACATGTCCAGCACCGATGAATCTTAGAGCGAAGCACTTGGGAGTCGTGCACATATGACTTCACACTTGCTATAAAAAATTAGTATCCATAAAAAGAACATAACTCAGTCAGGACAGCAAATTTTGTTTATAGAACTCTGGCTACCCCCCAAATAGGGGGTGTGTTTGGGGATGTAGCTGGAGTACCATAAGCAAAATCTCTGGTCAGTTTGCAGCTATGCACTTTTTGGATTTTATAGCAATTGTGACGTCGTATATGCACGACCCCTTGGGAGATTATTATATAACTGGATATAATAAGGAAAATTTGAACTAACAAAAGGAGTACAGCAGAATGAACCCAACAAAGAATGGGCTAGGTGTTTTTGGAAGAAGCCGAAGAGCCCAAATTTGCAACCAATTTAGCTCTTAAGTATTTGAATTATAATTATCAACTTTATAATATGTACATTGTACATGATATGTATATGTATTTGTACATGTATATGGAAAAGTTTTCCTTTTACGAAATGTCACGAAAACTAGGTGGCCCACGAAACTAGGGCATTTGCGCTTTAATGAGACGTTACGAAAAGCTAGTTGGCTAACGAAGCTAGGAAACTTTTACTTTTACAAAATATCACAAAAACTAGGTGGCTAACAAAGTTGGGAAACTTTTCCTTTTACGAAATGTCACGAAACTATGGCCTACGAAACTAGGGAATTTGCGCTTTAATGAAACGTCACGAAAAGCTATTTGGCTAACGAAGCTAGGGAACTTTTCCTTTTGCGAAATGTCACGAAAAAGTGCTAAAAAAGCTAGGTAGGTAACGAAGGTAAGGAAGTTTTCCTTTCACAAAATGTCACAAAAAGTTTTTGGGTAAGGAAACTAGAATTAGTACTTCGTCTAAGTGTGCAAATAGTCTCTTCTATATATTGTTGCCTATTTGCACATTGTGCAAATAGTCTCTTCTATATACCTTCAGCTATTTGCACACAGTGTAAATAGCCAACAATATATAAAAGAGACTATTTGCACAATGTGCAAATAGCCAACAATATATAGAAGAGACTATTTGCACAATGTGCAAATAGCCAACAATATATAGAAGAGACTATTTGCACAATGTGCAAATAGCCAACAATATATAGAAGAGACTATTTTCACAATGTGCAAATAGTCTCTTTCTAAAAACAAACCAAAACATATTCAACTTAACGTTAAATTTTGTTATTTCTATTTTTCAATGATATTTTTTGGTCCCAAACATCCAAGAAAATGCCCCCGGTCTAACAGAGCGTGATGCGGTTCGCCAATAAAAGCTTGAACAAATATGAAATCAGTTTTTAAGGGTTTAAGCGACACACAGATGACAATGTCAACATTGACATTGTGTTTTGTGAGGGAAAAAGATGTTGCAATTTGAAATGCTCAGAATAACATTGGAGTGCATCTATTCATTCAGTCTCGTTTCCATTCATTTTAATTCATTATTGTAATGCTGTTATAATGCCATCATAAAAACATTCTAAATTGGAACGCATGTCTGAGCTTTTTGTTAAATGTTGTGTCTGTGAGGGAAAAACGTTAAAGAAAATATGTTAGGAGAATCACTTCTGTTGGTTTCGTACGAAAGTGCATATGCCAACATCAATTTTATTAAAATCAAGTTGTAACATATGATAAATTTAGTGGTTTATCTCATGGCAGCGATGGCAACATTTTTAGACATTAGAAAAATATGTTTCTTTTTAACGTATTTATTACATTCTGAAACTTTTGGAAGACGCTACAAATACAACTATCTCATAGAGCCATTTATTAACAAACATAGTCACGGAGACACGTACGATTCTTAAAAAAGCAAACGTCTCAAACTCTGAATATGCATATTCAATGTTATGAAGTTAAGTGAATTTCGAGGAAAAAAATTTTATTAAAAAATTCTCATGGTGGGTATATATTCGGTCTTAGTTTTTCGTCGGGTAGGTTCGGGTCGAAATTTTACTGTGAGCTTTGCGACAAGCCCAGTGACATCTGGAAAAATACTAGCAGCGAAAACTAGTAGGAGTAGAGTACGGGTATCTCCCAACAATGTCTGTTCCGGTCTGTCTCCTCTGCTTTTTAGTTTTGAACCCTATTTCTCGTTTCAAAAATTTATATAGCAGTAAGCAGACGTGTTAACCGTTACACTATTGATTGAATCTACGATTCTAAAAGGCTACGATAATTGTTTTCTATACAAGTAGAGGCAATCGATGAAAATATTTGTGCATCCAATGTTTCATTATAGCAGTCCATCAACATCCATATATTGCATATATGTCAATTTCACACATACTCCAATCACACCGAATAAAATTGTTGAATAAGACAATTTCTTTGCTATCATTATGCTTTGAAGTTCATTTCAGATTTCAAAGTGTCTACTTAAAAGAAATGAAAAGAGCTTTATAGCCTCTTCAAAGATTATTACATGTTTTATTAGAAACCTTAGCACTTTATTAACTGCTAGAATATTAAGTGAAAACAAACTAATTGATTTTTAAAGAGCTCTTCAGAGATAAGTAACTGTTACGTCACAAGGACACAAAATGATTTTATGCAACGCCGTTGTGAAAAGTGAACTTTTCATGCATCGTTTCTGTGACGTTGGAGAGGTCGTTTTATAAGTGGTTTTACTGTTTATCACTAGTATCACTCATTTGGGTGATAAAAAGTTACTTTTTGTAACAAGTGATAAAAAGTAACTTTTTATCACTCATTTGGGTGATGAAAAGGTCATTCAAAGTTCACGCACGATTTACAAGTTGTTGCATAAAGTCTTGTATGAAACACGCTGCGAAATTGATTATTTTTGTCACACGATGTTGGACGCTTTGCTCGTTTGATAACTTCACATCTAGTGACAAAAACAACTCCATTTCGCCACTAGTTGCATAAATAACTATTCCGAGTAACGTATTAAGTTTTACACTCTTCAACGAAAGTAAAAAAATGTAAATCTGTCAAATTGATATTTTTACTTTCCCATCTAATATGCAGCATGTCAATAACTATTATGTCACAAGGACATGTGCCCAAAACGCTTCTCCGTGTGTTTGTTTAATTCGGAAATTTCCAGCATCCTGGAAATCTAATCGGTAATGGGCTCTGATACGGAAGTGAAGATCAAGGGGAAACAATTGGAGGCGGGCTGCAAACGTCACACTAGCCTAATTGTTTTTTCACTTTCGCCCCTTGTCAAGTTAACATCTTGTCTTGTCTTGTGTTGGAAAATGTCAAGAAATTAATCAAGAAAATCTGACAAAGCTTAAAAAAAAAACTATTAAGAGCTCAATAAATTGTTTTTGCATACTCATATACTCACAATTAAAATGAAATCTTCTAAAAAATCACCAGACTTTTCCGTAAAAAAATTAACTGTATAATAGAATTTATATGACTGTTGACTGAAAGAGGCTACTACAAGATACGCTTGCTTTGCCAGTCAATTCGGTTGTATACGGTTTCAATTCGATTTTCAATGTGTTATCGAGATTTTCCAATTATTGTTCGCTTTAACTTGTTGCTCGTATTTTCCGTGTTCAAAACAAACCATTTCCCAACATTTCAGGTATGTATTCACCTAGTTTCATCTTTTGTGCAAGCAACAAACGTGTTAATTGACTGAATTTCAAGTTAAAGTTATAATTCATTTGGTAGACTTTATTTTACCACATATCCTTTTTGCTTAATACATAACTTCTCAGAAATGCAAGAGAGTTAATTTTTAATATAGGAAAATTATTCAGAAATTTTGTTGAGTGAACCAACTTTCGCTACTCTTCGAGAGGAAAATTCTGATTTTGATACACAATAACAACGGAAACACGAAGAATCGATCGAATGCGGCTACGAAAAGCAGAAGAATATTGTCCTGATCTTACTAATGTAGCACTTTCATGCATTTTTCAGAAATGATTATATTTCGTTGACCAAACTAACAAACAGAAGCCCTATGACAGGTTATTCATACTCAGAATCACATATCACCAATCAAAATATCAACGTTGTATTGTTCACAGCACAAATGCATTATTAACACATCATCACTTTTACATCCATTTTCCATAATTTTTGAAGTCTTTAAAAACTCTAACCCTTCCGAGACGCTAGTACGTACAGACATGTACTTTGTACTATAATATACCATCTGCGATTAAAGCCGGTCAATTATTGCACTGAAAGCCGGTATATAATCGCAATTAGGGATATGGTGGTAATAAACTATGACATCTCGTAAAGAGGAAAATTTCCTAGTTTCGTTATCCACGTAGGTTTTCGTGACATTTCGTAAAAGGGAAAATTGTATAGTTTTGTTATCCACCTAGGTTTACGTGACATTTTGTAAAAGGGAGAATTTCCTAGTTTCGTTATCCACCTAGGTTCTCGTGACATTTCGTAAAAGGTAGAATTCCCTAGTTTCGTTATCCACCTAGGTTTTCGTGACATTTCGTAAAGAGGAAAACTTCCCTAGTTTTGTTATCCACCTAGGTTTTCGTGACATTTCGTAAAAAGGAAAATTTCCTAGTTTCGTCATCCACCTAGGTTTTCGTGACATTTCGTAAAAGGGAAAATTCTCTAGTTTTGTTATCCACCTAGGTTTACGTGACATTTCGTAAAAGGGAGAATTTCCTTGTTTCGTTATCCACCTAGGTTTTCGTGACATTTCGTAAAGAGAAAAATTCTCAAGTTTTGTTATCCACCTAGGTTTTCGTGACATTTCGTAAAAGGGAGAATTCCCTAGTTTCGTTATCCACCTAGGTTTTCGTGACATTTCGTAAAGAGGAAAATTTCCCTAGTTTTGTTATCCACCTAGGTTATCGTGACATTTCGTAAAAGGGAGAATTCCCAAGTTTCGTTATCCACCTAGGTTTTCGTGACATTTCGTAAAAACGTAAATTTCCTAGCTTTGTTATCCACATAGGTTTACGTGACATTTCGTAAAGAGGAAAATTCCCTAGTTTTGTTATCCACCTAGGTTTACGTGACATTTCGTAAAAGGGAGAATTCCCTAGTTTCGTTATCCACCTAGGTTTTCGTGACATTTCGTAAAAGGGAGAATTCCCTAGTTTCGAAATCCACCTCGGTTTCCGCGACATTTTGTAAAAGGAAAAATTTAATTTCGGTAATTTTTTTTCCTGATCGATTTATTTCGAGTCATTTTATTTTCGGTATAGGAACTTTTCAAAGAGCCAAAGCAGCATGACAGCTGATTGAACAATGTCATACGTGAGCGGTAAAAATTGCTCTAAGCCAATCAGATAATAGTATTTGTCATACGTAAGCGAAACAATTGAAGATGACGTGCTCCGACTCTCTGAATGAAAAACTCTTATTTGTTGTACCTGCAGAATAATTGAGCTTCTAACCAAAACCCGCTGAAAAAACCAACGGAGGTTAAGAAGTGCTAGAATGTGTCATTCATTCCAATTCTAGAAGTGACTGAGTCTCACTATTAGGACATTTTCCCGATAAAACTGGAACACGTGTTCACTAAAATCTGAGTCTCTGCAACTTTGCCTTTGGAAGTAACTTTCTAACTGTCATAGTTTTAGAGACACAAGTCTTCCCTCTCGAGTCTAGAACTTAAAATTGATTTAAAAAGATTGGGAAAACCCCGAAACACGTCTACATTAAAATTTAATTCTCTAAAACGTTGCTTTGGAATTCTATTCACACTTCACTAATCACAAAAATCATCACCAACAATATTTGGTCGGGTAGTGTTACTTAGGTCCACACTTATGACTGTCAACGATGAACTACTCAACCGATTTCGACAGATTTTGCTCATCTTTGAATTTAAATCACGGGAAACATGCAACTACATTTTTGGGAAAATGTTTGGGATGATCGGTGCAGCCTTTTAGACAAAAAAAAAGTGGAGATGGACCTACGAGCAGACTGACATCTTTTTTGCGGATTCAACATCTCCCGCCTCGATCTACCCATAGTTAAATTGTTAGTGGTAAATGTATAGAACCTGCGTTACTTCTTACAGGTCCAAATACGCGAAATGACAGCATAAAGGTCAATGGAGCTTCTCCCTAAATGTTTATGCTACATTGTCACGGTGATCAACATACTGTTGTTTTAAAATTTTCTATTTTTCGGTTTTTTTCCTGAAACTCGATATTCGGTATTGGGTTTTACCGGTATTGACATCGGTATATATTGCAATCCCTAATCACGGTATTCGTGCCTGGAAATAATGTTTTTTTTTCGTTAACCGAATCAAAATTTCCCGGAAACCAGAAACTAGTTTCCCTAAACCGCAGTTGGCATTCCCAACGCACATTTCCCAATTCCCAAAATCTTGCTAAATTACACTTTTTCTGAGTTTTTTAGCAAAGTGATGACCTATTTTTAGGGCCATCTGTAAGATTTCCCAAAGTCAACACGAAACTTTCCAATTTCTCGTGACTTCCCTAAAATTTCTGATGACTTCCCTAATTTCCTTTTAACTTTTCCCTGCGAACTAAAACTTTTTACCAACAATTTCCCAGTAACGACGTTCGCAGGTCCGCGCATTATTTCCATGCACGGAGGTATTATAGTTGAATTTCATACATAAGCTACGCCGCGCCGGTAATAACATTGTACGACGCGTATTCCTCATTAAACACAAAACAAAAATTGTGTTTTGCGTCTGCAGTTGCGTTATTTCTCACTGCTGAGTCAAGGTGGCAGAAAATAGACGGAGGCAAAAAAAACTTTTGATATGTTGTTGAAGGGAATCACTTTCGTCCATGGAAGTAGTAGCCGCCGCGCTTCGGTTTGGCGGCGGTGACTCAAAAAAAAACTCTTGATGTGTTGCAGAGTAACTTGAGGGGATCATTTCCGCCCATGGGATAAGTAGCCGCACGCTTCGCTTTGGCGGCGGCTCGAAAAAATTTTGTTGTATAATTTGTAAAAACAATGTTCTTACTTCCAAAAGAACTGATATCACAACGAAAAAGGGAAATGTTACATCATTTGACATCAATTTGGGTGACATTTCAGCTTCGGAACGCAAAAAATTCTTCTGAAATATTTTCATTTTTGATTGAAAAAATGCGTCATAAATGCCGGACCCTCCCAACGTAATAATCTTTTTGCGCTTTTAGATTAAGACTGAGATGAATCACTTGATTATCTCGCCTGTTAAATTGTACGATTATACCTCCTTTCTTATAAAATACTTTTATTAATAATAAACTTTTCTGATTACGAAATGAAACTTGTTAAAAGTCTGTGCAAAGTCTGTACATTTTTCAATTGTTACGTATTTCATTCAAGGAAAACTTTTAATTGTTTAAAACAGCTGTACGTGGAAAGTGACACAAGTTTGTCGCTCATGTTTATATTACTTTTTATATTATTACTATTGCTGGAATAATTTCGCAGCACAGTGAGGAAACGACTAATTTAACTTTCAGTAGTTGAACGTTAGAAGGTAAATGTCAAACAAAACTTTTTCTGAATTGCTTCGATTTTTTTTTCGAAAACATTTTATTTCACAGTTTGCCTAAGAGTTTCTTTATATCCAATCCGTACTCAGCACATTTCAACAAGTCCCAGTGCTTCGAATGTCATGATTGATAAATGTGAGCCATCACTTTTGTAAAGAAATTCTTTTATTGTTTTTCACTGATTGAATGTGCTCTAACGTTATGCTTGAAAAATATTTCATAACTATACGACAATTCCATGTATCTTTTGGTAAAATAAATTCACATTTTTCCGAATGTATACGCAAGTATTTCACATGACCCAATAAAAACTCCGATCGATAACACATCTTTTACGATATTATCGATGTGGATTAATGATTCGGTTAGAGAGAAGACTTGTCTGATTTATTACTTCCAAATCTCGAAAAAGAAATTTCCAGACGATTTCAAAATATATGTTTTTTAGAAATACGATTTATTGGGAAAGCTACTCTTGACAGTTCTTCATGTATCTCGAGAAAAATCTAACTTCAAACGAAAATGTTTACAAAGTTGACATTTCTAACTGCTACCCTATTAAAGCATTTTAAAGTTGCTAAAAAGATTTATTAGGATTTTAGGAATTCTACAAAAGTTTTGTTTGTGGAAAATGTTGCCGCGTTTAGTTTGTCGTTTGAAAATTTTTCTTGAAGAGATTGCACGTGCAAAGGTTATGCTAATAAAATACAGTAAGATAATACAGCAGAATCCACTTAGAGAAAACAAGTTTTCTATTGATGACAAACGAAAAAAGAAAACGAAGAAAAAACCATCTGTTGTATTAAACGTTTTCTTTAACTATTGAGAACATTATTTTATTCACTATGAGGATAAACCATTATGCTTCGTAAAGTTCGTGTGTACTGCTACCTCTAGTGAAAAGAGACAGTGAACTCACTTTGACCTGGGTGGAAGAAAATTACTTATCGGATCTGACGCTGCTGTCGCGTTGGGGGGAGTGCAGGTTGGATACTACCTCCCCTATGACACTCCATACAAAAAAAAATGGTCGTGCGATCAGCGCCGCCGTCGCCTCCGGGTTGACGTTTGAAAAAATTAAAAGTTTTATACAGATCTCCCGCGTTTTATGCGGAGTTTTCGTACCGCATATCTTCGAACCGCATAATTTAACCGCATATAACCAAATCCGCATAAAACGCGGGAGATCTGTATTGTGATTTATGCAAACTGTGCCAATTTCACGTCTGTCATGTTTCAAACAAAATTGACAGAATGGCGCTTTTCAAAATTTGATTTACAAACGTCACTAACTTCACTGCAAACATTTATTTGGCAAACAAATGTCAAACGGGTTGTGAATTTTGAAAAAAATGAGGTTATGGTTTCAATAAGATTTGTATGGAAGTGTCATACCCCTGTTACTACGTAAAGAGAGACAAACAAGGCGAGATGGGAAGCGTTGTCCAGCTGAAGACAATCAAGGGAATTCCTGGGGTTGCGCTAAAAACTTAAAGTTTCTTTTAGGTTAAGCTTAGTTGGTATGTGTCCTGACAGATCTAAACATAGAACATTAAAGAAATAAATCGATAAAAAAATCACAAAGAACTTACATAACGGTTAGAATGTGTTTGTGTAACTTTAAAAATTTGTTCACTTACCTGAAAAAAAAGAAAAATGTTATTAAGTTTTATGTTTCTAGTCTTCAAAATTACTTTAAAAGTGCTAAACTTTAGGACATAAATTTTGCTTTAATCGATAAACGTCCGGCTTCTTTCATTATTTTGCATTCTTTGGAGAAAAATTTTCTACAATTATCCAACTAACATTATTGTCGACTCTTTTCCAGCTCGTAAAAAATTTATGCGAGTAAATAATTGGTCTAGACGCACGAGTCGCGGCGGTTTCTACTTGTCGTAGTTTTGATTAAACAGAGCGTTCAAAAATGTCTTACGTTAAATCTTATGGGTTGTAACAATGCTTCTGATAAAAATGTAACAATCATCCGTTACAACCCGCCCGGATCAGTGCATTTTTTATTTACTAGTCCCGATTGCTAGATCCTTTCGTTACCAAAGTTTTTACTGCGTCAGTGGTAAACTGCAAACAAATCTAGTGTCATCTATGATGTACCAGTTGCGGAAACTAGTAGGGCTTAGAATGGCGGTTCGCCTTTTCAATGTGTTTTACCGGCAGGCATTTTTTGGACCACATGCTTAACGTGAATTCTGAACCACGCCTAATGGTAGGTACCATTAGGATTTCTACTGGTGCTAATTATATATCCGCCTAAAGTCAGACTCAGATATTTGTACACAGAATTCATCGAATATGGGTGACATCATAATTGACATTCTTCTGTGTACGATTCGTTGTGGCACCAAATTCACAAATACCCATATTACGAAGCCTGGGTGTGCCTAGGATCGTTACTTTCATGCTATACATTGAAGAAAAATCCTATACAGAATTTCTCCCCACCAGGATATTTTTGGAGGAAAGCCAGGCAGTACTTCACCACTGAGCCAACCCGTTCCAGTGATAAAAACGTTTGACAATGTCAAATACTGTAAAAATATCTAATTTTTCATACCTCAATAAAATGCAATTTTGCGTGAAAGCCCTAGGTGCACAATAAACGCAATAAATTATACAATAAGTGCAAAATAATTAAATTTAATAATTGATTCATTATTTGCCACAGCTACCTGTGTAAAATACACAGTAAAAATAAAATAATGATAAATAATAAAATCTGAAAAATGTATTTTATTTCCGCAGGATCCATTTATTCTGCATTGACCAAAAATGAATAAATTATTATTTGAACTGTATTTTTATTTAATTTGCTGGTTTTATGCATTTAATTTGAATAGACAAATTGGACTCAATTTACGATATAGCGCTTAATTCTTGCCAACAGTTGCAGTCAGAGCAGAGGGCGTCCCAATTTACAGTGAGATAGCTCTAGTAGGACAAATTTAGTTCTTGAAACGAAAGAAAAGCGCAATACTCGCCTATACACTTACGGAAATATATTTTTGCATCAAATAGAATTTTGTACTTCTGCGCAGCTTTTTAACACTGCAAAAACTTGCGCAGAAGTACAAAACTTTATTTGATGCAAAAATATATTTCCGTAAGTGTAACATTATCATTATTGCAAATAATAATTTTTCATGCTTGGGGTGAGAAAACTCGTGTTTTGTCCCCGCAAAAGCGATGAGAAAGTTACATATTCTTGCCGGTGAAAAAGTAGCTACTTTCTTACCGCAGGTGAGAAGGGAAGTTATTTTCTCATCCCTCCCACGTTACACTGAATGAACATTTTGTCGTGGAAATACTCGTTTTCTCACGCGTAAGCACAAAAAATATTGTGTTACACTTGGGGTGAAAATTGAATTCTAACTCGAGCGAACTTTCGCTCTCGTTGGAATTCATTATTTTCACCCCATGCATAACAAAATACTATCTTATCATTTCTTATTGAAGGCCGAGTGCGAAATACAATTTAAAGTGCTATAAAACATGAAATGCAAATGCAATAAGTTTTTAAGCTTTTTATTTACACGATTAGCTTTCACAAAAGTTAGGCATTTGTGAAAGTTAATGTCGTCAGACTTCATGTTATATAACTCGGATAAAAAGCAACTTTTTGATGATATGTCAGCTAGTACGGCATGTGATTTTATTCGCTAAAGTGGTGAAATAGTAGGGAACTTTCCCGAAAACAGTGGGTTTTCGCTATCAGCACTAAAATTGCAAAATCAGTACACTTACCGAAATTTGAATGAGTTCACCTTTTATCAATTTTACTTTCTTCTTTTGTTCAAATAATAAATTCTTAGTCATTCACGGTAATGTCGAGTTTGCGATTTCATAAAATCATCATCAAGAAAAATACCCGCAACCCGATTAGACGTATGTAACCATCAGAAATTGTATTCCGGAGGAAAGATGAGCGGACATCGATTAGATATGAAATGTACATAAAGTTGCTTCCGTCTTCTGTCAGTTGGTCGGATAACCATTGGTCATGTAGGAAACATTTGGTAACAATTAATCGTGAAGAGAAAAGGCGGCAATAGCATTTGGTCCCTCACTAGCTGGCAGTTACTTAGTATAACACCCCGGCAGCCGAATCAGACACTTTATGGTGCTGCTCCCGGCTAATCAGTGCCATTGGGATTATTATTAGTAGTAACACCTATTATTCGTCTCCCAGGGGGCGAATGTTTGATCGCTATTTTCCTCCGAAGGTTGGCAAATATATTTGAAGAATTTTGAATAGGTGAATCGCATTCCGATATTACCTTGCGAATTCGTACAATGAATACACAATTTGTTTCAATGTTAATGTAGATACTATGTAGATACTATGTTGAAATTTGTTTATTTTGACTTTTGTTTTTTCAGCTGGGGCGAAGTGGGGATTAGTGATTTAATGACTACTGAACTACTGCGTAGAGTCAACGGATTATTGCTAATGATAATCGAAATCAATTTGTCAAATACCTGAGAGCACAAGAGTGGTGCAAATTATTGAATTAAGAAATCAACGATTTATGTGAAATTTTGTGGATTTTAACACATCGACTCCGATACGGATTTATCACCTATACGTTCACATATAGCCAGTAAATCCAGATGGTAAACTATAAATGTCTGAATTGAAATGGAAAACAACTGGCGAAAAGAGCTGTGAAGTTTAAACACAAATATTCTGTTTTTAGACACGTACGGAAAACGAAGTTCTTTGAAAACGGTATATTGCGTTTACCGCGACGTTTGTAACCAGTCGAATTTGGTTACTTTTTCGTTTCAGGGTCTAAATAAGAGCAATATGCAAAAAAGAGTTTTGTCCGTCCGTCAACACGATAACTCGAGTAAAGCTCAACCGATTTTCAAAATACCATGAAAGGCAATCGAAAAATCTGTCTGGCCAAGGACCTCCGAGCTAGGGCCGTTTAAGTAGTTTTTGCTTTTGTAAATTGCTCGAGTAAATCTTTCCGGATTTTCATAATTTTTTTTGTTTGAAAGGTCTAGGCATGCCCGACAATTTATGGAAGAACATTTTTTAATTTTGAGCCTTTTGACTTAGCCAGGGCCCTAAAATTCTCTACTAGGGCACAACGTCTTTTTTTTACGTAAATCGAGTAAATCTTATCCGATTTTCAAAATCTTCTTTTTTTTTGAAAGATAATAGAAAAATTGATTACGGAATTGAATTTGGGCAAAATCGGTCCAAAACTTTCGAAGTTACTGTCGAAAAAGTGGTCGAAACGCGGTTTCTTGAAGGTCTATGAAACATTTAGTCTTGAATGAAAAATATGGAGTTCCAGAAATCATAAAAAAAAAATTGTTTGAGTAATTTGAGTAATCCGGGCTGTAGGATCTTTAGCGTTGGCCAAACTCACGCTACTATACTACGCGACGTTACAGGATATTTGGTTGTTTTTCATGTATATTCCTCAAATGATGAAGTTTTCTGTGCAATGTTGTAGAGAAAAAGAGCCAACCTTTTTTCCCAAAAAGGAAGGGTCCGGGCCTCTTTTGCAATGTTGTGGAGTAAATTGAGGGGAAAGTTTTTGTCTATATGAAGTATGATTTGTTTTTAAATTTTCTAGATTTTTTTGGATTTTTTTTTTAACAGTTGCTTCGGACAGATTTTTCAATATTGCCCTCCCGGCAATTTTCAATACAGTTTAATGTCGACGTAATTTCATTATACTCAATATTTTTTAGGTTTCGTTCGAGGTTTTGTGTAACATCTGTTCTCTTTGCCACATCTACTCTGATGTGTGCGGGTCCCTTGCATATGTTTCAATAGTACTTTGTGGAAAATATCTCAAAAGTCTAAATATGTCAAATTGAGTTAATAATATGAATTCAGCGAGGGCTAGCATCTAAAAAAAAATTTTTTTGCAACTGAATGTGATAAAGACTAACTTAAGATGCCTCTGCTGCACATGTTTGCAACTCAGTGCAAATTACTTAATTTGGCACTAGATAACTAGAGCGATATTTCTGAATTTCAATTTTTGAGATTAAAAGAAAGTCTGAGAGTCAAGAGCACCGAAGTTTGAAATGTAAAAATCGTCAAATTAAATTACCATCCGACTGTTCCAACTACAATCGAGTTGAAACTTCTATTAAACGATATTCTATTTAAATATAGAAAACAAAGTTGGAAAGTGTACTTCCAATCGCTTTCTCCACGGTAATTCAATTGTTCATGTAATTAAAATTGCAAAACTTAAATATTGATTTTTGTCACGGAAATAACGCTGTGGAGGTACGGTACATACTTTCGTTGCATTATATTGTACTATGTATCCCAACGTAAGCAGCCTGTTTGGAATTTAATTTCGCTCTTTCTAGCCGGGCAAACACAGTCTGAAATCAATATTACTTGTAAAATACCGAGAGTAATTTTTTTTCATTACTATAAAATGAACGAAAATCCTAATCAATAGAATTTAGGATGATCCTGTTCTTGTTAAACCCTATACTTATTTCAAATCACAACCACTATACGAACGAGGAGTATTGCTACCAATTTCCCTATCTGTAGAACATCAGCCAGGGTTGATGCTGACTAATACCTATAAAAAGTTTCTTAAAAAAATATTAAAGTATGGTTTTTCTAGTATGGGATAGCTGAAGGTGGAAAATGTTTTGTCGTATTTGTTGGTGAATTTAGGTTTCGCTATTGTTATATGCATAATAAACGAGAGGTTGCCAAGAGTGTTTTTTACTGAAAGGTTACGTA
Organism: Pseudolycoriella hygida; assembly: GCA_029228625.1. Classification (NCBI taxonomy): domain Eukaryota; kingdom Metazoa; phylum Arthropoda; class Insecta; order Diptera; family Sciaridae; genus Pseudolycoriella; species Pseudolycoriella hygida. The sequence continues at coordinate 47,449,653 of CM055406.1, forward strand.
CGCTTTTATGGATAAGCGGAGATTAATTCACAGTGTGGTTTATTATTAAGGCGGATCATGTAACTATTTTACCGAGTTCCATGTCTTTATTTCTTTTATTCAATTTAATCCTATACGAACAAGTGAAAATCGTTCTTATGCGAAACAAGCCTTTCAGTTTACTCAGTAAATGACATGTAAGTCTTCATTGTCCATGTCCTTTATAGATCAAAACACCATTTGGTGTAGGGTTTCAATTAAACTATTTAAATATTCGTGTCATCAAAGCGTTACCGACGTTTGACTTTCTTTCTTAGAAATCTTGAATAAATGTGTTGGCGTCAAAGAAAGACAAGAGTGAAATATTGGGGAATGTAAAGGCTTGTAGTGTATCGTGTGTAACTCTGGAGTGGCCTAACTAATTGCTGCTCTAAATATTTCTCTCTGCGATTAACACTTTTTACATTCCTAACAACTTAGGTTAGCAAAAGGCTCGGAACAGATCATGCTCGGAGCGGTAGCGGAGAGCCTGACGCAGTCCCCACACCCCAAAAAAACGTCCACAAACCCAAAAAACTCCATACAAAAACCTTTGGGACAAGACACGGTGTATAGGCGAACTTTTGAGTTTTTTTCCCTCGCCCCCCTCCTCCTCCAAAAAAAAAAAACTACGTCACATCAGCTTTCCAACAAGCCCACACTCATCAAAATCTGTTGAAAACGAGCCGAGATATCGCCAATCAAAGATGACCAATTTATATAGAAATCGACTCTTAACGTCAGGTCTCACCGGCAAATTTCAGAAGGCAGTCTGGTGCCGAAAAAGTTCCTATAACAATATTGGATGGGGGTCCGAGTACATTTCTATGTACTCGGTTCTGATTCGGCACCAGGCTGCGTACTTGAGACATATGAATAGTCTGATAGAAGGCAGCCTGGTGCCGAAAATCTGTAAATTTCATGGAAACGGCCGATACGAATGCTATACGTCGCATAAAATTCAACTTGGCACCAAGCTGCTGCTGCCCTCTATATAAACATTAAAAAATCTTGAGTATGCAGCCTGGTGCCGAGTTGAAATTCATATGACGTACAGTATTTGTTACTGCCGTAACGATGACATTAACATATTTTCGGCACCAGGCTGCCATCTATAAGGCTACTCGTACAAATCAAGTACGCAGCCTGGTGCCGAGTTGGAACCGAATGCATGGCTACGTACTAGTTCACCCATCCAACATTGTTATGGGAAGTGTTTTGGCACCAGACTGCCCAGCTTGAAATGCAGACTTCCACTTGCTACAATTTTATGAAGGCTGCGTTCTTCAGACCCAAGATCCAATAAGTTCAGCCACTAGAAGAAAGACCAATCTAGTTCCTGAACTAACTATAATTTCGGGATCTTTTACTCAGTTCTAGAAAAATGATTACAAAGTAGGGCTTGATTTTAAAACCATGACGTTAATGGTAAAAATATCTTTGAAAATAATCAAAATTTTATTCCTGTGTTGGGCCATTCCACGAAAACTCCGTTTCCACGCTTGAAATGCTCAGTAGTTACGAAGAGATATTCATAGAAAATTGTGTATTAGGATTGATCCTTCAACTAGATGTTAGTAATTTTTCTATGACTATCATTTTCTAACTACTGAGAATTTCACGCGTGGAAACGAGGCGGACCGTGGAATTTCTCGGTTGTGTGTCCACGATCTATCTATGTCTCTATGTATGTATGTATCTATCTAATTTTTTTTTTCTCGAGAACCGCCGAGGCGATTTCCTTAAAATTTTCAGGGAACGTCAGTCTCGGCCCCAAATGAAAAATTTCATATGCCGCTTTTCCGGAAAATTCTGAAAAAGCCGTGGCATGTGGAAAGGTGGTCAATTTTGAGGGTTTTTAGGTAATGCTCGGAGTTTTCGAATTTTAGCTCCGGAGTGACAATAGCTGGAGAGTTGGTTTCTTCGGGAAAATTATATAGTTTGATCAGGAGAATTTTTTTGGATTTTCAGAAATCTGCCAAAGTGACGCCATCTTGGATTTTTGTTAGGTATAAATTATGCTTCTTTGGGTTTTCGAATTTTAGCTCCGCTATGACACTACTTAGAGAGATGATTTCTTCTAGAAAGTTATAGACTTTCATCAGGAGAATTTTTTAGCATTTTAAGAAAATGGCTGCCAACTGTCAAAGTGACACCATCTTGGATTTTTTGCTAAATTCTGAATAAGAATACATAGACAGTTGGTTTCTTCAAGAAAGTTATATGAATCACTGAGAAGAATTGGTGACACGAAGTGTTCCAAAGGTAGCCGAAGGTGACCCGAAGTGTTCTAAAGACAGCCGAGGGTGACAAGAAGTATTCCGAAGACAGCCGAGGGTGACACGAAGTGTTCCGAAGGCAGCCGAAGGTACGCGAAGTGTTCCGAAGGTAGCCGAAGTCGACACGAAGTGTTCCCAAGGTAGCCGAAGGTGACACGAAGTGTTCCGAAGGCAGGCGAAGGTGATACGAAGTGTTCCGATGGTAGCCTAAGGTGTTGGAGAACAATTTTTTTTCGGAAAGAAAATTTTTTTGGAGAAAATTTTTTTTCGAGAAAACTTTTTTTTTCTAGAAAATTTTTTTTGGAGAAAAATATTTCCGGAGAAAAAAATTTTTTTTGAGAAATTTTTTTAAGGAAAAATTTTTTTCGAGAAAAATTTTTTTTGGAAAAAAGTTTTTTTGGAGAAAAATTTTTTTTGGAGAAAAATTTTTTTTGGAGAAAGTACGCTTATGTACGCTTCCAAAATAAATGACATCGCTTGAGGTGACGCTATCGCTGATAATACGCAGAAGTTTGTTTGAATGGAACCACCTTGTGTTCAAAGCTTTGATTTCCTGAAAAAATTACAGCGCTTTCTTTAAAACAAAATTACGTTGTGTTAAAAAAAATTGCGTCACAAATGCCGGACCCACCAGCGGCATAATTTTTCAACACTTTCAGTTTTTACACGCAAAAATTTAAATTTACTCTAAGCAATCTACGCAATAAGAAATAAAAGTCAGATTTTTGCAGCGCAAAAACTGAAAGTACAGAAAAATTATTTCGTCGTTGGGTTCGGCATTTGTGACGCAATTTTTTAACACAACGTAATTTTGTTTTAAAGAAAGCGCTGTAATTTTTTCAGGAAATCAAAACTTTGAACACAAGGTTCCATTCAAACAAACTTCTGCGTATTATCAGCGATAGCGTCACCTCAAGCGATATCATTAATTTTGGAAGCGGACTTAAGGACTGCGTCACATTCTACCTTTAAAGAGGTTTTTGTTGTGATCTCGTCTACCTGAAACCTGCAATCAGGTGAGCCTGGACCTTTTGCCTAATCTGAATTACCCCTTTCGACCTAAGTGAAATCTGAATCAACATGAAACACCTTAAGCTTGAAACTATAACCGACCTGAAACTATCTGATCTGAACAAACCTGACCTCACTATGTTGACTATACGCAATTTCAGACGAAATGGAAAATATATCAAATGAGGCTAGGTAACAATCGGAAATGAAAAATCAGTTTTAGGCCATTTACATATACAGGTCCTTGTCGGGGGATGCCTGACCTGTTCCGAGCCCTTCTTTCAGTTCAATAAAGTCATAGAACTTGATAGACATTCTATGTGCGAAATTACCACTTCGTTTAATTCGAGGAATCCACCGCTGGCTGTTACTTAACCAATTTTCAAAAATCCTATTTCCGGTAGAATTTTATCAGCAACTTACTACACCTGTGATATGCTTGAAAAGCGAGTAGCCTTATTTTAGGCAGTCCAGATTAAAGATAATGTAAGGCGTAAAACTAGTAGAGGAGTGTACAAATCAAATTCGCAATACTTTGATAATAAAAGAAGCCGAGGTTGCACCAAACGAATTAACTGAATTTAAATTTTATTGCTAAAATACCCGTACAGTTCTTGCAGCGTAAGTAATCTCCTATGCTGAGCGCTTAAACGCACTTTATTTGTTCGAAACCAGAACATACATTCTGTTTGCATATGAACGGGTCATCTATCGTTATACTTCTGCTGTAAAGCTATATAAGCTACTTTTAAAGAGTATAAAGCTTATGGGTGTATGTATATTGTAAACAGTGATGTTTATAAACGAACTGCAAATGAAAGCTTTCTTTATATAGAGTTTTTTTCGGTCAAATAAAAAGCGCACCCTATATGCGACGTGTATATAAGCGGTGTATACGCACGAGGAGCGAAGCGTATGTACACGTCTATTCAGTACGATGTTTTAATGCATAAGCTGGAGGTGTGTTAGTTTAACAGTTCAGGTTTTTAGGTGGGTTGATTTATAGTATTTTATTGTCTTGTATGCCTAAGTCGAGCATTATTGATATGTATTTATTGTATATAACGAGCGAACGTAGTGAGCGAGTTTTATACAATAAATACATATCAATAATGCGAGACTCTGGCATACAAGACAATACGATATTTTATTGCATAAACGAAAACACATGTAATCTGTAATCTGTAATCTGTAATCTGTAATCTGTAAGCAAAACGGCCGTGCTTGTTAGGGTGTAGCTCTGTTAATAGTTTTTTTATTTCACAATCGTGGATTCAATTACGGCTGACTAATTTTTTTTTTACTTATCGTTTATCGCATACGCAAATTATTTCTCACAAAACTACATCCCCTTTGTGTCTTTTTAAATTTCAGTTCAACTAATTATTCCTCCTTCAATTCACATTACATTTTATTTCCATTGATAAATGCACGTTTGTCGCGCATTGCCATTGATCCTATATACTAAACATATACATGAGTAAATGCGACACAATACGCATGATGCTAGTGTTACACGACTAAGTAAATACTAAATTAATTTGATCGTATATCGCGAGAGCACATTTAAATGCATGAGCAAAACGGCAAACAGCAAACTTGATGTTAATTTATGTTGCGTATTTTTACTTCAAATTATTTAAATAAAATAAACTAAATTCCATTCTTGGCTTTATAAATGTTCACTCAATATGGCAAAACATAGCAAGCGTTTTTCAGTCGCGATTTTTTTATATATAACACAACCATGAACAAACGCTACATTACGAAATTAAATTGAAAATGTATACAAGCAGAAGTGGATCGGTGGAATAAATGCTTGACTAGTGAACCGCTTGTCGTCGGTTCGAGACTCGCAGAGGCATATGTTTTTTTCTTTATTTGTTCCTCAAATAAAAAAATTATGCATCTAGAACTATAATAAAAAATTATTCATCTAGAACAATAATTTTCACAATAATGTACGACTTAGTCTTTATATGCAGGAGTGTTTAATGCATGGCTTACTCAACGTGTATGCAATAAACTTACTTATATACGGTCTTAACCAACTTATCCACTCTACTAACACACCAAGAGCGAATGCATTAAAATGTTTTACATGTTCCCGCTAGGTAAATGCGTCATTACCTCGTCGCAACGCATTTACCGACTATTAACATTTCAAATATTGTTAAAGTGCTTTACTTGCGAATATTTGTTTTGACTCGTAGGATTACAGCATTCCCCTTCGGTTCATGCGGCAGATTTTCTACGAGTCAAAACATTTGCAACATGCTACTGTTAAATGCTAAAGAAAATTAACGTATATTTAAAATAAGTGCGATTTCCACTAGCATGTAAAATAATTCTCGTTTCACAATTTTGCTTACAGCCGATATTCTCTTAGATGTTAAATCTACACAATAAGAGAAGTTTATCGAAACATGCGACAGTAGTAGATGATCGACAGTGTATTCTAACGTATTAATTAAGCAACATATAACTTAAACATACAATCACAAAATATTGTTCACAAAACTGACAATGAACATAATTTTCATTTTTAATGCGAAAAGGAGTCGTTAATGTATCATCAAGATCTGAAACACACAAGAACGCATAATGGAGTACGCTTTCATGGTTCATATTTCTATAAATGGCATCCCATTCATAAGATATGTTCGTTCTTATTCTACCAGCTTTTATGCCACGTATATGTAATACTCGTCATTTTGCCCCAATGATGCTTGAAAAAGTTTAATTTGAAAATGAAAATCTCATCATAGACGAAGAATTCGTCTGGGACGAACCGGAATAAATATAACTTTGGCCGTAAAACGAACTTTGTGATTCTTATTTTTAAGGGATTTAGGTTAGATGTAGAAAAGTTAATCGGTTTTCATTGAATGTACGTTTTTCAATTGTGCGGTTTCTTCAAATTGTTATTTGTAAACAGAGTTTCAGATTACCAACAAAACATCTATAGCATAAACTTTTCTACTGTATTAGAGTAGATGTTACCTCATAGCTCTTTATGTAACAAGTTGGTTAATAGGGTTACTTTGAGCACTAGATGTGCAAAATTTAAAACGAGCAGTAGGCGAGTTTTACAATACATAGTGTGCTTCAAACACCCAATTAAGCAGCGTGTTTCATACTACACCACCTAGCGACATATTCATTTTTACATGAAAATACGCATTTTTCCTTTTTAATTGCTTGTTGTGCTGTAAAAAGTGATGTGTTACCCTGCCTTCCGATCTGCACCACCTCTTAAAGTGAATAAGTTTCACATACCGTGCATTTCCTCATGCCTATTTGCTTCTTCGATGCTTCCCATCCTATTTCCTAATAAATTCGATTAAACAATTCGTCTTCGTTTACACCAGATTCACATAACAGCAACTTATCGAATCTATTTCTATCCATCAAATTTGACATTAAAGCTGCAGATACACATGTTGCTGCGTAAATCTATGGGGTCAGTTATTTTATCCTATTGCTTTTGACACAAAAGACTAATTAAAGAAAGATTTTATACATTTACAGTATGTGTTGAAATTAGTTTTGAACTAAATTTTAGTAATTTGATAAAAGATCATCGTCGAAATTCTTGGAATCGGAATAAAAGAGCTTCGCAGGCGGGGGCGCCCGGGTACCGCTCCTGGTCCTCGCGAGCTACTCCGATATAAGTGCCAGAGTTATGAAACGATTAATAAATAATATTGTTGCTCCCTTAGACCCCGCTTTTTTCTTGCCTACGGCACTTCTATGTGCCTGCGACGTTTTTATGTGTCTTTCATAGTTTCGGAAGTAAAGCAAATCGAAACAAAACCATAACACGTAAACATCATCTGCCAACTCTATATCAAAAAGGAATCGATACTTTCTGTATTCTATTCTTTCATATTCTATTCAAAAGTAAAAGGTTATTGTTAAAACCGGTTGTGACCTTGCAAGGGTTACTCACTAACAGATTAATAGACAGATATTGTGCTTTTATGTGGTTTAAAAGGATTACGACTAACTTCATTCAGAAATTCTGAATCAGAATATTCAGCGTGAAGTTAACAACAATATTACACCTCCAACTCCAACCAAATTGCCAATTCAAAACCAAAACCAAAACCAAAAACATGCAAAAGAATTATGTCTCTTTATGCCTGGAAATTCCTTATAAAATCGTATGTAACAAACAGGGAGTGACTATTGTTGCCCGGTGTGAATATTAATTTTTCCTGACGCAACTGCTGACACAGTCTGTATTGAATGAAATCATGCCAATACACACTCTTCGCACCCGGTGCCAATAACGCCTACCTAATATTTATACATAAACGTGTTGTGTTTTCGTATACGCAATAACAATAAGTAAACGCAGAGAAATTTATTTCAGAAAAAAATTATATAGAAAGCTGACTTCAAAAATCAACTTGGCGAACGTGTAAATTATCGTAAATAGGATCGCATTACATGAAATAATCGAATGCTATTATACGTGACAAATGTTGTGGCACATGTCTTATACGCTCCCTTATTTGCAAATGTATGAAATTTATGGACGTTTTCAGGATCTTTTTTTTTCAACCAATCGATTTTCCTAGAAAAGAGTTTTTCTCCAAATCCACCTATTCACCGACAATACAGAAGAGAAATGCTTTCGTCCCTGTCGTATGATACAAAAGTACGTTAAAAAAGAAAACGATTGATGGGCATTTATGCCATTAGTTTAACCTAATGATTCTCGGAAGCCATAAAAAAGCAGCTTTGTCCTCTGTCCGCTGTCCCAATAAAGCATAACTACAAATTTTTTCCTGACACTTTTAAAGGTACCTAACAACTCCTCGACCATGACATTTGTCTATTACCCATTACCATTTTTCGTGTCGATGAAACAACTTTTATTCTTTCCTGCTGTCGCGTTAAAATCCCCTGTCAACTAACAGCTATCATTAACTATGACCAATCAAATGTTTATTAGTATATAATTAGCTGGTATGTTGTTTGATTTTGTAACTAACAATCATCATAAAGAAAGTTAATGCATAGAACCCGTACTCCGCATCAAAACCCGTTGACAAGTGAATCATAATCATCACAACAGCACTAATTACCTTTCACTGTAAGTTCTTTATATCCTTAAACCATACTTCCTACTCAATAACCAGCCAAACACATAGATCGCCTCATTGGAGTTCACTCTACTAAATTCTTTTTAATTGAATACATCCTTGACCTAACCCTAGACCGAATTTGTAGGCAATGCCTTCTTTGGCAGCCAGTTATCACTTGTCAAGTGTACAATTTATTAAAAGTCTTATGACCAGAACCTGTTATGTTCAAAGTATGTAAACAGAGAAGGTAATGAGGATCCACATTTTTACGAGAGTCGCGAGAGTCCCTACTTTCGGGTGAATTTAGTTTCGTCATGTTGAAAACAAGTCAAATTAGATGTCGTCAAGTTGCAATTGGTGGTGCACTTAACATTTAATATTTTTCAGTTAACGTCAGGTCCCACCGGCAAATTTCAGAAGGCAGTCTGGTGCCGAAAAAGTTCCTATAACAATATTGTTCTGATTCGGCACCAGGCTGCGTACTTGAGACATATGAATAGCCTGATATAAGGCAGCCTGGTGCCGAAAATCTGTAAATTTCATGGAAACGGCCGATACGAATACTATACGTCGCATAAAATTCAACTTGGCACCAAGCTGCTGCTGCCCTCTATATAAACATTAAAAAATCTTGAGTACGCAGCCTGGTGACGAGTTGAAATTCATATGACGTACAGTATTTGTTACTGCCGTAACGATGACATTAACATATTTTCGGCACCAGGCTGCCATCTATAAGGCTACTCGTACAAATCAAGTACGCAGCCTGGTGCCGAGTTGGAACCGAATGCATGGCTACGTACTAGTTCACCCATCCAACATTGTTATGGGAAGTGTTTTGGCACCAGACTGCCCAGCTTGAAATGCAGACTTCCACTTGCTACAATTTTATGAAGGCTGCGTTCTTCAGACCCAAGATCCAATAAGTTCAGCCACTAGAAGAAAGACCAATCTAGTTCCTGAACTAACTATAATTTCGGGATCTTTTACTCAGTTCTAGAAAAATGGTTACAAAGTAGGGCTTGATTTTAAAACCATGACGTTAACAAAATTGGGAAATTGTTCGAAACCAATTGCAAACGGACTTTCGAAATTATTTCTGCATCAAATTAATGTTCATAAAAGTTTTTAACTTTCTGCAAATAATTGAAAATATTTTAAACTTTCGAATTCAAGACAATTGATATGTTTTGAAAAATATGAACTTTTCCCACTCATAGTAGCTGTGGTATGTTCTTTTTTGCTGTCAATTAATTGCTATGAAGTTGGTAATTCCGACTTTGAGAGCAGACGTGAGTGCCGACTGAAAATTACGTTAAGCAGATCGAGATTCGTTGTTTTACATTCGTTGAAGGGTTGGTTAAAATTGAATCAACAAAGATTGGGTTTATTTTCGTTTCAGTTTATATACTTTTTTCGAAGTGACTATTCGGACGCTATAAAATTAAAATCAGATAAAAAATTAAATTTTCTTTGTACAAATGGTAACGATGGTGGCGGGCATGTAGAAATCGGATGTAAAATGAGTTTTCCCTTGTACAGATTGTATTTATTTATAAAAAAAATTACAATTTCTTCATTCGATTTCTTGAGTATAATTTTATCGTGTGCGAATAGTCAAATTATAGTATAGTATTAATAGTCAGATTATCATCTGCAGTAATTCGATTATTCGCGTGCGATACAAGGAAAATCTCATTTTACACCCGACGTAAAACCTTAACGTCACCATTTGTGCAAGGAAAATCTCATTTTTTATCCGATTTAGCTCTTAGTTTAATTTTACCGCGTTCGAATAGTTAAATTAATTAATTAATGGACTATTTGCACTCGCGTGCAAATAGTCACTTCGAATATTTTGATGCATTCGCTGTCGGTGTGTTAGTAGAGTGTATAAGTTGGTTAAGACCGTATATAAGTCAGTTAAAACAACACACCTAAAAAAGTGAACAGGTAAACTAACACACCTCCAGCTTATGCATGGGTGTGGTGGCTCAGCGGTGACGCGCTAGCTTTCCACCAAGAATGACCGGGTTCGATTCCCGGTAACGAATGAATTTTTCCTTCAAAACATTAGTTCAGTAACGTCCACAAGTTCACCCAAGCTTCGATGATTCGTTTAAATTGGGTAGTTACAGGATTCGATTGTCTGTAACGAAACACGTACATTTAATGACGTCACTCAAATAACAATGCACAGTGAATGGTCATCATAATGGTTCAATGGTCCCGCTGCTGTACCACAGATGAAACCACATTCACCAAAAAACAAAAGACACGAAAAGATTGCGCCCAGGTCACACAATGGGTTCGTGAGGTACCAGCAAACAATAATGTCATCACCCGGTCGTCGGAACTGTTGGCTAGCCAACCTCCCCGGCAATAGCATCGAAAAAACAAATCCCCTATGAATGAAGAAGTGTGAAAAATTGAAAATAGTATTAAGTCTAAATGTTCAATTGAGGAGGTATTACCGAACCTGTCGTAATGACTTCTCGGTGACTCGGTGAAAGATTTTAATATAAAAATAATTGTAGAATAAGATGTGAGAAACCATACGCTAAATAAATAAATATGCATTTAAGCATCGTACTGAATAGACGTGCATATAAGCGGTTATACTTACACTCGGAGCTTCGCTCCTCGTGCGTATATACCGCTCATATGCACGTCTATGCAGTAATATACTATTTTTTTGTGTCGGTTAACTTTGCTTACATTGCAATGCGCTATTTGAAAGAAATAAATTATATAGTTATTTATGCATCACGTACTACATGTCGGTCATATTGTGCGAGATACATGTTAGATATATAATATTATGTATCTTTCGCACAAAAAGCCATTTTGAGCACAAAACACGAACATTATACTCTTCAATTTTTTCGAAATGAACTTGAACATTTCATGAAGCAACCATTGAAAAACGTCAACGTCTGAATGAAAATCGACTAATAAAATCATATTAGTTCAGTTCGAACGTTTCGAACTGGACTAATATGGTTTTATTAGTCGACTTCGAATTTTGACCAAAAAACGTGAAATTAAGTCTAGTTTTCAGTGCGAAAAATGGCACATTTTGGGCGAAAGATGCATAAAAGAATTTATATTCATCGAAAAAATTTTGAATTTTCCATAAAATAATTAGAGGTTTCGGAAGCATTTTAATTTTGCAAAAAACTGTGGAAAAATTACAATTCATCTGAAAAACAGACCTAACGTATGCCTCTGTCCACAATTATGTAGCGAAATAATAATTATTGCCCATATTGCCGCTCTGATACATGAATAAAACGTGAAAAAGAGTGTAGAATGAGGTGACAGCAACATAATTTGTTTTCCACATACCACATATATATAGGGTGGATCGTTTTTCGCCAACAATTTTTTTTTGAAAAGCCTCACCCCTACACAGGTCGAGCAGGGTCTTCTGATTATTATACACGCAAAATATTTTTTTAAAAATACAATTTAGGGTTGCCGCAAGGCCAAAAACTGATTTTATTTGACTTTCATAATTATGCTTCATATAAAAGCTTCGTGTGACCCATATACAGACACTTGAGTTACAGTTAATATCGCTAAAATTTCAGGAGATATTGGGCAACAATTTAGCATAAATTATTGTTTGTAAATGTTTGATTAAGGTACATCGGTAGAACGAAAAGTGTTCCCGGATTCCATTTTTTACTAATATTTTCATACTTTCAGACCCTGTCAGTCGTAAGATATGAAGTGAAAGAAAAATGTTTTTGTTGTATTCTGTAGAGAATTTCGATAGCTTTCTTGCACAAGCAAGGTAGAAAAAAATATGCATCAGAGTCGGATTTATTCATCTTAAGGTGAAGGCCTGCACAGTGCAAGGGAAAATGATTTTGCACATTTGTTCACAAAAACTTCGGAAACTGGTTTTATTTTTTGAATTATCGACAAAAAATATCGTTTCGGCAAACATATTGATTTTTGTATTAAATTCAGCCATTTTTGACCGTGACATCAGTGTTGGGGAACACTTTTCGTTCTACCGATGTACCTTAATCAAACATTTACAAACAATAATTTATGCTTAATTGTTGCCCAATATCTCCTGAAAGTTTAGCGATATTAACTGTAACTCAAGTGTCTGTAGATGGGTCACACGAAGCTTTTATATAAAGCATAATTATGAAAGTCGAAAAAAATCAGTTTTTGGCCTTGCGGCAACCCTAAATTGTATTTTTAAAAAAATATTTTGCGTGTATAATAATCAGAAGACCCTGCTCGACCTGTGTAGGGGTGAGGCTTTTCAAAAAAAAAATGTTGGCGAAAAACGATCCACCCTATATATAACTAATCTGACTATGCAAAAACGAAGACATAAATTGACATTTAATAATTCAACCGAAAAAAAGCCTAAGTCTCTTCAACATTTCTGAACATAGCGTCGGAACATAATGTATGTCACTTAATAGCTCATATAAAATACATTACACTACGAATAACTCCACTTTCAACCTCAATTTTCGAAAACATATATAAAATTATTATTCCAATCGAATCAATAAATTTATGGCCAATTCAGGTAAACTTTTTTTACTGCTGTCGATCGTTTTGTGTTACATCTAATAAAATGGAATGAACATGATTCCGTATTAGGGATTTTTTTTATTTGACGGAAAATACAATCGAGTTTATTGTCCTACACGAATGTACCGTGTTCAACGTCCTGTCAAATGTCTGTGTAGATTATGTAGCAAATAACATAAAATATATATTTTTTGTTGCTACAGATCGGCAACGGAAAGTAAGTATATATTGAATAACTCTATTGCAAACTCGATTCAAATAACATTATGATGAAGAATTAATTAACGAGAATCCAAATTTTGAATTGCGAAAACTTTGGTAAGCAATACTTTTTTCATTCCTACTGCTGTTTTCCGTCCTATTTTTTATTATAAAACAGAAAAGCAGTTTTCTGAACTCTCGGAATGAAAAATATTTGACGAAACTCGGAAAAATATATGTTTTTGACTAGTGTAATTACAGCCCTTGGCTTCGCCCCGCGGGCTGCAGACTTCACACTCGTCAAAAACATTATATTTTTCCTAGTTACGTAAATAACTATTGTTTTAGTGCGAGTTTGCTTCCTTGGGTATTATAATTGAGTTCAACAATTTATCTAGAGCGATCTTTTGATAGAAAATACTTTTTTCTGAGCCTGAACATTAAAGTAAACGCTAAATGGATAATCCCCCTGGAAAGTCGTAAGGCTGATACCGCCCCCCTTCCCCTAATAATGTGCTGCATTTAAGGATCGTAAAGAGGATCTTACTACTGAGTTGGCTAACCAAAAACTATGTATTTCTCCTTCTGTTTGCCATCGATTGTAACAAACTGGGTGACTCATCGATCGTTTTAGATTGTAGGTCAATGCTGCTGGTATTTGAACATATTGACGATGCGCATCATTTTTGGGGAGGACTGCATCACACATGAATTTTATCGATCAGATTCATAGCTCAGAATTTTGTGCTAATTTTCCGTTTTATTTCATGGAGTGGTGTAGTTATTCTATGGAATATGTGTCTGTGCATTTCAAAATATAATTTGCTTCATATTTTCATCGTAATAACATTTATTTTTCTGTTAATTTCTGATTGCAATGTCTGTGCAAACGAACTATCTGCTTTGTTATCAGCTTTTGAAAAAGTTTTAGTTATTTAATAGAACTTCAAATTACGAAATTTCCATTGAAAAAGTTTTGATAAAAACTTATCTCGTGTCATTGTCAAAATACAAAAAATAATATTAAGCTACCATAATTGGCAGGAACGTGGAAAAACATTAAAAATTGAACATCTAAAGGACAAAATAACGAGAAACGAAAATAAACTGCATACAGAAAATCGATAAAAAAAATTAGTTCAAAAATAACAACGTGTACGTACGGTGTATGCGTATTGAACGTTCTAAGATTTATTGTGACAGGCAATGTAGAGTTCAGTAATCGATACTGAATTGTTTTTGAATTTTATTCCCTGAATTATTCGGAAAAAGTTCTCCGAACGAAAAGTTCATGTGCGGATTTTTGAACTGAATCACGTTTTTAGCAAAGCGAAGGGATTAGTTCTCTGGAACTATGATAATAAATTGTACATAGAGAAGTCTTTTTGTCTGTCTTTACCCAACAAAGATATCACTGTTGTCTTCTCTATTCTTACCTTTTTTCTTATAATCGATTTTTTATGTTTTCTAAAAGTCATGTGCGTCAAAAACCTTTAACCTTTTCCCATTCCCCTAAGTAATTTTTTCCTCGTAACTTTTGAATAAATTTTTATATTTTTTTAAGATATTAATCATAGTCATTTCAAGGCAACTTACCATTGTATTAGGATTGAATCGTGAAAAGCGCAGAGTGTAGTACCCCTTTATACTTTTTAACATTATTTTTTTATTTTCATGTTTCAAATTTCATTCAGTCATTCAACATTGCAGTTACAGACTCCTTCATTTTAGCAACGAGTCAATGTTTTGTCTCTTTTGCATTTTTTAGATACGTACGAAGAACGAAGTTCATCGAAAAGGGGTATATTGTGTCTACCACGACGTTTGTAACCAGTCGAATTTCGACCCGGGAGTAGGGGGGGGGGGGGCATTGATCATGGTCCTTAGATGGCGAATCAGCAATAAAAACATATGCAAGGGACCTGTACAGTACATATCAGAATAGAGTTGGCAAACAGAAAAAATGTTACAAAAAGACTCGAACGTATCGAAGTAAATGTTGCCTTAACTCTTAAGTATGTGCAATTACGTCTTCATTAAATTGTATTGGTAATTGCCAAAAGGGTAATATTGAAAACCCGTCCAAAGCAACGAAGAATCTCACCAAGCCCTTAAAATAAGCCCAGAATTTAGAACCGACCTAGAGGACAAAAAAATCGCCTCTTTTTTCTTAACAACATTGCACAAAAAAATTCATTATCAAAGGAATATTGACAAAAAAAAAAAAAAACAAATATCGTGTTGCGTAGCGTGAATTGGGCCCCCAATAAGGACTCTTTAGCCCGAAACACACGATAGATTTTCACTAATTTAATTTTCGTGATTTTATGATGACCATATATTTCATTCTAAAACTTGAAGAGCGATTTACATTCTAATTTCGCAATGATACAAGATCTACCAATCTTAAAAAACCACGTTTTTCACCACTTTTTCGACCGTAATTTCGAAAGTTTTCAACCCGTAATCAATTTTCTGATTATCTTTCAGGAAAAAACAAAGATTTTAAAAATCGTATAAGATTTACCCGATTTATGTAGAAAAAACACGTTGGGCTCTAGTAGAGACTCAATTTTTGGGCCCTGACTAAATCCCTTGCCCTTGGACCGACAGTGCCCAGGTTCAATCCCATAAAAGATTTTTCGATGGATGCTTATTTACCTTCCAATAAAAAAATGTTTTTTTTCAATAAAAATAAAAATGTCCAATAGTAAAATACATTTTCCTTTTACAAAATTATAATGATATTTTCCATATACAAATTTTTTATTTGATAAAATCGATTTTTTTATTGGACATTTATTATTTGTATTGGACAAAAATCATTTTTTATAGGAAGGCTTAATACGAACCTCTTTCAATTACCTTTCAGGGAAAAAACGTTTTTGAAAATCAGATGAGTTTTACTCGAGTTATCGTGTTGACGGACGGACGGACATTTTTTCTATTGCTAATTCGTCATCTAAGGACCATGATGATGACCTCCTACTCCCGGATCGAAATTCGACTAGTTACAAACGTCGTGGTAAACGCAATTTTCGAAGCACTACGTACGTTCTTCGTACGGGCTTAAACATTTTTTTTTGCTTTGTTGCAGAGCAAATTGAGGGAAACATTTTTGTCTGTGGAAGTATTTGGCCGAGGCCTCTCCTGAGGGCCCTAGGCCGAGGGTCAATTTTGTGCTTTCGGGAGGGTTTTTTTTACACCGTTGCTTCGGACAGGTTTTTCAATATTGCCCTTTCGGCAATTTCCAATACAATTATAGGCAGTATTTACTTAAATACGTTCGAGTCTTTTCGTAACATCAACTCTGTTTGCCGCATCTATTCTGATACGTACGGCTCCCTTGTTTACTTTCTCTTTCTCTCCTGTCACAAAACAAAGTCAACGTCTTTCGGTAACAATTTTATCCAAAACAGCCTTCAGTGTAAAAAAGTTGCAGAAAAGTATAAAGTAAACAAAAATTATTTTTCAATCACACATGTTGCTCTAGAACACATTCTCACACATTTTGAGAGACAAATTTTACGAACGTCAACAAAGTTTAAAGTTGTGGTAGGTTTTGATCTCAAATCACCTGATGACACACAAATGATAAATAATTCTTTATCTCACGATAAAGAGACCACTATTAAGAATCCACATGATGACTTGTGTCATTTGAAACAAATACACCAGCAAAAAGAATAAAGTGTTGTGTACGATTCAACGAAGCAAACTTTTATTTTGATGACATGACGTGACTAAACAATATTTTCCTCATCCTAATAATAAACATAGAGATTTTAGAGAAGTTTCCTTCAACCACTCATACCCACTAATACCCTATTGAGTATATGATTGTGATTAATAGTTTGAGTGCAATGATATCGATAGATTTTTGGTGTATGGGCTTGAGTGTTTGTGTGGTTATTTCAGATTTGTTGTGGTTCAAAAGGTTTCACGGTATGTGGCAGAGAACAAATGAGAAATGTTCATCGAATAGAGTGGAAACATTTTCGGTCTTTGATTTTATGTGATTTTTAAACTTTACACACAGCAAAAAATGAATTCCACACAAACAGCCCCCAAGCGTACTGCATGCGAATGCTCGTCTCCTTACCTTTATCAAAATAATACTTTTAACCGTAACCGGGACAGCTATATGGTACACCCTTCAGCAAAACAAAATCTAATTACGGGGATCGACTTCATCGTCATCGTTTTACTTTGCAACAAACAGCCACTAGGGACATTTCTCATTAACAATTTGATTATTGCAACAACCACCCCCTGAACGAAGCACCCACCTTATTCTATGCGTTCAAATAACTTTTCTTTTCATTTTTATTTTCTGTGAAAAAATTTGTGGGTGAAAACAAACAAAAATATGAACAACCCCATCGCATTTAAATGAAAAATAACATGGAATTTTATCGAATATGATATCTGATAACTGTACATTTCAACTGGCATATTTATTCAGTTCAATAAATAACTTTTTTATTTATCTTCAACATTAAGAAAGATGGAGGTGTATCTGTGAATGTATTGATGCGAAGAAAATTGGATTTTATTGACTGAGAAAAAAAAGCATTTTATTTCTGTATCTCAATGGATGATCGAAAAATTCCACAATTAATTACAAATCGATATATTGCAGAGGGATACATTTTCCATTTATTGCGTAAAGTCATATATTTCCCTTTTTTCTGTTTGTTTGTTTTATTTTTTAGGTGAAACAATATTGTCTTTCGGAATAAGCTTGTTTTACCAGTACATCATTTGTTTAAAATGTTTTTGTGATTCTCTTTTAAGTACGGTATACACGGTAAGGTAGAAGCAAGGTGTCAATTTCTTATTTAGAATAATGTTTTTGTAATAAAAAAGATTCGGATTTCTCGTTCCGATGAAATATATTTTTCCATTACAGATCGATTATAAGAAAAACAAGGGGGAACTTTTTCTCTAACAGAACTTCCATTTCAAAGTATTCATTTTTAGCAACAATCGTGTTGCCTAATAAGTGCGTGTGGCGTTGCTTAATAAGGTGTTTTCTGATAATACTTATTTGAGCGATAGCGGTGATAGCAAAAACTTCATTTTATTGTATTTACCGATTTTTTACGTTACAACTGCAGTTTCGAGCCTTACTCATGTGGTCATCTTCAGGGATTCGAGGTTTTCTGGCCAAATCTTACGACATTATTAGGTCACTCCTACTCACCCACTCCTACTCACCCACTCCTACTCACTACTTAGGGGTATTTGTTATCAACTACACATACACAAGCATACACAAATTGTTCAGTCAAAATAAAAAAAAATATTCAGGTTTTTAGACCAGCATGAAGAACGAAGTTCTTCGAAAAGGGGTCTTATGCGTTTACCACGACGCTTTTAACCACCCTAATTTGGACCCGGGAGTAGGGGAGTTGCATCTATCATGGTTCCTAGATGATGAATCAGCAATAAAAAAAATGTCCGTCCGAGTGGAATATATCCTATCCTTAGTAAAACTACCGGTTCTTTGAATCCACAACAAAACATAAAACATGATTTAGGTAACACAATAAATTAAGGAAATAGAAGCTGCAAAAAAATCTTTGCAACCATTTCATGCATCTTTTCTACAGCCAGAAGATTCTAAAACGTTTTATTTTCAGTTCAAAAAATTTAATATTAGGTTATTTGATGTCAAACCACACACCGTGGGTGTGTTACTACTCACCGCGCCGCCGCTTTTTCGTGTCTTTCAAATTTGTGTATACAAATGTACCGCTTCTCGGATCGGTATAGAAATCGTTATCGTGGATGGCCTAATTGAGTAACGAAACGGAGAAATATTAACTCTATTAAGTAGCGATAGCTACTTTGCGTTTTTACCCTTCCTGTCCGTCCGTCTGTGCACCTTCACCCGGGGATCACCGAGGAATCACAGGTGAGTCATCGGGAAATCATCTGTTATTCTTCTGTGAATCATTGGTGATTCCCCGGTGAATCATCGTGATTCCCTGTTGAATCATCGTAATTCTCCGGTGAATCATCGTGATTCCCCGGTGAATCATCGTGATTCCCTGGTGAATCATCGTGATTCCCCGGTGAATCATCGTGATTCCCCGTTGAATCATCGTGATTCTGATTCCCCGGTGAATCATCGTGATTCCCCGGTGAATCATCGTGATTCCCCGGTGAATCATCGTGATTCCCCGGTGAATCATCGTGATTCCCCGGTGAATCATCGTGATTCCCCGGTGAATCATCGTGATTCCCCGGTGAATCATCGTGATTCCCCGGTGAATCATCGTGATTTCCCGGTGAATCATCGGTGATTTTCCAGTGAATCATCGGTGATTTTCCAGTGAATCATCGGTGATTTTCCGGTGAATCATCGGGAAATCATCTGTGATTTTTCGATGAATCATCGGTGATACCCTGGTGAATCATCGGTGATACCCTGGTGAATCATCGGTGATTTCCTGGTGAATCGTCCTGATTTCCCGGTGAATCATCGGTGATTTTACTGTGAATCACCGATGATTTTCCAGTGAATCATCGGTGATTTACCGGTGATTTCCCGGTGAATCATCGGTGATTACCCGGTAGATCATCGGTGATTCCCCGATTTAGGTCCAAAACTAACTTCTTTGGGTACACTCTTTGCTTCTTTCCTATACCCATAATGCTTTATTTTGCTACCGAAGTGACATACCCTTGCCTTGCCACATACTCATTCACACGAGAACCTTTATTCTGGAAGGGTTAAAAATGCCAGCAGTTTCTTTTGGTATGCAAATTTGTTTACATGCAAGCAGAATTTTATTGTGAAAGATGATATGATGCGACTTTTCTTTGTAACACAAGAAACCCGAAAAAGCTCAAAATTGATACATGGAAACGCATTTGCATAAAACGGTCCGAGAAGCGTTTGAACGTGTATATCTAAAGCTTACATAAATTTTCGTGAAGAGGACATGCTGTTTATATTTATGTGAATATGTTAAACAAACGAAAAGGGGTTTCAATGACGAAATATTTTCGGGTGTTTGTTTGCTTTAGCTTTAACATAATTTGTATACTTGAGTGTAGGTATTTCACGACGCCTCGTATAACACAGATAGTGGTTTTGTGCTGCAGTTTTTCAGTTGGAATTACCTACATAATTATGTATATAGTCTATTTATGTAGTAAACTTTCGGATGAGGGTAATTACTCGTGTTGAGTTTAAGCCCGGCAAAGTTTGAATTTTATTTGTTACTCATGGGGTAAAATTCTTACCGAATTATATCGTTGTATCGTTACAGGGTTAGTGGTCTTTTTTAGTTTCGAATGTTCTCCCATGTACAATTTTCGTTTAAGTTTATATTTTTCATTGAATTACGGGATTTATTTAGGTGGTCCCAAAATTTGCACGCTAGCGTATGTTACGTAGGGGCAGGCCTTAGCTCCGATTGTGATTTCATAATTAAAAAAAAGGAATTAAATCGATCAATGTGATTCAATGCAAATATGAGTGAATGCTCCAAGCTTCTAAGTATTGAATTTTTAAGATGAGAAGATTTTAAGCGGTAACAATGTAAAATCATAATGGCACATGAGTGGACAAACAAGAGATATGTATTTTATTTTATTTTTTCGAGAGGTCCGCAAATTCAAACGTATATTTCCGCTGTGGAGGGAAGTTTTCTTGATGAATGTACGATTCTTTACTGTCTAGGGGTTCAGGGACATCCAAAAATTCTACTATTATGTACATCCCCTTGCATTGAAAAATTCATCCGCTAAGGACTCTCAGTTAATTACGAAAGCAATGATACGCCCTCGGTTTTTTGAACGACAATTAAGTCAATCATTCGGCCAACCATTAAAACATAATCTGCAAAGAATTCTCCTCATAGAACTTATAATTGCACGTACAAAATTAGAGTAGCATGTACACACTAAGCATGTGTAATACAGCATATGATGTATGGATGAGATATTACAACTTTTCAGTATGGGAAGGGTTCATTCGTCCTAAAAAAAACTTTTAAGTACAATTTAATTATCTGCAGGTTGATGAAATTAATAACAAAAATATTTGCTCCGTTGTAACTTAGAATTTTGTATCGATTTGTCTGGAACTTGACATGAACTCATAAGGGTACTACGTACATTTAAGTCGAATAGATTTTTATGATTTACAATCTGTTGATTGTTTTAATAGCAAAATAAATCGGGGACGTAATAAATAATAATATGTGAGATCTACCAAGTAAGATGAAGAACCAAAAATAGAAAGAAAACGACACTTGGCAACTTAATGATTTAATTATTCTCCCATGGACTCTTCTTTAGAAGTAATGCTGGTCCCAATTAGAATAGTGATTTGTTTGCATTGTTTCACATTTGATTACTTTTCGTCGGAAACTTCAAGAGCGAAAGTTTGCGGCCGGAGCGGAGCGAGGGTGTAATTCGTTCGAATTGGAATTCAATTTTCTTCCCAAGTGTGACACAATATTTTTTGTGCTTACGAGTGAGAAAACGAGTGTTTCCACGACAAAATGTTCTTTCAGTGTAACGTGGGAGCGGTGAGACACAATTGCTCTATCGACCAATTACGAGCTCACATGAGAAAAACTGGCAGTATGACACTCAGGTGAATTATTATTCTTCCTCAGTGGTTTATTAGGTGAAATTCCTACAAATTTGGAATGAGACATAACTGTAAAAAGAACATTCTCCGATATAATGAACGCAAACTATTTCTAACTTAAATCACCTCTCTTTCAATATTAAAAGCCAACATTAAATGCTGACAGTGCTTACGTAATCCAACCTGGGGAATTCGAAAATAATTCGAGTTTTATACGTTAGCTGGATGTAAGTTTTCCGAAACGTGGAAACATGTTTGCAACTATTTTAAATTCATTTTTTAAGTGACGAGTGAAATTATTTCATTCGAAACAAATAAGTTTTACATTCGTACCTTCATAATGATTTCTTTGCACAATTTGAAAGTTTCTCAAGGAATTTTGCTAAATTTTGTCCTTTGTTTGACGTCTTACTCAGTAACGTAATTAGAGAATATAATTTATCAAACAGTTGGAGAACTGACAATTGTCGTAACAATTTTATTATAGCTAATTGTTTTCGGTATGACTGTGTTTATTTCATTAGCACTCCGAGATTCTGAGATTAACGCTGTAGAATAAATTGTTGTCATTGTAGAACAGGAATTACTTGCTTGGAACTACGATATATATCTATGTCAAAATAGCCCCGGAAAAAAATTCCATGTGGTTTACTTTGGTCATTTTTGTTTTAGACTCGGACTGAATAATCGCGGATGAAGCGACCAAATTTTTATGTCCCTCCTATGCATAGGTTCGAAAAGTCTCTCAATTAAGTAGCGATAGCTACTTTATGTTTTCATCCTTCTCTCAGTCCGTCTGTGCACAATTATGACAAAGTCACAAAAATGATGTAGCAAAAATGACGTCACAAAAATGACGTTTTAAAAATTACGTCGCAAAAATTACGTTACAAATATGTCACAAAAATGATGTCACACATATGACGTACAAAAATGACATCACAAACATAACCAAAAGTTATGATGTCATAGATATTATTTCGTTTAATTCTTCAACAATAGACTATCGCTACTTTTCTATACCCATGCCATAGTACTATTATACTCGAGGACTTTCCAATACAATTTGTACAAGGAAAATGCAAGTTCTTTCCGTGTTCAAGCCCTATTCGTGAGCAAAGTCGTATCCCTGACAATTTGTTTAAGGAAAACACATCTTTCCGTAATTATTTATGGCGTATACTTCCCTTTTTTGGACAAAACTACACGAACATAAACGCTAGTCTAAACATCTTTCCGTGCTTAAGTTCCTTATGAAAGCGATGTTGATTTTTATGTCTAGTTCGTTGAAATAGAAGTAGAAAAATTTCCAAAAAAAATCCTATTCAAAATATTATTTATTTGCAACCTAATCTTTTATATTGGGAACCAATAGCTATATTGAGGTTAACGGCACCTGGTGCAAATTTGTTTGGAAAGTCAACTTTTTCAAACAAAACCATGTATCGAATTCATCCGCGTGGGCCGACACACAGTTCGAACTACATTCTTACATTCCGCATCAAATCCATTTATTTAAATATTATATGGACGAAAGTTAGAAAACTAACAAGTTTTCTGTTTTTGTATTTTATTTGAGCTTATGACTTTGCGTCCAAAAATATATGTAAAACTCACATACTCTTGTTAAAAACGAAACAGAAAATGTGCATGTTTTCAAACTTCTGTCCTTGTTACTAATTTCACAAAAACTTTGGTGTCGAAAGCCAACATCTTCATATTGATCTATTTAGCGATCCTTGCCATCTAGTTTAGGGAATGCAATACCGGACGTGTTTTTTTCAATACCGGTATTCGGTATTTAGAGTTTCAATACCGGTATTAATACCGTTATTTTCGGTATATAACAATGAAAACTAGCTACCATGATGTGGTTTGGCTTGGAGTTCTTGGTGTTTCTTTCGTTTTAAGCAAATGTTCTTCAATCATTATTGATAGGTTCTTCATTTTTCACTAGAAGGTACCGATATTTTAAGAAATTGATTGTGTATACTTCAAAATACTTTCACAAGAGGCGCTTCTAGCAGAAGGTTTTCGCCGAAATTTGGTTAGTTTCCTTTCTACGTTTATATGGTGTGTGTAAAACTTTCAAATCTGTTGAATGAGATTTCAAATTTTTGATTTTGATAGAAGACTGATGCGGTAATTGAGTCTATCCCAAAGTTTGTACATGGCGAGATTGCAAAGATCGGCAACAACGCAAAAAGCACTGTCGTCATCGGTTGATCCTTTGAACACTAACTCAGTCGGAAAATGTATACACCACACAAATCTGTTATAATCAGAATGTTCTAAGATTGCACTAAAAACCAAAATTTGCGTTGATTGTCTGAGTAACTGTCGCAACATCCTTTTATTTAAAACTTAGTCTATAGCGCCAACATACTGTTTTGATCTTCTTACTTCTCATATAGATTATAGTCATTGTCTCACTTTTTGATTCAGCTACATTTTTTGTGTCTGGTCTAACATCACATGCCTTCACTTTCCCGCTGTCGTTGGGGTTGGACGTAAGGGTGACTGGCAAAATCGCCCAGTGTATTATCGTCTCAAAACGATAATATCATATCAGAAAACGATATTATCATGTGAGAAGTGATATTATTGTGTTAAAAAACGATATTATCATATGGAAAACAATATTATCGTTGTTCAAAATAATATTATCGTATCCAAAATGATATTATCATATCAGAAAACGATATTATCGTGTAAGAAGTGATATTATTGTTTCAAAGACGATAATATTATTTGTAAAACAATATTATCGTTGCTCAAAATAATATTATTATATTAAAAATGATACTGTCATATCAGAAACCTATATTATCGTGTGAGAAGTGATATTATTGTTTCAAAGACGATAATATTATACGTAAAACAATATTATCGTTATTCAAATTTATATTATCGTATCTAAAATGATATTATCATATCAGAAAACGATATTATCGTGTGAGAATTGATATTATTGTTTCAAAGATGAATATCATGAGCAAAAAATTTCGTTGACGAAATTTTGTTTTACCAACTGAGAGTCTCAAAATCAATCTCCTCATCTTATCTTTTCATCTCATCTCCTCATCTGGTCGATAAAAACTGAAATGAAAAGCCACAAAAAACTAGGTGGGGCGAACGGGTTAGCTCAGTGGTTACGTACTGGCTTTCCACCAAGAATACCCCGGTGTGGAAAAATTCTGTATAGGATTTTTCTTCAACGCTTATCATCTTACTCAATGCTTGGCTTCGTTATGAGAACTTGTAAGGAATTTAAGAATATTAAAACTTTAAAAAGTTTATACTTTGCATATGTCCGTTCTTACTTAGAATATGTTTCAGTTGTTTGGCATCCTTACCAAGACATATTTGTTGACAGAATTGAATCAATTCAGAAAAAATTTTTGATGTACGCTCTGGGGCGGTCGGTTAAACGGGACGAAAATCACAAGCTCCCACCGTATATTGATAGATGCGAATGGATCAACATTGAAACACTCGCCCGACGCAGATTCAATGCCTGCGCACTTTTTGTATCCGAATTGATGAATGGCACCTATAATTAAAAGCAAAGTCATTCGTAATTCTAGACCCACTCGTGGTGATGACTTTCTCGTTGTCAACGAACACAGGACAAAATATGGTCTTTATGAGCCAATCAATAACATGTGCATGGCATTTAACCGCTTTTCACTACTTTGGTTTCTAAACATACCACGTGTATCGTTCAAGATGACTTTCAGGAAGTTAAAGATTGCGTATAAACTGAATGGTAAGACCAGAATTTCATAATCGATGTCAATATCATCTCATCATTTATACTGAACCTTTGGTTCTCACTTTAATCAGAACTGATTAGTCAACTCGGGTCTCACGACTCTCAAATGAAACTCTAAGTCACGCCGACTTGTGCATAAACAGCTAGTCTAGACGACTAGTTTCCACTAATCCTTTTTGTTTCAGGTGGACCATTGACTACACGAGGCGTTGGTACTTGATTGGACTTAACTTAAATTTTTAAATGTATAACTATAAATAAATAAAGAATGACGATGAGTAGTGGTGACTATCGACTCCGACGGGTCGACTGGGTCGGCAGCTCACTT
>CM055406.1:47476040-47509739 GCA_029228625.1 Pseudolycoriella hygida
TCGTTATGAGAACTTGTAAGGAATTTAAGAATATTAAAACTTTAAAAAGTTTATACTTTGCATATGTCCGTTCTTACTTAGAATATGTTTCAGTTGTTTGGCATCCTTACCAAGACACATTTGTTGACAGAATTGAATCAATTCAGAAAAAAATTTTGATGTACGCTCTGAGGCGGTCGGTTAAACGGGACGAAAATCACAAGCTCCCACCGTATATTGATAGATGCGAATGGATCAACATTGAAACACTCGCCCGACGCAGATTCAATGCCTGCGCACTTTTTGTATCCGAATTGATGAATGGCAATATCGACGCACCTATAATCAAAAGCAAGGTCGTTCGAAATTCTAGACACACTCGTGGTGATGACTTTCTCGTTGTCGACCAACACAGGACGAAATATGGTCTTTATGAGCCAATCAATAACATGTGCATGGCATTCAACCGCTTTTCACTACTGTGGTTTCAAAACATACCACGTGAATCGTTCAAGATGACTATCAAGAAGTTAAAAATTACGTATAAACTGAATGGTAAGACCAGAATTTCATAATCGATGTCAATATCATCTCATCATTTATACTGAACCTTTGGTTCTCACTCTAATCAGAAGCTGATTAGTCAACTCGGGTCTCACGAAAGTCACGCCGACTTGTGCATAAACAGCTAGTCTAGAGGACTAGTTTCCACTAATCCTTTTTGTTTCAGGTGGACCATTGCCTACACGAGGCGTTGGTACTTGATTGGACTTAACTTAAATTTTTAAATGTATAACTATAAATAAATAAAGAATGACGATGAGTAGTGGTGACTATCGACTCCGACGGGTCGACTGGGTCGGCAGCTCACTTCCGGATCTACTCATAATTTATGTTTTTTGTTAATACTTAATACTTGTAATTAGTCAGGGGGCTTCGGCCATTGATGAAAGAAATAAATAAATAAATCATGAAAGCAACGTTCCTAAGCTTACCCAAGCTTCATAAATGGGTAGTTGGGGTAGCAATATCGCAACGATTTGTACACAACAAAGTATGACGTCACCCATATTCGATGCAATGTGTACGAAACAAGCAGGTTCTTATCCAGCTGCTAAGTTAAGGTGTGTGTGTAAACGTAAAAAAAAAAAATAATCACAAAATTCCATACCGTTAGGGTTGTGATTCGAATCTGTTCGATGCGCGCTTAGGTATTGCCAGATGTACTAGCGCGCGACAAAATCGGAAAAAGAAATAATCCTTCAATCGAAGGCGTGGTTCGGAATACACGTTAAGCATGTGGTCCCTAGTGTGGTTAATCCACACTAGCTGGCAGTTACTTAGTGTAACACCCCGGCAGTCGAACCAGACGCTTTACAGTGCTGCTCCCGACTAATCAGTGCCATTGGGATTATTATTAATAGGTGGCTAACGAAGCTAGGAAACTTTTCCTTTTACGAAATGTCACAAAAAACTAGGTGGCTAACAAAACAAGTGAGGTTTTCCTTTTACCAAATGTCACAAAAAGCTAGGTGGCTAACAAAACCAGGAAGATTTTCCTTTTACGAAATGTCACGAAAACCTAGGTAGCTAACAAAACTAGGGAGCTTTTTCCTTTTACAAAATGCCACTAAAACCTAGGTATATATAGGTAATCTTGCCCGCCGCAGGCGCGGGGTGAGGGGGCAAAATTCAATTCTTCGTGTTCCCATACCCCTAAAGTTTGTACACTTTATGAATAAAAAAGATTGCAAATACTTTGCTTGTGATTGTTAAACAAAGGAGAGAAAATATTGTTTACATTACAAAAGACGATGCGGAGCCCCTAGCGGGGTTTAGGGCAGAGCTCCATACACGTAAGGTTGCCTGCAGTGCGTAATATAGCCAGCCGCAGGCGTAATCTAGCCCGCCGCAGACGCGGTGGTGAGGTGGCAGAGCCCCCCAAAAAAAATTCAATTTTTCGTGTTCCCATTTTCAACAATGATATTATTCTGTCTGAATAAGATATTATTGTTTGGAAAATGATATTATCGTAGCTCAAAATGATAATATCGTTCGAGGAACAATATTATCATATTAAAAACAATATTATCGTTCGTGCGATGTTATTATTGTGTCAGAATATGATATTATTCATTTCAAAATGATATTATCGTTGCTGAAAACAATATTATCGTCGCTACGACGATAATATTATTTTAAATATGAAAATGTCATTGCAACAATGATATTATTCTGTCTGAATACGATATTATTGTTTGGAAAACGATATTATCGTAGCTGAAAATGATAATATCGTTCGAGGAAAAATATTATCATTCCAACAATAATATTATCATATCAAAAAACGATATTATCGTCGAAAGTGAAAATACACTGGGCGATTTTGCCTTGCCCCGACTTCTGTATTTTATAAAGTCCGGATTTTGTATCAAATTAAAATATCACACCAAAAATTTGAAATGAAGTAGAAAGATTTAGTATAATTTTCTTTATGCCCCCTAAGCCCCCGCGCCTGCGGCGAGCTCTAAACGCCCTGCAGGCTGCCTCACATTCATGGGGCTCTGCCCCTTAGACCCCCAAGGAGGGGTTGTACCCCTCCTTGACCTCCCCACAGCGAGGGCCGCCGCCCCTCGACCCCGCTTTTCTATTGCGTTATTAAAATTCAGGCCTGTGGCTCTGTTTGAATGGGATATCTAATCGTTTCCCTTGTTACCTAACTAATAATAATCTGCCTTACAACCCATGAAGGGTTAGAGGCTAGATCATTATTTACTAGTTTCGCTGTTTGTGGTTATACTTTTTTTTTGAGATCCTTTCATTACCTAACTAACAAGATAAATATTTACGATGTGTAATTTGATTTTCAAACCAACCATAACAACTTCAAATTCAATGGTCAGATTTTGTCCGGATATTGCCCTGATCGTCCGGATTTTACATCCACCAGATTTTGTATCTTCTTAATTTTGAGGCGTCCGGATTTTGTAACATCCAGATTTTTTTGTCCAGATTCTGCCCGAACACCGAACTGGGTCTGAACCGCCTTGGTACTTTCGTATGGATGGTGAAGTTCTAGTGCTTCATTTGTCCAGTACTCTTGTTCATTGTTGGTTTTAATCAGCATTGTGGACAAGTGTTTAATCTTATCAGACCGAAACAGTGGCGAAAAACCACTCGTTTATTTTTCTATTTAAAGCTCATCTCAGCCTAAAGTGAGAGTTTTAATTTTTTTAATACATTTTTCTCAAGCTTTACAATTTACTTCTAATATTTTCGATATTTTTTAGCGGAATAAACAACAAAATCAAATTATATACCCCAAGAAATCTAGTATACAATTTTCAGTTTCGGTTTTCTGTATTGGGGTTTTCCGGTATTAGTACCGGTATTGCATTCCCATATCTAATTACAAATTTTCTCGTTGACTTTCAAACTTTTACTGGACTATACAATAACGTTTTGTTGAATGCCTAATTTCCTATTTGGTTTGATAAAAATAAAATGTTAGCGACATTGATTTCAATTTCACAATTCATTTAAGGAACAACGAATGAAGAGAACTATAAATTGTTAATTGGATCGATCGTCATACATTTCATACCATAGACAGTTTGAAGTTAACTTTCTTTTCAATTTTCTTCACACTTTTTTGGTTGCTGAATTGAACTGCTTCATATTTTATATATAATATACAGGACCTAGGTATATTATAATATATTATAAAATGATATTCAATAAATACGAAAAATGCAAAATGAAAAATTACAAAATCAAATTGTCGTCTAATAAATTCAAGAGCCAGATCGGTTTTGAATTGATATTGTGTGGTGTTGTATTTTCAAAAAGGGTAAAAAATACTATAACACCATAGTTACGATGTGGTTGTCTATAGCATTCTGTGAATGGAAAACATATCCGGCTTCAAATAATGTTTATAATGTACAACTACAACAATAATTGTATTATCGCTTGGGTTAATTGAAAATAATAACGTTGTTACTAGGTAATTTTCAGGTATAAACTTTTTATTTGTTGCCGATATTTCCATCAGCTCATCCAATCTGTACGGATCATCTAAAATTTCATATTTTTAATGCAATCAGCGAATTTAACATAAAAATAGTGAGGAGCGAAAAAATAATCGACAGAGCTTAAAGAGGAATTATTATTTGAGTTCATATGCAAGTGTTGTTCATGTGATTTATTTGAAAGAGCAGGTATGCATACAAAATCACTTTATATTAGGTTCGTCAAAAGAGGCATAACATAAAATGATTTTCCTTTCATAGAATACAAGAGTTTGTGATATTATTATGCACGTGGAGCAAGCACGCTATCACGGTTAAAATATTTAAAAAAAATTAATCCTCGTCTCTTCAATGAAGCATTAAGCTATTTCATCGTAATTGTCGATCACTAAGAAACATTGCGTCATAATTTTGCGGTAAAAAACTGTTTCCTTTGATTTAAGACGCGTTTCCTTCGACTACATGGCACCAACAAGGCACGATAAGATGGATGGAACTTTTCTCACAGCCATCGTATACCCTTGACTACAAAGGGCTCACTCCCCCTTCCCCCCCTTTAACGATACACTTCTGAGATGAAGTGCTAACTACCAAACTATTTCAGAGTCCATTAAGTCCACCATACCCTTCCGGAGGATTAATGCTCTAAACAGGTCGATAGTACCTGACCTGAACCTGAAATCTTAAATTTGAATTCAGGTCAGGTCAGGTCAGTTGAAAAAAACCTGACCTGACCTGAACCTGATTTTTGTTAAACCTGAAATTACCTGAATGACCTGGTTATTTTTTATTTGTTTGGGAAAAATTGATTAGTTGTGTTTTTGAAAAACAAAACATGATACTCTGGTACCCTTTGTATACTTATATCATATAACCATACTCGTTATTGACGTTGCATTATGTAGTCAAGCTAATTGGACGATTTTTCATTCATTCCTAGAGAAGTAAACGTTGTGGTCGTAAATTTGTGATATTTTGACTTTCTAGAGCCACAGACGAATGTTATGAGCTGTAAGGGTCTTCAGACAGGCGGAAGTTATGTAAATAAATTATATTTGTTCTATTTTTGATTCGTCACTGACGGGGTGCTCAGAACAGGTTAGGTTTGACCTCGCCTTAACCTGATATACATTAAAGCTGATCTAGCCATGAAACTTGAAATTTGATTTTATTTCGGGCTTAGGTCAGATCAGGTTCATGTTGACCTGACAATTTGTATGAAAATATTCAGGCCAACCTGAAACTGACCTCACCAGAATCTGAAATAAAATCATATTTCAAGTTCGGTTCAGGTTCAATTTAACGCAAGACCTAAAATGCGATCATTAGGTTACGGTCAAAATCAGGTTTAGGTTAACCGAAACTAAAACAGGTCGAACCCGATTTTCCGATTTTCATAAACCTTAATATTACCTTTTTTTAAGATACAAGTGAAACACGTATCTCGATCTCAACTTCGAGAGGGGCACAAAAATCAAAAGACCAATCCGGGCAGGGGCGCCGGCCGACTTTCATTTGACTCGTGGGGGGCAAACAAATCGAAAGCAAAAATTTCGTTAGGGGCATCCAGAATTGACTTTAAGTGAAATCCGCCGCAGGCGAAAGTTTCCAATGTTATAACCCCGTGATTTCAGGAGAACTTAACACTATTTGGCATAATTCTCGTAGGGGGCACCGCCCCTCACGGATTTAACCGTATTTCTTTTGTCTAATGAAATAAGACTGTTTCTGTCGATGAGCTACGACGCGATGTAATATGGAACATTAATCGAAATGATAATAAAATAAACCTCAAATGAGTGTGTTGGGATCAAGGTTCGGTATATTCCAACTGTCAAAATAACATTTTAAACGTCAAATAACTAGGATTTCATTTGTCGGAGATTCTCTTTTGATCAAATATATTAACATAAGCGACATAGACATTTTGCACCATTTCCCTAACTGCTCGTTGACTTAAAGACTTGACGTTTAAAACGTCATTTTGACAGTTGGAATAAACCAACTTTTGATACCTACAAACTCAAATAATATTTATTTATTATGAGAGGAACATCGAGGCTTCCGCTCATATGTCAATGTAGTGCTAAAGCGAAAAAGAATAAATTATGTTGGTTTATTCTTCTAGTGCATAACGCGGAAAACACAGCCCGAATGCAAAAAACAAAATTAAATCTCATCCGACTACATTTTTCATGAGACTCGTATGATCATTTTGGATTTCAAGTCATTCAGGTTTAATCAGGTATTTTGGATTTCAGGTTTCAGGTCAGGTTGAAATCTAGAAAGTCAGGCTCGGGTCGTAATGAGGTCAGGTTGACCTGACCTGACCTGACTACGAGCGTTATGGGAGATGGAGGGCTTACAATTGTTCCTCTCCATCGTACTCCTCTGAGAGGAACGCATTCTCCATGTAACGAAACTTGTTTCCTTTCCAAACAAAATCAAAATTCTTTTCTAAAATATTTAATTATTCACTAAAACGTTTGAAAAACAAAACATGATACTCTGGTACCCTTTGTATACTTATATCATATAACCATACTCGTTATTGACGTTGCATTATGTAGTCAAGCTAATTGGACGATTTTTCATTCATTCCTAGAGAAGTAAACGTTGTGGTCGTAAATTTGTGATATTTTGACTTTCTAGAGCCACAGACGAATGTTATGAGCTGTAAGGGTCTTCAGACAGGCGGAAGTTATGTAAATAAATTATATTTGTTCTATTTTTGATTCGTCACTGACGGGGTGCTCAGAACAGGTTAGGTTTGACCTCGCCTTAACCTGATATACATTAAAGCTGATCTAGCCATGAAACTTGAAATTTGATTTTATTTCGGGCTTAGGTCAGATCAGGTTCATGTTGACCTGACAATTTGTATGAAAATATTCAGGCCAACCTGAAACTGACCTCACCAGAATCTGAAATAAAATCATATTTCAGGTTCGGTTCAGGTTCAATTTAACGCAAGACCTAAAATGCGATCATTAGGTTACGGTCAAAATCAGGTTTAGGTTAACCGAAACTAAAACAGGTCGAACCCGATTTTCCGATTTTCATAAACCTTAATATTACCTTTTTTT
Source organism: Pseudolycoriella hygida (assembly GCA_029228625.1). Lineage (NCBI taxonomy): Eukaryota > Metazoa > Arthropoda > Insecta > Diptera > Sciaridae > Pseudolycoriella > Pseudolycoriella hygida. The sequence continues at coordinate 47,483,137 of CM055406.1, forward strand.
AAGATACAAGTGAAACACGTATCTCGATCTCAACTTCGAGAGGGGCACAAAAATCAAAAGACCAATCCGGGCAGGGGTGCCGGCCGACTTTCATTTGACTCGTGGGGGGCAAACAAATCGAAAGCAAAAATTTCGTTAGGGGCATCCAGAATTGACTTTAAGTGAAATCCGCCGCAGGCGAAAGTTTCCAATGTTATAACCCCGTGATTTCAGGAGAACTTAACACTATTTGGCATAATTCTCGTAGGGGGCACCGCCCCTCACGGATTTAACCGTATTTCTTTTGTCTAATGAAATAAGACTGTTTCTGTCGATGAGCTACGACGCGATGTAATATGGAACATTAATCGAAATGATAATAAAATAAACCTCAAATGAGTGTGCTGGGATCAAGGTTCGGTATATTCCAACTGTCAAAATAACATTTTAAACGTCAAATAACTAGGATTTCATTTGTCGGAGATTCTCTTTTGATCAAATATATTAACATAAGCGACATAGACATTTTGCACCATTTCCCTAACTGCTCGTTGACTTAAAGACTTGACGTTTAAAACGTCATTTTGACAGTTGGAATAAACCAACTTTTGATACCTACAAACTCAAATAATATTTATTTATTATGAGAGGAACATCGAGGCTTCCGCTCATATGTCAATGTAGTGCTAAAGCGAAAAAGAATAAATTATGTTGGTTTATTCTTCTAGTGCATAACGCGGAAAACACAGCCCGAATGCAAAAAACAAAATTAAATCTCATCCGACTACATTTTTCATGAGACTCGTATGATCATTTTGGATTTCAAGTCATTCAGGTTTAATCAGGTATTTTGGATTTCAGGTTTCAGGTCAGGTTGAAATCTAGAAAGTCAGGCTCGGGTCGTAATGAGGTCAGGTTGACCTGACCTGACCTGACTACGAGCGTTATGGGAGATGGAGGGCTTACAATTGTTCCTCTCCATCGTACTCCTCTGAGAGGAACGCATTCTCCATGTAACGAAACTTGTTTCCTTTCCAAACAAAATCAAAATTCTTTTCTAAAATATTTAATTATTCACTAAAACGCTATTAATTCTTACAACTATTGCGCAACCCCTTACATACTAACCTAACCTGTTACGTTGGGTGTTGAGACTTCATAAAATCATTGCGGTGAGATGAGGTCCTTGGAAATCAAACTAAACCAATTGATCACATCTGCTTGTCGGTTCGATGAAATCCACTTGAATGACAATGTAATTTTTGGCCGTGTATCTAAAAGCTGTTCGATTCCAAAATAAATCGAATGCTCACAACTGATATGTAATCAACAATCTTACCCCTTATCTCGAGCTTTTTATCAAATATGGAAGATTTCACTAGCACTCAACTCGTGCTTTACTATGCTTCAAATGTTGCAAAGATAAATGCTTAGGTTAACACACAACCGTTCAGCTTCACGTTCAATGCAAAAAGACTCGAGACCGTGTACCTTTTGACAACCGTCAATTCCAATCGCATTGCTCATCTTTCGTGTCATGCACACCATCTCTGTCTCAGTCATCACACCGAGTGTCTCCAAAAATGTTTACTGGGGTTAATTCAGAAATCTATTCTACGCTAATGTTAGGTTTTTACAAACATTCTTAAGCCTAAGCAAACCCGAGTTACATCCATCAAAAGCCTTTTAGACATCAAGTGATATCAAACTCCTCTGTGAGACATACTGGGTTAATACATAATAAGTAAATATCAGATGTGCCTGAAACAACATAATTTTACAAAATAAAACTCACGAAAACGGATCCACAAAGTTTTCGTACCTCGCCTAAGCTTCCTAAGAAATCATCTAAATTCCCTAAAAAAATCGCATATAGTCTGTATTGACGTTGACCGAAAGAAAAAACTCTTCTTCCACGCTTGAAACTTTCAAAGAGTAGCACACTTTCAGCGTTCGAACAAATGTATTTTTAATGATACTCCATGCTGGCTGAAATGCTAATATACTATCCAACTCACAAGAAAATAATCGAAAGTATTCGTGCATTTCATATATGGCTGAAGTAAAACGTCTTTGCAACGATAAAACTTTTTCTTCCCTTTAAACTATTGAAATATGCCCTAAAGAGAAATTAAGTCTTTTCGTTCGTGAGAATAGAGTTCCACAAATTGCAAAAATCGACGGAGTATTTACAATATTTTTGCTTGTAATCGATGTCTGTAGTTATATACGCCCGGGAAAAGTTGTTGCTTACAAGCATTTTCCAACTAAAGCATTGATAGAGATTATGGCTTTTGAAAGAATGAGTTCAAAAGGAAATGTTGAATGATAATAAATTTTTATAAAAAATTCGCAAATTTTCTTGTGATTTCAAAAAGAAAAGTCCGTCTTAAACGAATATGAATTTATTGTTCACTTTTCCGTAGTCAATTTTAAGTGACGATATCCATATTCTGCTCCCAGGAAATCATTTTCTTCTTCCATGTAGTTACCAGTAAAAGATATCAAAACAATTTCATCCCCAAAACACAACTCGTGGTATGAATAACAAATTTTTCATTTATACAAAATGAGTTTCGGAACGAGTTCAAGGGAACTTTGAATGTGACTGGATTTGAATGCATATATCTACGGATAGCTATCATGTACAAAATTCAATAATCAGTGAATAGTCCGTATACAGCTTTTCACTTGGTATTTTGTCTGTTTTACTTTTAGTTCAAACATTCTTTATTTCCTCATCCTCACCTCTTTTTAAAATTATTGACTGAGGATATTGAAAATTCGATGAAATTAAATGAAATAAAGCTTATAGCTTTGTTGATTGTAAATTTGATTTTAATATGCTGGCTGCAGCAGGGGCCTATTCGAGCGAAAGGAAAAGAAAGTCGTGTTAAGATTGATGTTTCATTGAATGAAAGTAAGAGGGATTTCAATGAAGGGATTTATTATTGGAATAATTGCCAAAGGAAAATTATGGGCTGATTTAACACGCCCCTAATCTCTTAGCGTGCTCATAGTGTCCTTATGAAATGAGCAACTGACTCGTTATTATACTGTACTGTACTCCTGTAGATTGTGATTCACAACATCAGACAATAGTACCCACTTGTCGGTGGCGGCATCTTCTGATAGATGGATACGGTTCAACATGGAACTAAGGACTATCTGTCAGTGGCGCCATCACTTGCTTTCATAGCTGAATACGGACGGACGAATGTAGAACAAGTTCCTTAATCCATTACTATGAATAAAGACTTTTTCCAACATTCTCAACAACGTGAGAACCTAGAAAACGTCGCGCAAATGATCTACAGAATGGACTTGCTTCAATAAAAGTTTTTAGCGAAACCCACTAGTGGGTAACGCTTATATGCTCGTATTTCCGCCCGTATCACGCAAATCTCAGCTCTCAGAGAGCTCAAACTTTCACCATTCGAAAGCTCTTTGACTCTAGATTTGCAGAAATGCCAAAGGGGAGAAGGACAGAGGGGTCTTTCCCAATTATGCATATCTCGGCTTCTAGACCACCAAAAGAATTGAAACTTGTGTTATTCAACAGTTCTTTGACTTTAGATTGCGAAAGAGAGGGAGATGAAAGGGCTCATTGCGTGTTAAACATATCTTGGCTCCTCGTCCACCTAGAGCCTTGAAACTTATGCTATTCGATACGTCTCTCACTCTATATTTGCAGAAATGCCGAAGGGGTGGGGGGACCCGTGTGGCATATGCCGCAAGGGAAGAAGCTGTTGAAACATTTCTTTAGTTATAGAATGCTTCAGAAAGTTCAAGAAAATTGTAGATCGTACTAGAACGTTCTAGAAAGTTCTGGAATGTTCAAGAAAGTTCTAAGATGTTCTGGAAAGTTCTACGATGTTTTGGAAAGTTCCTGAATGTTCTATTTTGTTTTAGACGTACTAGAATGTTCTCGAATGTTCTAGCAAGTTCTAGAATGTTCAAGAATGTTCTGGAATGTTCTAGAAAGTTTTAGAATGTTCAAGAATGTGCTAGAATGTTCTCGAAACTTTTAGAAAGTTATAGAATATTGTCAATTTTATAACTATGTTCGTTTGCATGAACAATTGAAAGCAACTGTGTAGTTAAATCCTACATGCTAAGATGTGGCTTACGCGGCTATGCCAATTTGTGGGTTTTTGGAAATCGTGAAAAATATATTTTTCACGATTTCCATGACTTTTTACGATTTTTGCTCTTCCGCGCGCCTAGATTACCTCATGGCTGTTAGCAGTCATTCACACTTTTGAGGAGATTGTGAATCGGATAATTTGCTGCATAACAGTCGTTTGCTGTTTAACGAATGAATCTATCTTCTAACCAAGCGTTGTTCTAGCATTGGCAAGTGTACTAAAATACATTAGAACACATTGCACTAGACACAAAAATAGTGTCACGAATCCAAATCTAGTAGTCCAAATAAATTCATTTGTGGCGTTAATCGAATAGGTTATGGACACAGTACACGAAAAGTAAAAAAATGGTTCGCTGTAATTTATTAAAACTTGCAAAAAAAATTACGTAAACTCCACGAAAAATTATAAATTTCAAAGCAATTCTTTAAAAATAAAAACTTTTTAAAAGTTTCGCAAAATTCGTACAAAAATAATCCTACAATGAGCAAAAACTCCCATAGGGACTTTTTCACAACACTCTTCGTCAAGGAAATTTACCCCTCGCTTTTAAATTTCAAGCTATTCGTTCGAAAAACGTTAATATAATCCTTCACATTTCTTACGAAAGACTATGGTTAAAAGTTCTCCTAAACAAAGGTATAACGATTGTAAAGAAAAAGTCTGCCTACCAATGCACAAGGAACAATCAATTTTAAATTTAATTCATTGGACTGTATTCTATTAACCCGCGCGGATGAATCACTTCAAAATTTTATTAGAAGCAAAATCTTACGACTACCAATGTCGATAAAGATTACTATACAGTTAGCGTAAATTTGCAAAACGAGTACCTCTCCTTGTCCGGTATGGAAAAAGTTATATTTTAAATAACGATTTCCATTTGAAAGCACATTTCATTCACCCTTCGTTAACTGGAAACAGACAAATTAATTATTTAAAAATTAATTTCGTTGAAGCCTATCCACATACTCAAACAGCATGCATATTCAACGTCGTGCCACACAAAAGCAGATAAAATGATGTACCATTGATACAAGCTCACGGTATCCCTCGTATTAAACAATATATATGAAGAGTCGTTAACTTTGTATTATGCAAAACATAGTGCTCATAAAACAACATTTAAATTTATGATATTTTGCGAGCTTTTTGTACGGATTTTTATTTTGAAATATATTTACTTCACTTTCATTATGATGAATATAACTTCATACATATAAATAAGCCCCATATACGCCATTTGTATGATAGATGTACGGTAACAGTGGTGTGCTGTACATTGTAGGTAGCTCCAAGATTAAACGTAAAATTTGGTGAATGCCAGGCATGCTATTAATTTCTAGTAAGTTCTCAGGCTTCATATTGTTGGCATACAGATAGATTTTGTAGACCACTCACAACTCAAACTGTTATTTATGCAACAAAATGAAAAATAGAAATATTTCGTCATTGTGTAATGAAACATTTCAGTTTTGCGTGTTTGGGCCGTAATAAAATACATATGGAAACCCATTATGATATTCAACCGAGATTAATCCATTAATACCATCACCATTTTTCGACCTCTCTCAAATAGTTTCGTACATATTTTAATCCCTACTCCACTGTACAAAGTTTCTTTGAAATATGAAATTAATTTAATATTTAATAATATGAACAGTTTTGTTCTGATGACAATAAGAAAAATGTAATAAAAACTTAATGAGCTACAGATAGTCGACACCATATCGGTTAGGTCTTTGAAATGTGTTTCGATGTAACGTACACATTTTCTGACGGCTCCTCTTCAGCAGGTGTATGTCGTTGGCACCCCCCATTTATGTGCTGGGGGTGGGGAGTTCAGAAAAGGTAGTACTATTTATGTGCTCACTGATGGTACCAACCCCAATTTTTGTGTTCATAAGGTAATCGAGCACAAAATTCCTGAACATTGCAAACGTGTCAAAACGGTCATTTTTGTATGGGGACTGCGTCACGCTCACATTTTAACATTGAAATTCTTATCTCAGAATTTTGTGCTATTTATGTGCTGACAAACGTCTAAGTTTAAATTTTTGTGCTGATCAGGGAGCAGAGCACGAACATATTGAAATGGTCATCAAGGTGCATGATTGGCACTGGATGCCGAAATGTTGATGCTTCTAATATGTTCAAGAACACAACTGTTTTAGTTGAGTTCAATCTGAGCGTCATTACAATGACAAAATAATTCAAAATAAAAATTCTCAACCTGTGACCTTCTGTTACTTGTCTATGTGATCGAAAATTAAAGTAAAATTTCCACGTTTCAGTTTAATTGTTCCACGATCAAGCAAAGCTCGAGTAATATATAAGATATTCTCAAAATCAAACTGTTAAGTATATAACGAATGTGTAAGTATCCACTCAAGTAAATATACTTCATAGTATCGTATTATATTCTGCTGTATACGCGAGAGTGTGTTGATGCAAACTTGACATTATTTGCTTAAAGTTATATTCATTCTCAATTATTTATTGTTCATTACTTGATTGAGTACATACAACTATACTCTTGCATGCATAGTAAACTTTTGTTCCGAATTTGTAAAGAATTATTATTTTAGCCTCTGTGCTTCCAGAACTTGGTTCACATTGCCTAAAAATCATGCATACGCTTCATTTATGAGAAACACTAAAATTCATAGATAACAACTTCAATTTGCTTTTTTGTTACACAGATACGAATCAATAAACAAAATATAGTGTGGATTTGAATCGAAAAACACAATAAAAACGAAAATGAATTTTCCTGAAAAATTAAATGTAAACATCAAGTATAAAATAAACATGTATGTTACGCGGACCCGAACGAATTCCCAAACACAAAAAACTTTCAGAAAAATTAAAAATCTATCTTAAAAAGAACCCTCCAACGCAAACTTGCGTATCACAGTGTGGAATATGTCACTATATGTGGGCACGAATAACTGTGAAAGACGGTGACGAAAAATTTTATCCCAGGAGTTATGAGCGGTTTAAGATGACATTTCTAAAAATGCAGTGTTCTGGTCGAATGTATGTTTACTCTTCAAATGTTTGAGATAGAAATATTTGATCTTCAGCAAAGTTGTTAAGCATAAAATAAGGAACAACTTTGCTAAAGAAACATTTTTAGGAAAAATTTTATTTTGGAAGTTATGAACTGTTGAAATATGAAAATTAGATTTTACAAAAAATATAAAAATTTTCCCAGTTTAAGTGATCATAACTTCCAAAAACATAAGCAAAGACTCGTACGTAACCGTATCAGTATATATATTGCAAAGTTTTCAAAATGAGCAAAAAGTGGGCCATATTTTCCCAAAACCCTGAGATACGTGTTCACTAAAATTTGATTCTCTAAAACTTCGTCTTTGTAAGCAACTTTCTAGCTCTCATAGTTCTAGAGATATGGGTCATCCCTCACAATGCTAGAAGTGCCATATCCCAAGGATTGGGCCATTTTTCCCCAAAATCCTGAGACACGTGTTCGCTAAAATTTGATTCTCTACAGCTTCGCCTTTGGAAGCATGGAAGCAGCTTTCCAGCTCTCATAGTTCTAGAGATATGGCTCATCCCTCACAATTCTAGAAGTGCCATATCCCAAGGATTGGGCCATATTTTCCCAAAGCCCTGAGACATGTGTTCGCTAAAATTTTATTCTCTACAACTTTGCCTTTGAAAGTAAAGCTTAACAGTATTGTAATGTCTATTCTTTTCCTACAAATGTTTACCTGTGGTGGGTAATTTTGTCTCCACAGTAAGTAATGTTTGAATAATCTGATACAGCTTTAAATATTATTCATACAAACAGCTGTTGTGACTAATTCACTTAACCTGGAGATAAGTTACATAACATACCAACACTAGGTATTGCGAAATTTGTAAAAACTAATTTGAAAGATGAATAAATCGACACCTTTTCATAACATCGGTGTTCGAAAATTAACTGATTTTGAGTATACCTATAATGACATTTGCATAATTTAGCATAATACTGCATACGAGAACATTTCCACTCCACAAAGCAAAAATGAATGGGTAAGGGTATGCATCGATTCATTATATTATTAACGACTAAGCGCAGAGCAATCACAAGTTTACTATGAACCCTCTGATCAACAAGGCAAACTATCTTGCAGCATCGTTCATTTCAGCTTAGACCAGACGTAAACTAGAGCGCGTATACTTGAATTGTGTATAACTTTAACCTGTGAGTTATTAATTTTCATTAGAGTATTAACGTTACAAGTATACTAACATTGTGTTACCTACAATAGCAACATCAGAAATTATATTTGCGAAATAATTAAAATATCTGCAGCAGAAGGAGTGCTATGTTATGAAGTTAGTTAAATTATCAATGTAGCTGGGCCTCAGGAGTGAAACTGACTTATTTCATGGAAACGCTGTCATAGGTAAAACCAGTAACTATTTTGAGAAAACATTCTCTCTATTTTTCCATTTTTTCTTTATTTTTCCATTGAGTTCAGGTTTTTTTTTAAATTTTTCCTAATTTCTTCGACTTTTCTTAATTAATTTCATATGCAAACCATACAAACATATTGATTTGATAGAATTTGATCCAACTTTGGCTGCATCATATTGGTTGAATCAAAACGAACTTAGAATCGAGTATCCCCAACGTGGGCCAATTTTTAATGGGAAATTTCAAACTTTCTCTTCCTTAAAAAAGCATTTGTCTTTCGAAAATTTTAAGGTAAGTTACGTAAGAGGTACAAGTTTATCTTACTTCGTCTATGCAGATCGTTTAAAGAATTCATCAACATTGATTTGCGCCGCTATCTCCTATCTAACCGAGGCAGCAAAGGTTGAATAATTATCTCAATCAAAAAATATATCTTCATTCTTCTAAGTTTTTTCATAAATTTGATTATTTTAGTATGAGGATAGTGGGTAAGGTGTATGCGAGTTTACTTGTTGACCGGGTTAGGAAGGTGTACTGGATGAGATTCAGGGTAGTTTCAGGCCTCTAAGAGGGTGTCAGAATCAGATTTTCCGACTCAGGCAGACTATCGAATAGCTTTATGCAAGGAACATCGACTTGGAGAAGGCATTCGACCGGGTACCAAGACATTAGCTGTTCGGGGTTCTTAGCGAGTACGGTATCAATGGGAGTTTACTGCGTGCGATTCAGAGTATTTACTCAGGGAGCAAGGCTGCGGTAACAATAGATGGGGAAATTAGTGATTCTTTCGAGGTTATTGAGGGCGTTCGTCACGGTCGTTGTCTCTCCCCGCTTCTGTTCATAATTTTCATGGACAAAATTATCAAGCGAGCATACTTGCAGGGAAATGTCGAGGTGGGTGAGGTAATAATGAAAATACCTATACAGTCATCTGTTTCATCAGTTCATCTGATTCTGTTAGCAGATACTACGAAGGATTTACAGGGTGGGATTGACTGCCTAAATGATGTAGATAAGTGTAGGGAAAGCTGAGGTTATGCAAATCTTGCAAGGAGACAGTTTGCAGTTTAAATGGGGAGGAGCTGGAGCAGGTTTCTGAATTCAAGTACTGAGGAACTATTTTTTCAGGGGATGCCAAGTTAGTTAAGGATTTCAAGGAAAGGAGAAAAACGCGGTTGTCAGTCAGTTGAGGTCGCACGTGTTCAATTAAAGGGAATTAAGTAGCGGGACAAAGCCAGCTATCCACAAGTCAATTTTCAGGCCGACGATTTTGTATGGTAGTGAGAGTTGGGTGTACTGCGGGTATCTCGTGTATGAACTGGAGGTTCCCGATATGAGGGTTCTTAGGAACGTGGCGAACGTTAATCGGAGGGATAATCAGTGGGATAATCATATTAGGAACGACGAAATTAGGGATAATTTAAGAATTTCGTCAGTGGAGGAGTATGGTCAATAACAGGCTACCGAAAAGGATCTTGGATGCACAGGATTCAATTAAATCAGATTGAGGAGTTAGGGGACCTTCTATGGCATACCATAGAAGCGCATGAAGGACGATTCATTCATTTATTTTCATTTTGAGTCAACTTAAGACAAGTGGACTTTTAGTACAAAGTGAGGTAAATGAAAACAAAAAACAAAAAAGTTACAGAGTCGTCAGCAGGAGTTAAACATTAGATCGTCAAAAAGCATCACAAGTAGGTCGTCAAATAGGCAATAATGAGCTCGTCAAATTTCGAAATAGAAAAAAAAAATTATAAGCAAAAATGCAAAATATCACATATCTCAGAATCGACTTAAAGCCGAGTCAAGTGCTTGGTGAAGTATTTTGCGAAACTGCTTATGGGGCAATGTAATGTCGATGATCCTGCATTAAACATGCGGCAGGCGTTTTCGAAAGGCGAATGGTATGATTGGATTGTTCGATGCGTTGGGATAGAAATTATGCCGTTGTGCCTGGTGAATCTCGAATTGAAGATTATCCGTGAACGAAGTGCTGGTGAATTGTTTTTACCCGAGAGCAACGAGTGAATGAACAAGTTCACCATTCTTAGGTTTCGACATAAAGACTTCACACCGAAAGGATCTAATATCGTCAATAAAGTTTGATGATGATGATGAGCACAGTGGGGGTGCGGGATGTACCGGAAACTTCATCACATCACTTTAGAGGAAGTCTTACGTTTGTGATGCACCGTGACGAGAGAAGGGATAGGAAAATTCCGAAAAATAACGTGACGTTATTATATTCTTAAAATGGAATGTCTTGTCTATTTTCTCTAATTCCCTATAATTGACATAATGGAGTTATCAATACTTTTAAATACTGAATTTCGGAAGTCATTAATGGATGACCCTGTGTCAGTAAGAGAAATAATTTTCCTACATTCTTTGGTCAACCGAACTGTGAACCGGACGTTTAGTTCCTACCGAAATTTCGGTTTCGGTCAATGTTTTAACAGTGACTAAATCTTGGATCACAAATCTTTGTACAAAAAACACGCCATGCAGTCAAGTGAAATGTTGTGACAACTTTTGAACATTCACAAAATTCTATTTGTTGGTTCAAAAGTTACCTCCAAGTAGCTCTTTAGTACGCATTGACCTTGTTAAGCTTTATGATACAAATTTAGTGGTAAACAAACCTTTGAACTCATATACTTTATATAGAAAATCGGATCACTCCGGATCGTTTGCACCATTTGAGTTCAAGAGAAATGTTTCAAAACGTACAAAAGCGTAATCGAAAACTTTACACATCACTTAATGTCTAAGACGACAAGTCGATTCATTATTTTATGTTTTGTATATAAAGCAAAAATGTATATAAAAAGTCTTCTCAACCAATATCATTCCATAAAGCGAGAAAAAATTAAAATCTAATATGAAAATGTCATTAATCATAGAAAAATTTAAATTTCCCCAACATAAATTGCTGCCATCAACCCCAACACAATCTCGCGATAAAAATCCAAGTTACAAAGTTAGGGATTTCATCTCATTTCAATACAAAATCTATGTTGGCTCTTGTATTCAAATATATATCGTCTAAATACATAAACGATGCCGTATAAATATTTTTCCATCAAGTGAAGCTGATGAATAATTAAATTGAGTTTTTATTTTAAATATGTAAAAGAATATATGTGTATGTTATGTGCATGTAGGTTATCATTGTTCTACACCCTAAATCGAAATATATGAACAGCTGTGTGGCCATTCACTTCAAGAGAAAGGTGATTCGCTTCCAAATTCACAAATACTGGTTAACACGAGGACTTATTCATCCAATTCGTAGTTCATTATTGTCGAAGAAGAAACAATCGGTTTTTAACTCGATTCGGCCATGCAACGCGAGTTGTCGATGTTGCCGAATCCTATAACAAACTGAAAATCAAAAAACGACATCTATAAAATGTAGCCGAAATTCAAAAACTCCAAAAAATCGGTGTAAATTGTACGATGTACTTTTTCATAGTAAGTGACACACACTCGTGCCTGTCTAAACGAAGAGCCACTCTGGTGGCAAAAAGTGGAACCAGGCCAAACGAATGACTGCGATGACTGAAACCTGTCATTCCACCAGAGTGTTATTTTGATGAATTTTTGCGACTTCGAGATTATTTCCCGATTTTACACAGAAATAGTAATTAACGCTACTGAACCAAACAAAAGGTGTCTACCTAGTTGCGTACACTGTAAATACATACACAGGGCTTGGAAAAGTATTTCTGGCGCTAAATGCGATTTTCCTCTGTAGGAATTAATACAATTTGCGTATACTAGGGATATTGAAACAAAAAATGGACCTCAGAAATTCATTTCGTTAGGAAAGCTGTTAATTGTGAAAATCAACAACATTTAGGCTTCACCGGAACTACCCTTAACGCCGATTACCCTTTTCATTATATGCCGTACACCGTAACTACACCGCGCCTTTTTTTTCATTTCTCTTTTATCACTCTTTTCACGTATTCGCTTACATTTTGTTCATGTAAAACAGTTTTTTTACAAACGGAATTAAAAAGAAACGTTGTACACATAATCTTATGATTCTCTTCCTGAAATATACTTCTATTGAGCAATACAACCTGGTAAATCTCGATTTAAACAGCGGCAATTGTAGCAATGCTAGTGACAAGCGACGTCCACGCTAACCCAACCATCTCATATGTCATGTTTTTCCTCTATTAGAAATTTGATGCATCCAGTTTTTCCTGACCTACTTTTTTTCATTTCGAAATTTGAGTGTGATCTACGATCGCATGTTGAAACATGAAATTGTACTTTTTTTCATTGTAGCAATAGTATGACATGTCCACCTCTGTTAGATAATAGTCCTCTATTTTCATTGAAAACCGACGGTGGTAGCCAATCGGTTCACTTGCAAAATGATCAAAATACATTGTCATATAATTCAAAATTCAAAGCATTTCCCATACAATACACAGTTTATATTTACCGCTCTGCTCTTTTTAAAAATACGTCAGTTGTACATTATTCAAAGCAATACTAGAAATTGATGTTAAGCGATGTGTTTTCGTATAAACGTTAACATTTACAGACATACGAAGCTTTGAAAAAAAAAAATAAATAAAAAAAAATTGAAATGCGACGTGTTTCTTTAGTATTCATTTATTCTTCTGTTACTTATATTGATGTGATATAAGTGCCTTGCTGTGAAGACTCTTATGAAAATTTTGCATTGCCAGCCCAGATATATGACGTAGAATGATTTTTCAAATATATCGTCCGATTTCCATATAATCGGGAAGACAAAATTTTATTGTTATGTTCAATGGCGAATAGCAATAAAATCGGAGATTGAAGTGCATCGCTAAAATCAAATCCTTTTGTCAAAAATAAAACAAATTTTCATTCTTTTCTCAATAGCAATAAATTCAGTAAAAGTTTGCTTTTTTTCTGTTTTTCCTTTCATAAAATTTTTTGTTTTCGGAATTATATAGAAATTGTACTTGCGAAAAAGTCTTTTTATCTCGTTGAATAAATAATTCCGGCCTTATCAAGTGAATTAAATAAATAAAGTTAAGATATCGTTTGAGTTGCGATATGACAAGCGACAGTTACGATGACGTTTGATATGAGAAATGTGTAATAGTTTAGGGATTTTCGGTTGTGAGCAATTTAGCAATAGCAATAGCAATTTATGCGACAAGTTGTTCAAAGAATTTGTTTTTTGTCACATGATGTGACAATGCCACATCTAGTGACAAAAAAGCCACATTTTCGCAACTTGTTTCGTAGTAGGTTTTATACAATTCGTTGCAAACAAAAACAACACCACTCAAAAGTATTGATAAAAAACTGTTTATGCAACGCCGTTGTGAAAAGTGAACTTTTTCATGCAACGTTTCGGTGACGTGGTCGTTTTATAACTGGTTTTACTTTTTATTACTCATTTGGGCGATAAAAAGTTCATTCAAAAGTTCGCGTTTCACAAGTTGTTGCATAAAGTCTTGCATGAAACACGTTGCGAAATTGGTTGTTTTTGTCACACGATGTGATTATCCAACTCGCTTCGCTCGTTTGATAACTTTACATTTAGTGACAAAAACAACTCCATTCCGCAACTAGTTGCATAAATAACTATTTCGTAACTGCTTTTTTAGTTACGAAAAGTTTGAAAGTTTCACATCTAGCGATAAAAAGTACCTCTTTTCGACGCTAGTTGTATTAGGTTTCGATTGATTGACACACATGACTTTGTGTCATGGCGGATTAAAAAAGCAAAGTTTTCGATAAAAAACACTGATGCAAAATGAATCATACATTCAATGCTTACAACTTCCGTATTTAGTAACTAGTAAGCCAAATAACGGTCCAACAGAACCGTCAACAAGCATTGAAAAAGTGGGACGTTGAAAAATTGCAGAACGAAGACATTCAACGCAAACACGCGGATAGTTCGGAGAGAAAAATTAATGAAGAAATGGTCAGTGAACAACACAGCATAGACGATACATGGAATCAAATTAGACGGAATGTAGAAAGCGCCGCAGCAGGGACGTTGGGAACGAGAACGGGAAATAACTGGTCTGAGCGAGCTCTGGAGAGCAAAAACGCAGCTCGACTTTAAACTCTAGGTCGATACACTCGAGGAGGCAAGGCAGAGTACCGTTCGAAGAGAAATTTCGCTCGAAAACTGTTCCAAAACAAAAAGCGGCTGCAGGATAGGAACGTTTTGATCGAAATTGAAAAGTTTAGCCATAGGAACGAAACTCGGAACTTCTATCGGAAAGTAAATGAATCCAAAAATGGTTACAGTCGGCAACCCTTGCTGTATAAGGACAAGAATAGATTGGTCGTAGCAGATGAGGAAAGGTGCATTGCGAGATGGAATGAGTCTTTAAGGATTAAACACACCGAACGAAGAAAATAACGAATTGCTATTTCATACAGTGCAACCAACGATGCAAAAAGTTGAAGCTGAAATGTCGAGGCTCAGAAATCATGGGCGCGCGGTAGCAATGCGCCCGTGACGCAAGTCCCCATACGAACAAAAAATTCGGAAATTTTTTTTCGTATACTTCGGAACCATATATACAGCTAAGTTTTGACTTCCCCCCCTTGCGACGTACCCCCCGGAAAAT
This sequence comes from Pseudolycoriella hygida, assembly GCA_029228625.1. Lineage (NCBI taxonomy): Eukaryota > Metazoa > Arthropoda > Insecta > Diptera > Sciaridae > Pseudolycoriella > Pseudolycoriella hygida. The sequence goes on from CM055406.1 coordinate 47,498,307, forward strand.
ATTTTTCCTGGATTCTACGGAATTCTAAGGCGAAATGTTTTTTCACTCATTAAAATCGGTCCAGTGGATCCGGAGATATGACCTTTAGAAAATCGTCATTTTCCATACAAAATGTGCACTTTCATAGAAACCAAAGTTAATGGAAATATCCTACGTTAGTTACTTAGTTACTTAGTTAGTTACTTAGTTCCAGAGCCATTTGTATGAAAACCCACTTTTTTGGAGTTTTCTCGAAAACGGCTCGATATCTTTTCTTGAAATTTTGCAGGGACCTTCGGCTGGGCATTCTACGCCATATGAGATTTTAAAAAAGTGGGGGTACCGGCCTCGTTTGGGCGCCAGGGCTCTTAGAAGGCGCCATATAAAGCCCATATGTATGTGTTTGTGTGTGTGTGTACGGAAGCATATTTTGTATAAGACATGGTTGGGTGTTCGAGATACAGGTTTGGTGTCAAAGGGAAAGATGTTGGGTTGGGTGTGTAGTCTATAGTGGTGACCGCCAAAATGGCGGAAAATGGACCGGGGGCTCAAAAAAAAAACTTTGGATATGTTGTAGAGGAAGTTGAGGGGATCATTTTCGCCCATGAAAGTAGTAGCCGCCGCGGCTCGGTTTGGCGGCGGCGGCGGCTCAAAAAAAAACTTTTGATATGTTGTAGAGGAAGTTGAGGTGATTTTTTTCGCCCATGGAAGTAGTAGCCGCCGCGGCTCGGTTTAGCGGCGGCGGCGGCGGCCCAAAAAAAAACTTTTGATATGTTGTAGAGGAAGTTGAGGGGATCATTTTCGCCCATGAAAGTAGTAGCCAAACTTCCAAAAGTACTGATATCACAACAAAACCCTTTTAAAAGGGAAATGTGACGCAAGTCCTTCTTCCTCCTTCCAAAACAACTGATATCAATTTGGGGTGACGCTTAAAGCTTTGAAACGCAAAAATTCTTTTGGAATGTTTTCATTTTTTATTAAAAAAATGCGTCACAAATGCCGGACCCACCAATGTAATAATTTTTCTACGCTTTCAGCTGTCATACGCAAAAATTTGATTTCCTGTTCAAAAATACGCCATACATAATGACAAATGTTTGCGTTGTGAAAGCTGAAAGAACAGAAAAACTATAACATTGGGGGGTCCGGCATTTGTGACGCATTTTTTTAATCAAAAATGAAAACATTCCAAAAGAATTTTTGCGTTTCAAAGCTTTAAGCGTCACCCCAAATTGATATCAGTTGTTTTGGAAGGAGGACTTGCGTCACATTTCCCTTTTAAAAGGGTTTTTGTTGTGATTTCAAAACCAGGGGGACAGAAAATATTCCCGGTGAACTTTTTAAGAACGGCGGCAACGCGCTATGTATTGAAATGCATGAGCTCATCACGCGTATATGGAATGTCGAGGTCGAGGAGTTACTGGAAGAGTGGAAGACTAGCACACTTTGCCCTATATACAAAAAAAGAGGCTTGTTAGAATGTGGCAATTTTCGAGGAATCGCTCTACTGGATATTGCTTACAAGATTTTTGCAAATATTCTTTACACATAGAAGTTTAGTTTTTAATGCAGGCTAAAAGTCATGATTTCTAGTATGGATATTTCACGTTACGGCAGAGTAAGCAAAAACATCTTGTTAAATGGTTGTGGGTTTTGCATGCGAAAATGTGCGTGGGATGCAAATGATGCAAATAAATCTTAAGGCAAGCTATTGACGGGTTTATTGAAGTACACCTACCTACCACTTGATGCGCAGTTATAAGGGACAAATGAACTTCATGCAAAACTAACGACCTCAACCCACACCCTTCAGGTCTGGATGTCCATGTCCATCCAAAATAAATATTTGCGAATTGGCTTTCTATGTGTTCATATTTAGCGAATCATATGGGTGTAAAAGCAACTTTCAGGATATCAAAACTTTCTAATTTCAATGTAAATCAGAGAGTGTTGGTTGATTGTGAAAAAATTCAAGGTCGGAGAGCGACAAAGTAACAAATGTTTTTTTCTGGTTCAGGTGTTGTCAGTGTGCATTTGTGCGGAAAAATAATTGAAAATGGTATTTCAGAACGTTTGAAGAAAATTCTACAAAGAAAGCACGATTGCAGATTCAGAGAGCAATTGTTTTTTTGATTTATAAATTAAATTGTTGGTGGGCATTTTTAATAAGACGGTATGACATGAACAATGCAACTCTATTATAATCATTCAAGATCGAAACCAAATACCGAGGGGATTAAGGACTCCTTACATCAAAGTAGAAGTCAAGACCTAAAACATTTATAAAAAGGTAACACTTGCAAGCAGATATTACAAATAACCACAAAAGTTCTACGTCACAAAAAGAGTTAAACTCAGTTTCAATCCCAAAATCCATCCCCGAAATTTCATCTGTGAAAAATCGTTCACTATTTTATCCCATGGTAAGCTACATAAACTTGAGAATTTGATGACACTCCAACCCTATAAAGTAAAAAAAAGTATCCACTTGCCGGAAAGTCAGGGTCTCTCAACTAACTTATCGACAAATTAGTCGAATACTAACAAAGAGGAATTTCAACGAGATGTGTAACTGTCTCGAAAAGTACAACCCATATTTCATTCAACAGAAAAAAATTAAAATGTTATTGCGAATGAGCCAATAAAAATGGTCTGGCTTCTTCAGTGTAAAACTTAATCTTTACAATTTCCAAATAGAGAGACAGAGGAGGTTGGTTCGTTGGTGTAAGCGGGCGAAGAACTTCCCTATAAGCAGAGGAACTATTGTTGTGCATTGTCTACATTTTGATATCGAATTTCAAATTTTTCAAATTTCCATGTACGAAAGTCTTATGTGCTTTTTCTAACAGATGACATTAGCAACTGGTTGCTCATGTATCCGACATCAATTATTTCAAGAGATGGCAGCAATTTCTTTGCTGAAATTGCAATTTACTAGTTAATGTTTTCGCCATTATCTCGTTGATGGTTCCACTTTCTACGTCAAAAAAGCATTTAAATATTTTTCCGCTGGGCAGCAACTCTTTCGCAATGAGGTGTCGGATTGGTAGGCTGAAAGTAGCCACTTTTCTTTTTCATAGTTCATGTGTCACAATGAAGACGTGTTATTAGAAATCGACCAGATATTTTTCGTCTGGTGTGTTACGGCCGTAATATCTATTAGGATTAACTAATAGCGGTGGTATCTAATCGTGGAGAGATTATTAAAACCAGATGTTCAATGTATTTCCCGAGGATCGAATTCCATAAGAAAGTTGAAAAGATGAAGCGTGGGTTACAAGTATTTTCGGTATTCCGTGCAAGAAACTGTTTTCTCATATTTTTTAAAGTCACCAACTATAACTTTATCATAAGGAAAAGCTGTACCTATCGTTTTTGTAGTCCTTATACTTCCTTAAATATCTTTTGAAATAAGTTGTGACTGTGACCCACGCTACATCTATACGGAAATACCCATAGGGCTAAGGTTTACAAAAATTATAAATTTGGAATTTGATGTCTTTCGAACGAATAAATTCAGGGAAAATTTGGTTGATGGAGGGCTTGCACAATGCTTGAACCGACATTTCCAGCGTTTTTATTCCTCCCAGTTCGCATTCCTACAACGTCTTTGATAACACCACCTGCTTTCTTCAATTTACATTTAACAATAGCTCAGTATATTTCGATTGGCGGGAACTGTGGACAGTTAGAGGGATTGACGCTCTTCGGCATAAAATCAACACTATGACTTCTAAGACCATTCTTCTGTTACCTTCGAGTAGCGGCATGAAGCCAGATCTGGCTAGAATCTCGGGAAAGACTTGTGCTGTCGAATGAATGGTAAAAACCGTTTCTGTAGGCATCTGAGTTGATTGTTGAATCTGTCACGAACGCCTTGCTTTCACGACCACACGAGCAAATTGCCTACATATCATAACTTTTTCCGCATACTTGTCAAGCCGTACATATTTGTGTCGACTTGGAACTTCATCACGATTCTTAGAAACATACAACGTTTTTCCCGGTAACTACTTCGTATAAAAAAACTTTTAACTTATAACTTATAAAACAAATTTATAAAAACTCAATTTTCGGCATTTTCGATATTTTGTGGAGATTTTTAAGAAATTTTTGTATAAGTTTTAAGCTTTTTTGTATATGTCTCCAGCCCAAACTCTCTAATATCATGTATGTTTCATCATCCATAATTATACAGTCATTGATTTTGGTCAACATAGTATTGTATAACCGTCTGGCTCTTCTCTTCGCATCAAGATTTAGCTTGTCGGTTCGATTTTGAAATTTTCTGGCGTGATATGACCTATATCCCTCTCGTAATCGGTTTTTACACACGTTAGAAGAAGAACAATCGAACTTTATAGCTCGATCTTTGTCTGAAAGTCCTAGTTTTCCTTTGACCGAACGCATTATTTTCCGACGAAGTTCTCGGTTGGCCTGATTAGGACAACCATCTATCTCTGTTGATAGATGCAGTATCCTTATAACGTTTTATAATTCCCCACACAGTCGTTCTTGGCATTTTAAAGGATTACGCGATCGATGAAATTGATGCAGTTAAATTTTCTATGAATTTGTGCAGAACATGTTTTCGATTTTCAAGTTCCATTTTGTGTACTGTCGAGAAGTCAAGCTTATGATATAACTCAGTAACAAAAACAGTTCTTTAGAATTGCAACAAGCGAATCAAAACTTAGAACATTGATTCACTACTAATGTATTAGTGTTTCTGTGTTTCATTGAATTGTGTATGTTCCGATTTTGGTGTGTGCATGCTTTAGATGGAAGCTATTTTGTAAAAGGCCTGTCAAATTCGATGGAAGATGAGAGATACAAAAACGTGACAGAATAGGAAGAAAAAAGAGAGAGGGAACAGTAGGTCTGTCGTCAAGTGACGTTTGAAAGTGAAGTTGCAATAAAGTAATAATATCAACAACGTTGACAAGTTGAAGAGAATTGATAATCTGGCATTACTGTGCACTGTGCCCGATAGAATGATTAAATACCATAAATCGTATGCATCCAATGAATGTGTCAAAAAAAAACAGTCTTGTACAAAAAAAGCGACACATTTGTCGGTTCATGTGTTCCTTTGTATAAATTGCTAAAAATTTGTTGTGTTGCAATAATGAATTATTGCAAATTGCAAACAAAAAATATATCGATATGATGTATGCTAATTAACACAAACACAATTTAATGGAGATAGAAATACAATCAGCCCGGCAAGTTGAAGGTTGTGAGTTCGTTTCTCACCCGTGAACATCAAAAATTTCTAATTCAAATCTAATTGCAAATATAATTTCTAAAATTTATCTAAAAAATTATTGCAAACTTTGGATGTAAAACCTGAACTTAACCTTTACCCCTCTACCACTTTACAATTGCTATAAGTCCGGCAATGCGTGGCAGACAAGAATTCAAGGTCAACAACTACATGAAACCGAAACTGCATGCACACATCTAAAACAATGTACTGCATTTCACTTTCATTTAATTCGTTCCAGTTCCGGGAGTGATTGGTATCAATAACAAGTCGATCTTTTGGAAGGGAAATTTCAAATTTGTTTATTTTTATTGAACGAAGAATCAAAATGAATCATCAGCTAAACAGCTTGCACAAAAAAAATTTTCTCCAAAAACTTTTATTTGTTTATTTTTACATCTTTGTGAAGTGTTTGAGAGCACAAAAAAGGTAAAGGACCTGACCCACCCAAATGTTAGAGTTTAGTACAAAAGGGTGAATATAGCAAAGTGAAAGAAAGGGATATCGATAGTGTCTACCAACCACTATACTTGCGGAGGATTATGTGAGAAAAAAAAATCTTTTGGAAGTCTAACATTTCACTACACTTTATAACATTACCAATTTCTACTTAATGATGTTAGAGTACGCAAAACGCAATATAGTGCTATAAATTAGCCTACCCAGCTACACCGACGTCCTATTACATTATCTGCACCATTTGATATGGTCTTACAAACACAAAACCATGTTCAACATGCCCTTGTCCTCTGGAGAAACGTGTAGCTAATCATCTACATAACAACCATAGACTATACTTAAACAGTTACTATGTGTAAGACACATCATAGCCAACTATTGTCCCGTTCCCTTCGGCTGCATAGCACAGGGAGTTGAAATATACAAAAAATCGTGCTTAAGAGATCGTTTTGTGTCCTTTAATATTATTGAGAATATCGTGTAAATAAATCGATAGCTCATTCGGTTTGATAGAAATTTTCAAAGTTTTCAATAAAAACAAAAGGTGCTCGCTCTTTGTTTTTAATTAATTAAGTCTGATGTAAATATAATTTCTATTGTTGGGTTGCCATTCACTACCCCTCGTTCAGACGTTATAGTTGTTATTAGAATTAATGAAATGCTGTCCGATGTGTGTTCATGGTCACGTTTTAGAATTCAATGAAATGTAGATATTTATTTGATTCTACAATTCAATCGCTTCAACGTTTTCAAACAAAATCTTCGAAAATAAATTTTCTAATCAGCAGAACAAATGTGTTTCGAAAATGCACACATAAATAACCTGGATGACCATGGTGTGCGTTTGCGGTGATACCTGTGCTATTCATGTTTTTTTGACATTTTCATTTCTTATCAAAAGTATGAACTGTCGTTTCTGCTGTCGCGGCATTTTTCATAAATCAATAGTTATTCAAAATAGAAAAAATCAATAAAAACTTACATACCAAATGTAACACAGTACTATTCAGTTCCTGATAATCCGCCTGTTTCACTTCCATAAGTCCAATAAGAATAGCAAACTTAAGTTGATCTCGAATTTGAACTCCGACTACTTCTTCAGGTTTTTTTATGTGTTTAAAATTATTCAAATCCTCCTCCATTGTAAAGTAAACACTTTTCACACACAAAACCACGAAAAACACTCGACACCACAAATTATTTACAATGTACAAATGATTTTTAAATCGATTATACAGAGAAAAAATTCACGAAAAATCGCAGTTGAAAAATTTCACGTATTTCACAGAACAGTCATTTTCATCCATATTTGTTTGTCGCAACTGTAATCACATGACTGGCAACTTGCTGGGAATGAAAAATTCTATTATTTTTGACAGGTTCAACAACGTCAAAAGCTTATATTCGAAAATTGTAGGGGATGTGTCGTATGTCTTGAATTGGATGAATCGATAAAATGAATGAGGTATGTAAGTATAGAGATGTGTAATTGCGATTCAATGTTTTTTTACATCAATTATCCGCCCGTTGATAATAGGTATATTACATAGAAGTAAACCTGTTTTTCTTCACATGGAATCTCTGTTTTTTGGTTAAATCTGAGTTGTTACCACCAGCTGTCCGATTACGTTGAATTTATATGAAATTACAGATATTTTTCACAATATGATGAAAATGAACAGAATTTCGTAGGTATGTAGTATTACGAATATTACATACAGCTTAACTCTACAAACGTGTGTTTGCATATGAGATAAAAGTATTGGTTGGAGTCTCAGATTTCTGTTGATGTGATGATAATTTATTCACCTCTTATTGGTGTTTGTACAAAACGGCAATGTAGATTTCGGTAGCTAATGAATTTTTATATTTAAACCGGTTTAATGTGGAGGCACATTTGTTATTATTTATTTTTATGCCAAATATGCAAGAAATGTCAGTCGGTAATTTTAAGCACCATATTTCCAATAAATTGTTTCTAGTTGACAAATTTACCCGAAAGACAACATCCAAGTAAAATGGGAGTCAGCGATCAACCCGAACTACAGAACACAAGAAACATCGAAGCACTTCCTTTACCACTGCCTTGCCTTAGCCGAACTTAGAACGCTAACCCTTATCTAAAAATAGAAGAATTCCGTAAGGCCCAATACCAAATGTGAACCGTTTTGTCTCAGGCAACTCCAGTTAGATTCATCAAACTGTTGTTGATAGGATGATTGTAGGCTCCAAAACCACACTAACCAATCAGCAACATGGGAAAAATCAAATCTAAAAATTTGACTACCCGTACTCCATACATAGCGCAAAGCAAAGTTTTTGGGGTGTGAAAACTGAAAGCGCAGAATAGTTATTTTCATGACAAGGGGAGAAAATAGTAAATTGCTTAACAAGGTTGACGTCTGTGGCCAAAGCAGAGAAAATTGCAACGAGAGTGAAGTGTGTGGCCAGAGCGTAGAGAGAGAAAATTTTTTTTTTGAAGAAAAATTTTTTTGGAGAAAAATTTTTTTCGAGGAAAAACTTTTTTCGGAGAAAAGTTTGTTATAGAAAAAATTTTTGGAGAATTTTTGTTCTGAGAAATTTTTTTTCGGAGAATATTTTTTTGAAGAAAAATTTTTTTGGAGAAATTTTTTTTAGAGAAAATTTTTTTAGGAGAAAATTTTTTCCGGAGAAAATTTTTTCTTAGAAAAATTTTTTTCAAAGAAAATATTTTTCGGAGTAAAATTATTTTGTAGAAAAAATTTTTTCGTTGGAAATTGCGTCACAATTACCAGACACAACGACGACAATTTTTTCTAGAGAAAATTTTTTTCAAAGAAAATTTTTTTCGGAGTAAAATTTGGAGAAAAATTTTTTTCGTAGAAAATTGCGTCACAAATACCAGACTAATGAATTACTTTAGAGTAATCCTGTGATCCTAAACTATGTGCTGGCATTTTGTTTAGCTCGTATCCGTCGAGTCGAAAAATAATTATTTTCTGTTTACTTTCTTCATCGAAAAAAAAAATTTATATGAACAAATCGGCCATGATACTTTATGTTTAGTATGTATTTTCTCACCTCAAATGAGGTGCAAAAATTTACTTTTCATCCCGCTACAAACTACCCATGCAAAATTCAATTTTCGTACCTCATTTGAGGTGAGAAAATATCAATTTTCGCCTAACAAATGTGAAAAAATTATTACGTTGTGACGCATTTTTTCAATCAAATGTGAAAATATTTCAAAAGAATTGTTTACGTTCCGAAGCTTTAAGCGTCACCCAAACTGATATCAGTTGTTTTGGAAGAAGCGATGAGGACTTGCGTCACATTTCCCTTTTAAAAGGGTTTTTTGTTGTTTTCGAAGTAGGAAAATTGTTTTTCTACAACATATCAAAAGTTTTTTTGAGCCGCCGCCGCCGCCGACAATCCGAAGTGCGAAGACTAGGGGTATGACACTTCCATATAAATCTAATTGAAACCATAACCTCATTTTTTCAAATTTCACAACCCGTTTGACATTTGTTTGTCAATCAAATTTTGAAAAGCACCATTCTGTCAATTTTGTTTGAAACATGACAGAAGTGAAGTTGGCATAGTTTGCATAAATCACAATATAAAACTTTTAATTTTTTCAAATTTCCACGTCCATTTTTTTTGTATGGAGTGTCATAGGGGTGGAAGGCTACTATTTTCATGGCTCCATGGGCGAAAATGATACGGTGAACTGACTCTCCAACATATCAAAAGTTTTTTTGAGCCGCCGCCGTCACCAAACCGAAGCGCTGCGGCTACTATTTCCATGGGGAAAAATAATCCTCTCAACTTACTTTACGACAAATCAAAAACTTTTTTTGAGCCACCACCGCCGCCAAACTAAAGCGCGGCGGCTACTACTTCCATGGGCGAAAATGATCCCCTCAACTTCTTCTACAACACATCAAAAAAAAGTTTTTAGCCCTCGCCTATTTTCTGCCATTTTGGCGGTCACTACATACACAACACAACAGCTTTCCCTTTGAAACCAAACCTCAGACAATTCTTAACGAAAATAGATGGCAGCACATACAATGTCTACACACACGAACACACACAAAATATGCTTTTATATGGCGCCTTCTAAGAGCCCTGACGGCCAAACGAGGCCGGTACCTCTCTTTTTTAAAAAAAATCTCAGATGTCGTAGAATCCCCAGCTGAAGCTCCCTGCTCAAGAAATGTATCGAGCCGTTTTCCAGCACGAGTAAAAAAAGCCGTTTTTCATACAAGTAGGATGTTTTAGTAGGTAAGTAAGTAGGATGTTTTCATTAACTTTGGATTCTTTGAAAATGCACTTTTGTATTGAAAATGATCAAATGATCTCCGAATACAGTAAGGGCGATTCCATTGGTAGGTTGCGAGGAAACCATGTGTTCTTGCTAAACAGTGCACATACGAGATTTGTGTTGTGTGAAGAAAATTCCTCTATAGGTTCAATATACAACTCCTTCATGCGAAAGAAGTCCAACCTTTGCATTCTTAGCCAGAAGACAGTTCCCTCGTAACACATTTTCCAACTTTTCACCTAAACCGATTTTAATGAGCGAAAAGACACTTGACCTTAGAATTTTCCGTAAAATCCGAGAAATATATTTTCCGGGGTATGCATTTTAAGGGGGGAAGTCAGCTTAGCTGTAAATATGGTTCCGCAATCTACGAAGAAAAAAATTTCCTAATTTTTTGTTCGTATGTGAATGTGGACTCGCGTCACGACCGTATTGCTATTGATTTTCAATATAAATTTTTTTGGGCTAAGGCCGACCAAGGACCCTAAGGATAGGCCTCAGACCCTTACGACCCTTCCTTACACGGACAAAAATGTTCTCCCCTATTTTTTGATTTTCTGCTCCATATATTCGCACGCAATAAAATAATTTAATGATGAAATTGTAAAATTAAAATTTTTTTTTGAAAAAAATACCATCTGTACAAGGCAGATCTTATTTTACACCCGACGTAAAGCTATTAAGGCACCATTTGTTCAAGGAAAATTTCATTTTTTATCCGATTTAACTTTTAGTCGCGTGCGAATAGTTAAATTACTATCCGCACGCGCATGCGAATAGTGTTTAACAAAAAAAAATTTCGGGTCGGGTTGCTTCCTGTATCAAAATGGACGGACGATGGTTCCGAATGGTTGTGAAATAAATAAATCTCTGAATTGAACACACAATTCATCTGAGCTTTTGTTGTTGTTGTTGTTTACTTCGTACTGGCACTTCAGCAACGGCGTCATCAAAATCACGCAATAGAATGATGGTCACAATATAGAGGGATATTGCTCCTCGTATCAGGTCCCATTGGAACACATTGACCCCTCGCTGGTGTAGGTGAATAAACAAAAAATAACTGAAAATACGGGCATCAGGTTCCTGATTCTAAATTGATGTGGACGAATATCAAGACTATCACACACGATTCTGTTCTTCTTCTGTACCAACAATAGCAACACTAACGGGTGATTATGTTCACGTATCAGCACACTCGGTCACAGAATGATGACTTCTACGAACAGCGCTCTTTCTTATGTACCACCTGAATCGAAACGAGCGACTAGGTGAAGTAGTATTTTGAACGCTTTGAAGTACTGGAATTATGAATTCGTGAAAAATTTCAGTTCAGTTCAGTTCAGTTCATGAAAAACTTTTTTTGAAGAAAATTTTTTTTTCCTAGAAAATTTTTTTTTGAAGAAAAATTTTTTTCGGAGAA